>JAHQIY010000035.1:0-434005 GCA_019054805.1 Brachionus manjavacas | reverse complement strand
ATTAATAAATCAATCCGTATTTTAGATTTTAGATTTTTTGGTTGTTTATAAATTATTTCTTTTTTTTTAAAATGATTTAAGCTATTATTCATTTTGATACTAAAAACCAAGAATTTGCCTCTTTTTACTTTTGTGGTCTGTAGACCCACCTACGCCAAAGGACCATCGGTCAAAATTTTTTATTTTTAAGCTCTACTAAGTGACTAAAACATATAAAAAAATCAGATCCTAGAAGATTTCCTTTCCTAAGGTAATTATTCTCACTAAAATTTCAGTCTTTTTCTTATGTTTAAAATTACGATTTTTCTATGTTTTTACAACATTTAGCAAGGAGAGAAGAATAACACATATTAAAAAAATTCTTTTTATTGTTTATTTGTTAATTAGGTATCCGAAATTGTTTCCCCATTTTCATTTTGAATTAAAGATATATCATTATCATCTAGATCTTCGCTATCACAATCTAAGCAAAAATTATACAAATTTTCGCTTTTTATTGAAACCAACTTATCTTTATTTTTTGTCCGATACCCAAATACCAAATGACGCTTGTTACATGCGAGCATGCCCCAAATTCTCTTGCCCCGGCTTTGCAATCGCAGTAACATTCTTGAATTGGATCCATAGTTGAAACTGTCGAATATTTTATCTGAGTATTATGGATCACATGGGAAGAAAATCTCGACTTTATTTTTACCCGGATAAGCTCGTCACTTTCTTCAAAAAAATCGCATGCATAATCTGTACAACGTGTGAGATCGTATAAGGAACACATTGTTCGAGTTGGTAAACTTGATATGTTATAGTTTTTATGTTTGATTCGCTTAATTTTTGAAAATCAAGCTCATCAATTCGTACAACTCGAGATTTTGGTTTTAGGATAATTTTCCACTACATATTTTAATCTATTTTCCTCATTTGCCTTTTTACCATTTCTTTGTATAAATCGATTTTATCTGAATCTTTTGTTGATGCAAGCTGAGGTCTAAACTTATTAATTAATGCACAAATAAATCTATAATCTTTTCTAATGTTCCAATATCTCTATTAGATGCAATATTTCTAGAATATTTCCATCTTTTTAAACGACCATTTGCTGATTTAATCACCCATCTAGTTTTAGTAATCAATCTTGAATTGTTTGCTTCACTTGTTGTATGTTGAGCATTTCCCTTCAAGGAGCTTGGCATTTTTGGCTCATATTTTCTATTTTGTAAAAATTCTAATGAGTCACGAAAACCGCGATCGAATACAAACAAATCATCAGACAAAACCAATTCTCAATATTATCAGTCTTTTTAAATATGTCTTTGGTAATGCTCGCATCATTATTTTTTCCGTTGGAAATGTATTGGCCAATACCATCAATTAAATATCCTTCAGTTGCACATGTATTCATAAATTTTAGCAAACAGCGTTTTTTTAGTTCTGAAAAAGTTTGTTTCTGAAACTTATATGACGAAGACTTTTCAATAAATATGTAAGTTGCGTCACAAACTGTAAATACATCATTTCCACTAATATTTAAAAGAACTTACGCCATTTTTGTGGTGTGTTCTTACAAAATTGGTTCAGTCTAGATGAAACTGAACCAATTATGTTTTTATTTAGTTTTGGATTATAATCAAACCGAATTTTGCGAAAAGCACATGTTCGATATAAATTGCTCTTTTTTTGTTTTTAGAATTAAATTATTCAATTTATGTAATAAAAAATGATTCAAATTTTATATGAATTTATGCAAACTTATTTAGCTTTCTAAAAGGACTGAAGAAAAATTTGGGTACTAGTAAGTAAGACAAATTTAAAATTAATCGACTTGAACTTAATAAATTCGAAAAAAATACATAAAAGCACGTGCAATACTCTAAATTCTTGGTTTTTAAGGGTTATATTCGATAACATTTATTTGATACTAGATAACATTATTATTATTTTTTTGCTTCATTTATAGATTCCTGATTCAATTCTGAGCATTTTGGTATACATGGGGTCTAATTTGCTTGAAAAATGACCGAGATACGCTTATTTAGCGGATACCCAAATTATTAAATTATCTTGACTTTGGAACACTGTTACTTTTGAACGGAAAGTCAAATTTACAAGATTCCAACAGATTTCTTTCCAGCTTTATGAAATATATCAGAAAATATGTTAAAAAGTTGATTTTTGGATTTTTTACCCTGATTGCCCCATATCCTTTTTTAGACTAGTGAATATAATTCATGGATTTTTGAATTTAAATCAAATATTAGTTCATATTCGTTAAAGATGTTAAAAATTTATTTCAAATTGAATTTTTAATATATAAATCTAATTTTATAAGTTACTGAAATAACATCAAAAATACATTTACCTCAAAAAAAAGGACATTTAACAATTATTCTTATTAAAATAGGATCTGATTTAATTTCTAAAATTAATGAATGACGCTGTTGTTAAATATTTATCGCCTAAAAATTTTAGTACAATTTCGTTTGGATAGATGTTAAATATTTCATTTCTAAATTGATTCTTCAAATTTTATTCTCAATTATATAATTTGTGAATCTAATCAAAAATCCGTTATTACGGTTATTAAAAAATAATGCAAATTTAAATTACTTCTGATATAATTCCTAAATTAAATGAATTTCGTATTTAAGAAATTAATTTTTTTTTTACAATGAATAAATTTAACTAATCAAATTAATCACAATCATTAACTTCTTATATTAGTTTCTAAAATTTACGAAATTCGTTGTTTTTAAATGGATTCGTGTATTCAAATTTACCTAATAAATAACTAATGGTTTTAGTTTCTAAAATACATGAAACTGGTTGTAAATGAATCAATTAATATATTTGGATTATATTAGTTCAAAATTTAAATAAGTGAGATTAACTAGTCAAATTAGGATTTTAATTAAATTTTTAAATTTAAAGAGATTCTTATTTTAATTTCTTAAATACGTGAAAGTCGTCATTAATAAATCAATCCGTATTTTAGATTTTAGATTTTTTGGTTCTTTATAAATTATTTCTTTTTTTTTAAAATGATTTAAGCTATTATTCATTTTGATACTAAAAACCAAGAATTTGCCTCTTTTTACTTTTGTGGTCTGTAGACCCACCTACGCCAAAGGACCATCGGTCAAAATTTTTTATTTTTAAGCTCTACTAAGTGACTAAAACATATAAAAATCAGATCCTAGAAGATTTCCTTTCCTAAGGTAATTATTCTCACTAAAATTTCAGTCTTTTTCTTATGTTTAAAATTACGATTTTTCTATGTTTTTACAACATTTAGCAAGGAGAGAAGAATAACACATATTAAAAAAAATTCTTTTTTATTGTTTATTTGTTAATTAGGTATCCGAAATTGTTTCCCCATTTTCATTTTGAATTAAAGATATATCATTATCATCTAGATCTTCCCTATCACAATCTAAGCAAAAATTATACAAATTTTCGCTTTTTATTGAAACCAACTTATCTTTATTTTTTTGTCCGATACCCAAATACCAAATGACGCTTGTTACATGCGAGCATGCCCCAAATTCTCTTGCCCCGGCTTTGCAATCGCAGTAACATTCTTGAATTGGATCCATAGTTGAAACTGTCGAATATTTTATCTGAGTATTATGGATCACATGGGAAGAAAATCTCGACTTTATTTTTACCCGGATAAGCTCGTCACTTTCTTCAAAAAAATCGCATGCATAATCTGTACAACGTGTGAGATCGTATAAGGAACACATTGTTCGAGTTGGTAAACTTGATATGTTATAGTTTTTATGTTTGATTCGCTTAATTTCTGAAAATCAAGCTCATCAATTTGTACAACTCGAGATTTTAGGTTTAGAATAATTTTCCACTACATATTTTAATCTATTTTCCTCATTTGCCTTTTCTACCATTTCTTTGTATAAATCGATTTTATCTGAATCTTTTGTTGATGCAAGCTGAGGTCTAAACTTATTAATTAATGCACAAATAAATCTATAATCTTTTTCTAATGTTCCAATATCTCTATTAGATACAATATTTCTAGAATATTTCCATCTTTTTAAACGACCATTTGCTGATTCAATCACCCATCTAGTTTTAGTAATCAATCTTGAATTGTTTGCTTCACTTGTTGTATGTTGAGCATTTCCCTTCAAGGAGCTTGGCATTTTTGGCTCATATTTTCTATTTTGTAAAAATTCTAATGAGTCACGAAAACCGCGATCGAATACAAACAAATCATCAGACAAAAACCAATTCTCAATATTATCAGTCTTTTTAAATATGTCTTTGGTAATGCTCGCATCATTATTTTTTCCGTTGGAAATGTATTGGCCAATACCATCAATTAAATATCCTTCAGTTGCACATGTATTCATAAATTTTAGCAAACAGCGTTTTTTTAGTTCTGAAAAAGTGTTTCTGAAACTTATATGACGAAGACTTTTCAATAAATATGTAAGTTGCGTCACAAACTGTAAATACATCATTTCCACTAATATTTAAAAGAACTTACGCCATTTTTGTGGTGTGTTCTTACAAAATTGGTTCAGTCTAGATGAAACTGAACCAATTTTGTTTTTATTTAGTTTTGGATTATAATCAAACCGAATTTTGCGAAAAGCACATGTTCGATATAAATTGCTCTTTTTTTGTTTTTAGAATTAAATTATTCAATTTATGTAATAAAAAATGATTCAAATTTTATATGAATTTATGCAAACTTATTTAGCTTTCTAAAAGGACTGAAGAAAAAAATTTGGGTACTAGTAAGTAAGACAAATTTAAAATTAATCGACTTGAACTTAATAAATTCGAAAAAAATACATAAAAGCACGTGCAATACTCTAAATTCTTGGTTTTTAAGGGTTATATTCGATAACATTTATTTGATACTAGATAACATTATTATTATTTTTTTGCTTCATTTATAGATTCCTGATTCAATTCTGAGCATTTTGGTATACATGGGGTCTAATTTGCTTGAAAAATGACCGAGATACGCTTATTTAGCGGATACCCAAATTATTAAATTATCTTGACTTTGGAACACTGTTACTTTTGAACGGAAAGTCAAATTTACAAGATTCCAACAGATTTCTTTCCAGCTTTATGAAATATATCAGAAAATATGTTAAAAGTTGATTTTTGGATTTTTTACCCTGATTGCCCCATATCCTTTTTTAGACTAGTGAATATAATTCATGGATTTTTGAATTTAAATCAAATATTAGTTCATATTCGTTAAAGATGTTAAAAATTTATTTCAAATTGTATTTTTAATATATAAATCTAATTTTTTAAGTTACTGAAATAACATCAAAAATACATTTACCTCAAAAAAAAGGACATTTAACAATTATTCTTATTAAAATAGGATCTGATTTAATTTCTAAAATTAATGAATGACGCTGTTGTTAAATATTTATCGCCTAAAAATTTTAGTACAATTTCGTTTGGATAGATGTTAAATATTTCATTTCTAAATTGATTCTTCAAATTTTATTCTCAATTATATAATTTGTGAATCAAATCAAAAATCCGTTATTACGGTTATTAAAAAATAATGCAAATTTAAATTACTTCTGATATAATTCCTAAATTAAATGAATTTCGTCTTTAAGAAATTAATTTTTTTTTTACAAAGAATAAATTTAACTAATCAAATTAATTACGATCATTAACTTCTTATATTAGTTTTTAAAATTTACGAAATTCGTTGTATTTAAATCGATTCGTGTATTCAAATTTACCTTATAAATAACTAATGGTTTTAGTTTCTAAAATACATGAAACTGGTTGTAAATGAATCAATTAATATATTTGGATTATATTAGTTCAAAATTTAAATAAGTGAGATTAACTAGTCAAATTAGGATTTTAATTAAATTTTTAAATTTAAAGAGATTCTTATTTTAATTTCTTAAATACGTGAAAGTCGTCATTGATAAATCAATCCGTACCATTAGATAATATTAGTTCAAATTTGAATAAAGAGTGAATTTCACAAGTCTTACAAATTTTCGTTTAATTATTCATTTTTAATGGCTTCTGAGATAAAATCACAAAAAACATGAAATTAGTGATTTATCAATCAATGCGTTTACTTTGATGGTATTTATTTAAATTTGATTCGATTGGTGCTATATAATACATACCAAAATAGGTAATATAAATTTTTACTTCATATAAATGTATTTTTTGCGAGGATTTTAGATTTTAGATTTTTTGGTTCTTTATAAATTATTTCTTTTTTTTTAAAATGATTTAAGCTATTATTCATTTTGATACTAAAAACCAAGAATTTTCCTTTTTTTACTTTTGTTGTCTGTAGACCCCCCCTTCGCCAAAGGACCATCGGTCGAATTTTTTTTAATTTTTTAAGCTCTACTAAGTGACTAAAACATATAAAAAAATCACATCCTAGAAGATATACTTTCCTAAGGTAATTATTTTCACTAAGATTTCAGTCTTTTTCCTATGTTTAAAATTACGATTTTTCTATGTTTTAACAACATTTAGCAAGGAGAGAAGAATAAAACATATTAAAAAAAATTCTTTTTTATTGTTTATTTGTTAATTAGGTATCCGAAATTGTTTCCCCATTTTCATTTTGAATTAAAGATATATCATTATCATCTAGATCTTCCCTATCACAATCTAAGCAAAAATTATACAAATTTTCGCTTTTTATTGAAACCAACTTATCTTTATTATTTTGTCCGATACCCAAATACCAAATGACGCTTGTTACATGCGAGCATGCCCCAAATTCTCTTGCCCCGGCTTTGCAATCGCAGTAACATTCTTGAATTGGATCCATAGTTGAAACTGTCGAATATTTTATCTGAGTATTATGGATCACATGGGAAGAAAATCTCGACTTTATTTTTACCCGGATAAGCTCGTCACTTTCTTCAAAAAAATCGCATCCATAATCTGTACAACCTGTGAGATCGTATAAGGAACACATTGTTCGAGTTGGTAAACTTGATATGTTATAATTTTTATGTTTGATTCGCTTAATTTCTGAAAATCAAGCTCATCAATTTGTACAACTCGAGATTTTGGGTTTAGAATAATTTTCCACTATATATTTTAATCTATTTTCCTCATTTGCCTTTTCTACCATTTCTTTGTATAAATCGATTTTATCTGAATCTTTTGTTGATGCAAGCTGAGGTCTAAACTTATTAATTAATGCACAAATAAATCTATAATCTTTTCTAATGTTCCAATATCTCTATTAGATGCAATATTTCTAGAATATTTCCATCTTTTTAACGACCATTTGCTGATTTAATCACCCATCTAGTTTTAGTAATCAATCTTGAATTGTTTGCTTCACTTGTTGTATGTTGAGCATTTCCCTTCAAGGAGCTTGGCATTTTTGGCTCATATTTTTTATTTTGTAAAAATTCTAATGAGTCACGAAAACCGCGATCGAATACAAACAAATCATCAGACAAAAACCAATTCTCAATATTATCAGTCTTTTTAAATATGTCTTTGGTAATGCTCGCATCATTATTTTTTCCGTTGGAAATGTATTGGCCAATACCATCAATTAAATATCCTTCAGTTGCACATGTATTCATAAATTTTAGCAAACAGCGTTTTTTTAGTTCTGAAAAAGTTTGTTTCTGAAACTTATACGACGAAGACTTTTCAATAAATATGTAAGTTGCGTCACAAACTGTAAATACATCATTTCCACTAATATTTAAAAGAACTTACGCCATTTTTTGTGGTGTGTTCTTACAAAATTGGTTCAGTCTAGATGAAACTGAACCAATTTTGTTTTTATTTAGTTTTGGATTATAATCAAACCGAATTTTGCGAAAAGCACATGTTCGATATAAATTGCTCTTTTTTTGTTTTTAGAATTAAATTATTCAATTTATGTAATAAAAAATGATTCAAATTTTATATGAATTTATGCAAACTTATTTAGCTTTCTAAAAGGACTGAAGAAAAAAATTTGGGTACTAGTAAGTAAGACAAATTTAAAATTAATCGACTTGAACTTAATAAATTCGAAAAAAATACATAAAAGCACGTGCAATACTCTAAATTCTTGGTTTTTAAGGGTTATATTCGATAACATTTATTTGATACTAGATAACATTATTATTATTTTTTCGCTTCATTTATAGATTCCTGATTCAATTCTGAGCATTTTGGTATACATGGGGTCTAATTTGCTTGAAAAATGACCGAGATACGCTTATTTAGCGGATACCCAAATTATTAAATTATCTTGACTTTGGAACACTGTTACTTTTGAACGGAAAGTCAAATTTACAAGATTCCAACAGATTTCTTTCCAGCTTTATGAAATATATCAGAAAATATGTTAAAAGTTGATTTTTGGATTTTTTACCCTGATTGCCCCATATCCTTTTTTAGACTAGTGAATATAATTCATGGATTTTTGAATTTAAATCAAATATTAGTTCATATTCGTTAAAGATGTTAAAAATTTATTTCAAATTGTATTTTTAATATATAAATCTAATTTTTTAAGTTACTGAAATAACATCAAAAATACATTTACCTCAAAAAAAAGGACATTTAACAATTATTCTTATTAAAATAGGATCTGATTTAATTTCTAAAATTAATGAATGACGCTGTTGTTAAATATTTATCGCCTAAAAATTTTAGTACAATTTCGTTTGGATAGATGTTAAATATTTCATTTCTAAATTGATTCTTCAAATTTTATTCTCAATTATATAATTTGTGAATCTAATCAAAAATCCGTTATTACGGTTATTAAAAAATAATGCAAATTTAAATTACTTCTGATATAATTCCTAAATTAAATGAATATCGTCTTTAAGAAATTAATTTTTTTACAATGAATAAATTTAACTAATCAAATTAATCACAATCATTAACTTCTTATATTAGTTTCTAAAATTTTCGAAATTCGTTGTTTTTAAATGGATTCGTGTATTCAAATTTACCTAATAAATAACTAATGGTTTTAGTTTCTAAAATACATGAAACTGGTTGTAAATGAATCAATTAATATATTTGGATTATATTAGTTCAAAATTTAAATAAGTGAGATTAACTAGTCAAATTAAGATTTTAATTAAATTTTTACATTTCAAGAGATTCTTATTTTTATTTCTTAAATACGTGAAAGTCGTCATTAATAAATCAATCCGTACCATTAGAAAATATTAGTTCAAATTTGAATAAAGAGTGAATTTCACAAGTCTTCCAAAGTTTCGTTTAATTATTCATTTTTAATGGCTTCTGAGATAAAATCACAAAGAACATGAAATTAGTGATTTATCAATCAATGCGTTTACTTTGATGGTATTTATTTAAATTTGATTCGATTGGTGCTATATAATACATACCAAAATAGGTAATATAAATTTTTATTTCATATAAATGTATTTTTTGCGAGGATTTTAGATTTTAGATTTTTTGGTTCTTTATAAATTATTTCTTTTTTTTTAAAATGATTTAAGCTATTATTCATTTTGATACTAAAAACCAAGAATTTGCCTCTTTTAACTTTTGTGGTCTGTAGACCCACCTACGCCAAAGGACCATCGGTCAAAATTTTTTATTTTTTAAGCTCTACTAAGTGACTAAAACATATAAAAAAATCAAATCCTAGAAGATTTCCTTTCCTAAGGTAATTATTCTCACAAAAATTTCAGTCTTTTTCCTATGTTTAAAATTACGATTTTTCTATGTTTTTACAACATTTAGCAAGGAGAGAAGAATAACACATATTAAAAAAAATTCTTTTTTATTGTTTATTTGTTAATTAGGTATCCGAAATTGTTTCCCCATTTTCATTTTGAATTAAAGATATATCATTATCATCTAGATCTTCCCTATCACAATCTAAGCAAAAATTATACAAATTTTCGCTTTTTATTGAAACCAACTTATCTTTATTATTTTGTCCGATACCCAAATACCAAATGACGCTTGTTACATGCGAGCATGCCCCAAATTCTCTTGCCCCGGCTTTGCAATCGCAGTAACATTCTTGAATTGGATCCATAGTTGAAACTGTCGAATATTTTATCTGAGTATTATGGATCACATGGGAAGAAAATCTCGACTTTATTTTTACCCGGATAAGCTCGTCACTTTCTTCAAAAAAATCGCATGCATAATCTGTACAACGTGTGAGATCGTATAAGGAACACATTGTTCGAGTTGGTAAACTTGATATGTTATAGTTTTTATGTTTGATTCGCTTAATTTTTGAAAATCAAGCTCATCAATTTGTACAACTCGAGATTTTGGGTTTAGAATAATTTTCCACTACATATTTTAATCTATTTTCCTCATTTGCCTTTTCTACCATTTCTTTGTATAAATCGATTTTATCTGAATCTTTTGTTGATGCAAGCTGAGGTCTAAACTTATTAATTAATGCACAAATAAATCTATAATCTTTTCTAATGTTCCAATATCTCTATTAGATACAATATTTCTAGAATATTTCCATCTTTTTAAACGACCATTTGCTGATTCAATCACCCATCTAGTTTTAGTAATCAATCTTGAATTGTTTGCTTCACTTGTTGTATGTTGAGCATTTCCCTTCAAGGAGCTTGGCATTTTTGGCTCATATTTTTTATTTTGTAAAAATTCTAATGAGTCACGAAAACCGCGATCGAATACAAACAAATCATCAGACAAAAACCAATTCTCAATATTATCAGTCTTTTTAAATATGTCTTTGGTAATGCTCGCATCATTATTTTTTCCGTTGGAAATGTATTGGCCAATACCATCAATTAAATATCCTTCAGTTGCACATGTATTCATAAATTTTAGCAAACAGCGTTTTTTTAGTTCTGAAAAAGTTTGTTTCTGAAACTTATACGACGAAGACTTTTCAATAAATATGTAAGTTGCGTCACAAACTGTAAATACATCATTTCGACTAATATTTAAAAGAACTTACGCCATTTTTGTGGTGTGTTCTTACAAAATTGGTTCAGTCTAGATGAAACTGAACCAATTTTGTTTTTATTTAGTTTTTGATTATAATCAAACCGAATTTTGCGAAAAGCACATGTTCGACATAAATTGCTCTTTTTTTGTTTTTAGAAATAAATTATTCAATTTATGTAATAAAAAATGATTCAAATTTTATATGAATTTATGCAAACTTATTTAGCTTTCTAAAAGGACTGAAGAAAAAAATTTGGGTACTAGTAAGTAAGACAAATTTAAAATTAATCGACTTGAACTTAATAAATTCGAAAAAAATACATAAAAGCACGTGCAATACTCTAAATTCTTGGTTTTTAAGGGTTATATTCGATAACATTTATTTGATACTAGATAACATTATTATTATTTTTTTGCTTCATTTATAGATTCCTGATTCAATTCTGAGCATTTTGGTATACATGGGGTCTAATTTGCTTGAAAAATGACCGAGATACGCTTATTTAGCGGATACCCAAATTATTAAATTATCTTGACTTTGGAACACTGTTACTTTTGAACGGAAAGTCAAATTTACAAGATTCCAACAGATTTCTTTCCAGCTTTATGAAATATATCAGAAAATATGTTAAAAGTTGATTTTTGGATTTTTTACCCTGATTGCCCCATATCCTTTTTTAGACTAGTGAATATAATTCATGGATTTTTGAATTTAAATCAAATATTAGTTCATATTCGTTAAAGATGTTAAAAATTTATTTCAAATAGTATTTTTAATATATAAATCTAATTTTATAAGTTACTGAAATAACATCAAAAATACATTAACCTCAAAAAAAAGGACATTTAACAATTATTCTTATTAAAATAGGATCTGATTTAATTTCTAAAATTAATGAATGACGCTGTTGTTAAATATTTAGCTCCTAAAAATTTTAGTACAATTTCGTTTGGATAGATGTTAAATATTTCATTTCTAAATTGATTCTTAAATTTTTATTCTCAATTATATAATTTGTGAATCAAATCAAAAATCCGTTATTAAGGTTATTAAAAAATAATGCAAATTTAAATTACTTCTGATATAATTCCTTAATTAAATGAATTTCGTATTTTAGAAATCAATTTTTTTTTAAAAAACAATAAATTTAACTAATCAAATTAATTACAATTATTAACTTCTTATATTAGTTTTTAAAATTTACGAAATTCGTTGTTTTTAAATGGATTCGTGTATTCAAATTTACCTAATAAATAACTAATGGTTTTAGTTTCTAAAATACATGAAATTGGTTGTAAATGAATCAATTAATATATTTGGATTATTTTAGTTCAAAATTTAAATAAGTGAGATTAACTAGTCAAATAAGATTTTATAAAATTTTTAAATTTAAAGAGATTCTTATTTTAATTTCTTAAATACGTGAAAGTCGTCATTAATAAATCAATCCGTACCATTAGAAAATATTAGTTCAAATTTGAATAAAGAGTGAATTTCACAAGTCTTACAAAGATTGTCGTTTAATTATTCATTTTTAATGGCTTCTGAGATAAAATCACAAAAAACATGAAATTAGTGATTTATCAATCAATGCGTTTACTTTGATGGTATTTATTTAAATTTGATTCGATTGGTGCCATTTAATACATACCAAAATAGGTAATATAAATTTTTACTTCATATAAATGTATTTTTTGCGAGGATTTTAGATTTTAGATTTTTTGGTTCTTTATAAATTATTTCTTTTTTTTTAAAATGATTAAAGCTATTATTCATTTTGATACTAAAAACCAAGAATTTGCCTCTTTTTACTTTTGTGGTCTGTAGACCCACCTACGCCAAAGGACCATCGGTAAAAATTTTTTATTTTTTAAGCTCTACAAAGTGACTAAAACATATAAAAAAATCAGATCCTAGAAGATTTCCTTTCCTAAGGTAATTATTCTCACTAAAATTTCAGTCTTTTTCCTATGTTTAAAATTACGATTTTTCTATGTTTTAACAACATTTAGCAAGGAGAGAAGAATAAAACTTATTAAAAAAAAATCTTATTTATTGTTTATTTGTTAATTAGGTATCCGAAATTGTTTCCCCATTTTCATTTTGAATTAATGATATATCATTATCATCTAGATCTTCCCTATCACAATCTAAGCAAAAATTATACAAATTTTCGCTTTTTATTGAAACCAACTTATCTTTATTATTTTGTCCGATACCCAAATACCAAATGACGCCTGTTACATGCGAGCATGCCCCAAATACTCTTGCCCCGGCTTTGCAATCGCAGTTACATTCTTGAATTGGATCCATAGTTGAAACTGTCGAATATTTTATCCGAGTATTATGGATCACATGGGAAGAAAATCTCGACTTTATTTTTACCCGGATAAGCTCGTCACTTTATTCAAAAAAACGCATGCATAATCTGTACAACGTGTGAGATCGTAAAAGGAACACATTGTTCGAGTTGGTAAATGTTATAGTTTTTATATTGATTCACTTAATTTTGGAAAATCACGCTCATCAATTTGTACAACTCGAGATTTCGGGTTTAGAATAATTTTCCACTACATATTTTAATCTATTTTCCTCATTTGCCTTTTCTACCATTTCTTTGTATAAATCGATTTTATCTGAATCTTTTGTTGATGCAAGCTGAGGTCTAAACTTATTAATTAATGCACAAATAAATCTATAATCTTTTTCTAATGTTCCAATATCTCTATTAGAAACAATATTTCTAGAATATTTCCATCTTTTTAAACGATCATTTGATGATTCAATCACCCATCTAGTTTTAGTGATCAATCTTGAATTGTTTGCTTCACTTGTTGTATGTTGAGCATTTCCCTTCAAATAGCTTGGCATTTTTGTCTCATATTTTTTATTTTGTAAAAATTCTAATGAGTCACGAAAACCGCGATCGAATACAAACAAATCATCAGACAAAAACCAATTCTCAACATTATCAGTCTTTTTGAATATGTCTTTGGTAATGCTCGCATCATTATTTTTCCGTTGGAATGGTATTGGCCAATACCATCAATTAAATATCCTTCAGTTGCACATGTATTCATAAATTTTAGCAAACAGCGTTTTTTTAGTTCTGAAAAAGTTTGTTTCTGAAACTTATATGACGAAGACTTTTCAATAAATATGTAAGTTGCGTCACAAACTGTAATTACATCATTTCCACTAATATCTAAAAGAACTTACGCCATTTTGGTGGTGTGTTCTTACAAAATTGGTTCAGTCTAGATGAAACTGAACCAATTTTGTTTTTATTTAGTTTTGGATTATAATCAAACCGAATTTTGCGAAAAGCACATGTTCGATATAATTGCTCTTTTTTTGTTTTTAGAATTAAATATTCAATTAATGTAATAAAAAATGATTCAAATTTTATATGAATTTATGCAAACTTATTTAGCTTTCTAAAAGGACTGAAGAAAAAAATTTGTGTACTAGTAAGTAAGACAAATTTAAAAATTAAACGACTTGAACTTAATAAATTCGAGAAAAATACACCAAAGCACGTGCAATACTCTAAATTCTTGGTTTTTAAGGGTTATATTCGATAACATTTATTTGATATTAGATAACATTATTATTATTTTTTTGCTTCATTTTTAGATTCCTGATTCAATTCTGAGCATTTTGGTATACATGGGGTCTAATTTGCTTGAAAAATGACCGAGATACGCTTATTTAGCGGATACCCAAATTATTAAATTATCTTGACTTTGGAACACTGTTACTTTTGAACGGAAAGTCAAATTTACAAGATTCCAACAGATTTCTTTCCAGCTCCTTGAAATCTATCAGAAAATATGTTAAAAGTTGATTTTTTGATTTTTTACCCTGATTGCCCCATATCCTTTTTTAGACTAGTGAATATAATTCATGGATTTTTGAATTTAAATCAAATATAAGTTCATATTCGTTAAAGATGTTTAAAATTTATTTCAAATTGTATTTTTAATATATAAATCTAATTTTATAAGCTACTGAAATAACATCAAAAATACATTAACCTCAAAAAAAAGGACATTTAACAATTATTCTTTTTAAAATAGCATCTGATTTAATTTCTAAAATTAATGAATGACGCTGTTGTTAAATATTTAGCTCCAAAAAATTTTAGTACAATTTCGTTTGGATATATGTCAAATATTTCATTTCTAAATTGATTCTTCAAATTTTATTCTCAATTATATAATTTGTGAATCAAATCAATAAATCCGTAATAACGGTTATTAAAAAACAATGCAAATTTAAATTACTTCGGATATAATTCCTTAATTAAATGAATTTCGTATTTAAGAAATCAATTTGTTTTTTTACAAAGAATAAATTTAACTAATCTTAAAAAATAATCAAATTAATCACAATCATTAACTTCTTATATTAGTTTCTAAAATACATGAAATTGGTTGTAAATGAATCAATTAATATATTTGGATTATTTTAGTTCTAAATTTGAATAAGTGAGATTAACTAGTCAAATTAAGATTTTAATTAAATTTTAACTTTTCAAGAGATTCTTATTTTAATTTCTTAAATACGTTAAAGTCGTCATTGATAAATCAATCCGTACCTTTAGATTATATTAGTTCAAATTTGAATAAAATGTGAATTTCACCAGTCTTACAAAGATTGTCGTTTAATTATTAATTTTTAATGGCTTCTGAGATAAAATCACAAAAAACATGAAATTAGTGATTTATCAATCAATGCGTTTTCTTTGATTGTATTTATTCAAATTTGATTCGATTGGTGCTAATAAAGATTTTAATTTAATTTCTAATATTTTTAGAGATTCTTATTTTAATTTCTAAAATACGTTTAATTCGTTATTGATAAATCAATTCGTACATTTATATGATATTAGTTCAAATTTGAATAAAGTCGGAGTGCAATTCACCAGTCTAATAATTATTGTCTATAAATTATTCATATTTAAAAAGCTCCTGTTAAAAAATTATACTAACATAAAATTGGTTGTTTATAAATTATTTCTTTTTTTTAAAATGATTTAAGCTATTATTCATTTTGGTACTTATCATAATTTATGTTTTAAATTTAATGTTAAATATTTAATTAAAATCATTATTAAACTATTTTTTATTTAAATTTTGAATTAATTTAATCCAAATATATTAATGGAATAATTTACAACCAATTGATATATAACTAAAACCATTAGTTATTTATAAGGTAAATTTGATTACACGAATCCATCTAAAAACAACGAATTTCTTGAATTTTAGAAACTAATATAATGAGTTAATAATTGTGATAATCTTAGGCATCATACTGGCAATCGTCTTAAAAATCAAGTAATTAATGTCCTGTTAAAATTTAATCAAAATTTTTTTTATATGCAGGTTATTTCTAGACTTGCTTAAAACCATCTGCTTTTCAATGATTATTTTTTATGAAAAATGCACAAACATTTGAATCTAATAGATTAACTAATAAAATTAAAGTATTTTTTAAAAAGGTGATATTTTGACTTCTTTACTTACAATTTACTATTTAAAAAACTCATCACTTAAAATTTTTTTAGTGACAAAGAAATAACCATTAACTCAAAATTCAAATTGTTTTTTTCTAAATTGGTTTCCACAAAAAAAAATTTCCCAAAAAAAAGCCTAGCTTATGAATGTAATTTTAACTATTAGCTGTAAAAATTGATAATTTCCTTCCAAATTAATCCAAATATATGAATTGATTCATTTACAACCAATTTCATGTATCTAAGGAGATAAAACTATTAGTTATTTAATGGTGAATTTGAATACACGAATCCATTTAAAAACAACGAATTTCATGAGGTTTAGAAACTAATATAAGGAGTTAATAATTATGATTATTATTTTGATGATTTTTTAGATTAGTTCAATTTATTCTTTGTAAAAAAACAAATTGATTTCTTAAATACGAAATTCATTTAATTAAGGAATTATATCAGAAGTAATTTAAATTTGCATAATTTATTAAATACCATAATAACGGATTTTTGATTTGATTCACAAATTATATAATTGAGAATAAAATTTGAAGAATCAATTTAGAAATGTAATATTTGACATCTATCCAAACGAAATTGCACAAAAATTTTTAAGAGCCAAATGATTTAACAAGAGCGATGTTCATTAATTTTAGAAATTAAAACAGATGCAATTTAAATGTGAATAATTTTTAAATGTCCTTTTTTAAGAGGTTAATGTATTTTTGATTTTAAATCAGTTACTCATAAAATAAGATTTATATATTAAAAATACATTTTGAAATAAATTTTTGACATCTTTAACAAATATGAACTTTTATTTGATTTTAAATCAAAAATCCACGATTAAAATTCACAAATTAAATAAAGATTGAAACAAAATTATTCTTATTTCAAAAGCCATTAATTTAATTTCTACAAAGCATTAAATATGCTGTTGATGAATCAATTTGCTTTTATCAATGATTTTAATTCAAAATTGAATCAATAGGAATAAAACTCAGCATTCTGACTTAGATTGTCATATTTCTCTCCCTATGGACTATTTAAAACAAGAGGCGTCTTTTGCTAACATTTAATTGTATTAAATATAAAATTTAATGATAAACAGAAGCAATTGTGGTTTCAAAGTTCAATTCAATGTTCTTTATGATTGTTATAAAAAAAATTCAATTTTAATTCCATTAATTTTTTTACAATTAAATTATTTTTTTGAATTTCTATAATAATTTATAAAGAATATAGAAAAATATTTATTTTTTAGGAAACAAATCTGTTATCTGTGAAAAAGTTTCATGAAGCTACAGGAAACGCGATTTCATAAAATTTATAGAAGCATGCCTAAATGGAAGGAATTAATCAGCTTTTACAGCTAATAGTTAAAATTACATTCATAAGCTAGGCTTTTTTTTGGGAAATTTTTTTTTGTGGAAACCAATTTAGAAAAAAACAATTTGAATTTTGAGTTAATGGTTATTTCTTTGTCACTAAAAAAATTTTAAGTGATGAGTTTTTTAAATAGTAAATGGTAAGATAAGAAGTCAAAATATCAAGTTTTTTAAAAAATATTTTAATTTTATTAGGTTATCTATTAGGGGCAAATGTTTGTGCATTTTTCATTAAAAATAATCATTGAAAAGCAGATGGTTTTCAGCAAGTCTAGAAATAACCTGCATATAAAAAAAATTTTGATTGGATTTTAACAGGACATTAATTACTTGATTTTTAAGACGATTGCCAGTATGGAGCCTAAAATTATCACAATTATTAACTCATTATATTAGTTTCTAAAATTCAAGAAATTCGTTGTTTTTAGATGGATTCGTGTAATCAAATTTACCTTATAAATAACTAATGGTTTTAGTTATATATCAATTAGTTGTAAATTATTCCATTAATATATTTGGATTATACTAACAGGAGCTATTTAAATATGAATAATTTATAGACAATAATTATTAGACAGGTGAATTTCACTCCGACTTTATTCAAATTTGAACTAATATCATATAAATGTACGAATTGATTTATCAATAACGAATTAAACGTATTTTAGAAATTAAAATAAGAATCTCTAAAAATATTAAAAATTAAATTAAAATCTTTATTAGCACCAATCCAATCAATTTCAATAAATACAATCAAAGAAAACGCATTGATTGATAAATCACTAATTTCATGTTTTTTGTGATTTTATCTCAGAAGCCATTAAAAATTAATAATTAAACGACAATCTTTGTAAGACTGGTGAAATTCACATTTTATTCAAATTTGAACTAATCCCATCAAAGTAAACGCATTGATTGATAAATCACTAATTTCATGTTTTTTGTGATTTTATCTCAGAAGCCATTAAAAATGAATAAATAAACGACAATCTTTGTAAGACTGCTGAAATTCACTCTTTATTCAAATTTGAACTAATATCATCTAAAGGTACGGATTGATTTATCAATGACGATTTTCACGTATTTAAGAAATTAAAATAAGAAACTCTTGAAATGTTAAAATTTAATTAAAATCTTAATTAGACTAGTTAATCTCACTTATTTAAATTTTGAACTAATATAATCCAAATATATTAATTGATTCATTTACAACCAATTTCATTGTTTTAAAAACTAAAACCATTAGTTATTTATAAGGTAAATTTGAGTACACGAATCCATTTAAAAACAACGAATTTTATAAATTTTAGAAACTAATATAAGAAGTTAATGATTGTGATTAATTTGATTATTTTTTAAGATTAGTTAAATTTTTTCTTTGTAAAAAAACAAATTGATTTCTTGAATACGAAATTCATTTAAATTAAGGAATTATATCAGAAGTTATTTAGAATGTGCAAAATTTATTAAATACTTTAATAACGGATTTTTGATTTGATTCACAAATGATATAATTGAAAATAAGAGTCAATTTATCAATTTAGAAATGAAATATTTGACATCTATCCAAACGAAATTGTACTAAAATTTTATAGAGCTAAATATTTAACAACAGCATCATTCATTAATTTTAGAAATTAAATCAGATGCCATTTTAATAAGAATAATTGTTAAATGTCCTTTTTTAAGAGGTTAATGTATTTTTGATTTTAAATCAGTTACTCATAAAATAAGATTTATATATTAAAAATACATTTTGAAATAAATTTTTGACATCTTTAACAAATATGAACTTTTATTTGATTTTAAATCAAAAATCCATGAATTAAATTCACTAGTCAAATAAAGGATATGGGGCAATCAGGGTAAAAAATCCAAAAATCAACAGTATAAAAGTTACAGTGTTCCAAAGTCAAGATAATTTAATAATTTGGGTTTCCGCTAAATAAGCGTATCTCGGTCATTTTTAAAGAAAATTAGACCGCATATATACCAAAATGCTCAGAATTGAATAAGGAATCTAAAATATAACAGTAATGTTATCTAATATCAAATAAATGTTATCGAATACAACCCTTAAAAACCAAGAATTTGACCTTTTTTACTTTTGTGGTCTGTAGACCACCCTACGCCAAAGGACCATCGGTCAAATTTTTTTATTTTTTAAGCTCTACTAAGTGACTAAAACATATTAAAAGATCAGATCCTAGAAGATTTAATTCCTAAGGTAATTATTCTCACTAAAATTTCAGTCTATTTCCTATGTTTAAGATTACGATTTTTCTATGTTTTAAAAACATTTAGCATGGAGAGAAGAATAAAACTTAATAAAAAAAAATCTTTTTTATATTTTATTAGTTAATTCAGTATCCGAAATTGTTTCCCCATTTTCATTTTGAATTAATGATAAATCATTATCATCTAGATCTTCCCTATCACAATCAAAGCAAAAATTATACAAATTTTCGCTTTTTATTGAAACAAACTTATCTTTATTATTTTGTCCGATACCCAAATACCAAATGACGCTTGTTACATGCGAGCTTGCCCCAAATACTCTTTCCCCAGATTTGCAATCACAGTAACATTCTTGAATTGGATACATAGTTGAAACTTCCGAATATTTTATCCAAGTATTATGGATCACTTGGGAAGAAATCTCGACTTTATTTTTACCCGGATAAGCTCTTCTCTTTCTCCAAAAAATTCGCAAACATAATCTGTATTTTTTACCAAGTGTGAGATCGTATAAGGAACACATTGTTTGAGTTGACTTGATTTGTTATAGTTTTTATGTATGATTGGCTTAATTTTTGGAAAATCAAGCTCATCAATTTGCACAACTCGAGATTTTGCGTTTAGAATAATTTTCCACTACATATTTTTATCTATTTTCCTCATTTGCCTTTTCAACCATTTCCTTGTATAAATCGATTTCATCTGAATCTTTTGTTGATGCAAGCTGAGATCTAAACTTATTAATTAATGCAAAAATAAATCTATAATCTTTTTCTAATGTTCCAATATCTCTATTAGATACAATATTACTAAAATATTTCCATCATTTTAAAACGACCATTTGCTGATTCAATCACCTATCTTGTTTTAGTAATCAATCTTGAGTTGTTTGCTTCACTTGTTGTATGTTGAGTTTTTCCCTTCAAGTAGATTTGCATTTTTGGCTCATATTCTTTATATTGTAAAAATTCTAATGAGTCAGAAACCGCGATCGAATACAAACAAATCATCGGGCAAAAATTCTCAACATTATCAGTCTTTTTGAATATGTCTTTGGTAATGCTCGCATCATTAATTTTTCCGTTGGAATGGTATTGGCCAATACCAATGATGAGTTACAGTTTCAATAAGCTCTTCAAGCCTCAATTTATTAAATAGTTCATCTTTATTTAAGCACGACTTTGATAGATGCCTATGACAATCGATGCAAACATAATTTTAATTTTGCCAATCTATTCCCAAAGATTGAAGTGATGTCTTCATCCAGGCCGATTAAAATTCCAATTTTGTTTTTATTTAGTTTTGGATTAGAATCAAACCGAATTTTGCAAAAAGCAAATGTTCGATATAAATTGTTCTTTTTTTGTTTTTAGAATTAAATTGTTCGATTTATGAAATAAAAAATGATTCAAATTTTATATGAATTTATGCAAACTTATTTAGCTTTCTAAAAGGACTGAAGAAAAAAATTTGTGTACTTGTGTATAAAATTTAATCAGAATTTTTTTTATATGCAGGTTATTTCAAGACTTGCTGAAAACCATCTGCTTTTCATTGATTAATTTTAATGAAAAATGCACAAACATTTGCCTCTAATAGATAACCTAAAAAATTAAAATATTTTTTAAAAAACGTGATATTTTGACTTCTTTACTTACCATTAACTATTTAAAAAACTCATCACTTAAAATTTTTTTAGTGACAAAGAAATAACCATTGACTCAAAATAGATATTGTTTTTTTCTAAATTGGTTTCCACAAAAAAAAATTTCCCAAAAAAAACCTAACTTATGAATGTAATTTTAACTATTAGCTGTAAAAGCTGATTAATTCCTTCCATTTAGGCATGCTGCTATAAATTCTATGAAATCGCGTTTCCTGTAGCTTCATGAAACTTTTTCAGAGATGACAGATTTGTTTCCTAAAAAATAAATATATTTCTATATTCTTTATTATTTATTATAGAAATTCACAAAAATTATTTAATATTAAAAAAATTAATGGAATTAAAATTGAATTTTTTTTATAACAATCATAAAAGACATTGAATTGAACTTTGTAACCACAATTGCTTCTGTTTATCATTAAATTTTACATTTAATACAATTAAATGTTAGCACTTTATTTATAATATTTGAAATAATTTTATTTATTTTTGATAATTGATAAATGACCTCCTAAATATTTTAAATATTAACTTCTTGTTAAAAAAATGTAAAAATGTAAAATGGAAGTCTCGTTTTTCAAGTTGTAAATAAATAGGTAAATAGACCTCAAGAGTTTTAGGTTGTTGATAGGTAGTGAAATAAGTATATAGACGCTATATCAATCAAGTTTTCCATAGGTAGTGAAATAAGTAAATAAAGACCTGGTCAATAAAAGTTGTCGATAAGTAAATAATCTAGTAGATCTAGTAAATAGAAGCCTCGTTATTAAGTGGTCCATAAATTTCTATTAGAACAAACAGACCCCTTTTTTTTTTAGATTTCAATGGGTAATCAGATAAGACAAAAGGTGCCTCTTGTTTTAAATAGTCCATAGGGAGAGAAATATGACAATCTAAGTCAGAATGCTGAGTTTTATTCCTATTGATTCAATTTTGAATTAAAATCATTGATAAAAGCAAATTGATTCATCAACAGCATATTTAATGCTTTGTAGAAATTAAATTAATTGCTTTTGAAATAAGAATAATTTTGTTTCAATCTTTATTTAATTTGTGAATTTAATTCGTGGATTTTTGATTTAAAATCAAATAAAAGTTCATATTTGTTAAAGATGTCAAAAATTTATTTCAAAATGTATTTTTAATATATAAATCTTGTTTTATGAGTAACTGATTTAAAATCAAAAATACATTAACCTCTTAAAAAAGGACATTTAAAAATTATTCACATTTAAATTGCATCTGTTTTAATTTCTAAAATTAATGAACATCGCTCTTGTTAAATCATTTGGCTCTTAAAAATTTTTGTGCAATTTCGTTTGGATAGATGTCAAATATTACATTTCTAAATTGATTCTTCAAATTTTATTCTCAATTATATAATTTGTGAATCAAATCAAAAATCCGCTATTATGGTATTTAATAAATTATGCAAATTTAAATTACTTCTGATATAATTCCTTAATTAAATGAATTTCGTATTTAAGAAATCAATTTGTTTTTTTACAAAGAATAAATTTAACTAATCTAAAAAATCATCAAAATAATAATCATAATTATTAACTCCTTATATTAGTTTCTAAACCTCATGAAATTCGTTGTTTTTAAATGGATTCGTGTATTCAAATTCACCATTAAATAACTAATAGTTTTATCTCCTTAGATACATGAAATTGTTTGTAAATGAATCAATTCAAATATTCGGAAATTCATATATCAGGAAATTCATATATTCAAATTTGATTCGATTGGTGCCAAAAAATACACACCAAAATAGACTGTATATATTAATAAAGCCATTTAAAATTAATAATTATATGATAATCTTTGTTAAAATGGTAATTTAAATCCTATTCAATGAAATCACCTCAGTTGAGATATTTTTACTAAAGGAACCAGTCAAAAACGTAACGGTAAATATTTCCATATTTATTAGATCTGTGAATTTAATTCATATTTTGATCAAATTTGAATTAATATCATCAAAAAATACGAATTTATTTAACAAAAACGAATTTCATGTATTCTTTGAACCAAAAAATATTTAATTTCGATATATATTTTAATCTTTTTAAAATTGGTTAATTTAAGCCTTTGTAAATCATATTTTTAAATATATCTATATTTAAAAAGCCGATAATTATATATTAGCAAAATTATATATTAGAAAATCTGACTTTCCGTTCAAAAGTTACAGTGGCCCAAAGGCAAGATAATTTAATAATATGGGTATCGGCTAAATAAGCGTATCTCGGTAATTTTTCAAGCAAATTAGACCGCATATATACCAAAATGCTCAGAATTGAATAAGGAATCTAAAAATGAAGCAAAAATAACAAGAATGACAAATGTTAGCGAATATAACCCTTAAAAACCAAGAATTTGACTTTTTTTACTTTTGTGGTCTGAAGACTACCCTACGCCAAAGGACCATCGGTCAAAATTTTTTTTATTTTTTAATATCTAGTAAGGGACTAAAACATATTAAAAGATCAGATCATAGAAGATTTAATTCCTAAGGTAATTATTCTCACTAAAATTTTAGTCTTTTTCCTATTTTTAAGATTACGATTTTAGAGTATTGCACGTGCTTTTATGTATTTTTTTCGAATTTATTAAGTTCAAGTCGTTTAATTTTAAATTTGTCTTACTTACTAGTAAACAAATTTTTTTCTTCAGTCTTTTTAGAAAGCTAAATAAGTTTGCATAAATTCATATAAAATTTGAATCATTTTTTATTACAGAAATTGAACAATTTAATTGTAAAAACAAAAAAAGAGCAATTTATATCGAACATGTGCTTTTTGCAAAATTCGGTTTGATTCTAATCCAAAACTAAATAAAAACAAAATTGGAATTTCATCGGCCTGGGTTAAGGCATCACTTCAATCTTTGGGAATAGATTGGAAGAATTATAATTATGTTTGCTTCGATTGTCATATGCATCTATCAAAGTCGTGCTTAAATAAAGATGAACTATTTAATAAATTGAGGCTTGAAGAGCTTATTGAAACTGAAACTCATCAAGAACCCTTAATCGAAATGGATTATCTAGATGGAATGGAATGCCCATATGTGTTGCCAATTTCTTTGCGAAAACGGCTTATCCATCAGCAACAGTAATGATTGATGCCGGAATAGCTAGTAAAACATTATTAGCCAGTTCTTCTTTTTTCTTCATTGCAGTTGATATTGGTGTCATTAACGCTACTGCATATTCATCTTTGTGCACACATCCCGAGGCCACTTTAGCCCAGTTAATCGAACTTGATGAAGCCGAGGTCACTGGCCTATTCTAGATTGAATCGATGCGATCTCGAAGCTCGGCAATCTCAGCTTTAAGAGCGTTGATGCGGTCTTCTTTATCAGCCATACACCTACGATATGCGCCGTCAAGCGACCTAATAACAGCAACCAAGTCAACTTCCCTAGCGTGCGGATTGTCGGATCTGCCTGCAGGCTTGTTGTACTAAACTTTTGACAAAGGGCATCCACAAGAATAACGAAATCGTCCGCATTTGACACTGGACTATTTAAATCCATTGATAAATTATTCAAAAAAATTTCAATTAGGATGAACATCAAGAACCCTTAATCGAAATGGATAATCTAGATGAAACTGAACCCAAAGTAACGACAGCATCGTTTTGTCTTGATTATGCTTGTATTGATGAAAAACGATGCCAAATTTTGACAGGAATTTCAAAAGACAATTTTTTTGAACTGTATGGGATATATCTACTATATCTGGGAACGTTTCGTTAATCAATGCTTTAGGTTTTTACCTTACAAAGTTACGTACTGGTGTTACTTTAAAAGAATTTTCAGCGTTTACTCCAATACTCTCTTATGACCAAATGAAAGGATCATTTCGTCAAGTAAGAAATAAAGTTTCAGTAATGTTTACATCTATTTATCTTGGCTTTTATTCTACTACAAGAGACAAATTATATCAGAACACACCACCAAAATGGCGTAAGTTCTTTTAAATATTGGTGGAAATGATGTAATTACAGTTTGTGACGCAACATACATATTTATTGAAAAGTCTTCGTCATATAAGTTTCAGAAACATACTTTTTCAGTACATAAAAAACGCTGTTTGCCATAATTTATGAATATATGTGCAACTGACGGATTTTTAATTTATGGTATTGGCCAATACCATTCCAACGGAAAAATTAATGATGCGAGCATTACCAAAGACATATTCAAAAAGATTGATAATGTTGAGAATTTTTGCCCGATGATTTGTTTGTATTCGATCGCGGTTTCTGACTCATTAGAATTTTTACAAAATAAAAAATATGAGCCAAAAATGCAAATCTACTTGAAGGGAAAAGCTCAACATACAACATGTGAAGCAAACAACTCAAGATTGATTACTAAAACTAGATGGGTTATTGAATCAGCAAATGGTCGTTTTAAAATGATGGAAATATTTTAGTAATATTGTATCTAATAGAGATATTGGAACAATAGAAAAAGATTATAGATTTATTTGTGCATAAATTAATAAGTTTAGACCTCAGCTTGAATCAAAAAAGATTCAGATGAAATCGATTTATACACGGAAATGGTTGAAAAGGCAAATGAGGAAAATAGATTAAAATATGTAGTGGAAAATTATTCTAAACGCAAAATCTCGAGTTGTGCAAATTGATGAGCTTGATTTTCCAAAATTAAGCCAATCATACATAAAAACTATAACAAATCAAGTTTACCAACTCAAACAATGTGTTCCTTATACGATCTCACACTTGGTAAAAAATACAGATTATGTATGCGATTTTTTGGAGAAAGAGAAGAGCTTATCCGGGTAAAAATAAAGTCGAGATTTCTTCCCAAGTGATCCATAATACTTGGATAAAATATTCGGAAGTTTCAACTATGTATCCAATTCAAGAATGTTACTGTGATTGCAAAGCTGGGGAAAGAGTATTTGGGGCATGCTCGCATGTAACAAGCGTCATTTGGTATTTGGGTATCGGACAAAATAATAAAGATAAGTTGGTTTCAATAAAAAGCGAAAATTTGTATAATTTTTGCTTGGATTGTGATAGGGAAGATTTAGATGATAATGATTTATCATTAATTCAAAATGAAAATGGGGAAACAATTTCCGATACTGAATAAACTAATTAACAATAAAAAAGATTGTTTTTTATTAAGTTTTATTCTTCTCTCCTTGCTAAATGTTGTTAAAACTTAGAAAAATCGTTATCGAAACATAGGAAAAAGACTGAAATTTTAGTGAGAATAATTACATTAGAAAAGGAAATCTTCTGGGATCAGATTTTTTTATATGTTTTAGTCACTTAGTAGAGCTTAAGAAATAAAAATATTTTGACCGATGGTCATTTGGCGTAGGAGGGTCTACAGACCACAAAAATAAAAAAAGGCACATTCTTGGTTTTTAAGGGTTTTATTCTATTACATTTATTTGATATTAGACAACATTATTGATAATTTTGCTTCATTTTTAGATTCATTTTTCGATTCTAAACCCATATTAATAAATTATCTTGACTTTGGAACACTGTAACTTTTAAACGGAAAGTCAAATTTCCAAGATTCCAACAGATTTCTTTCCAGCTCGTCGATTTCTATCAGAAAATATGTAAAAAGCTGATTTTTAGATTTTTTACCCTGATTACCCCATATCATTTATTTTTACGTTATACGTTATTACGGTTATTAAAAAAATTTTGCAAATTTAAATAACTTCTTATATAATTCCTTAATTAAATGAATTTAATTCGTGGATTTTTGATTTAAAATCAAATAAAAGTTCATTTTTGTTAAAGATGTCAAAAATTTATTTCAAAATGTTTTTTTAATATATAAATCTAATTTTATAAGTTACTGATTTAAAATCAAAAATACATTAACCTCTTAAAAAAGGACATTTAAAAATTATTCATATTTAAATTGCATTTTTGAATTTCTAAAATTAATGAACATCGCTCTTGTTAAATCATTTGGCTCTTAAAAATTTTAGTGCAATTTCGTTTGGATAGATGTCAAATATTACATTTCTAAATTGATTCTTCAAATTTTATTCTCAATTATATCATTTGTGAATCAAATCAAAAATCCGTTATTATGGTATTTAATAAATTATGCACCTTTAAATAACTTCTGATTTAAATCTTTAATTAAATCAATTTCGTATTTAAGAAATCAATTTTTTAGAAAGAATTAATTAAACTAATCTAAAAAAATCATCAAAATAATAATCACAATCATTAACTCCTTATATTAGTTTTTTAAATTCATGTTCCAAAGTCAAGATAATTTATTAATATGGGTTTAGAATCGAAAAATGAATCTAAAAATGAAGCAAAATTATCAATAATGTTGTCTAATATCAAATAAATGTAATAGAATAAAACCCTTAAAAACCAAGAATTTGCCTTTTTTTATTTTTGTGGTCTGTAGACCCACCTACGCCAAATGACTATCGGTCAAAATATTTTTTATTTCTTAAGCTCTACTAAGTGACTAAAACATATAAAAAATCTGATCCCAGAAGATTTCTTTTCCTAATGTAATTATTCTCACTAAAATTTCAGTCTTTTTCCTATGTTTCGATGATGATATAGATTAAGTTTTAACAACATTTAGCTAGGAGAGAAGAATAAAATTTAATAAAAAACAATCTTTTTATTGTTAATTAGTTTATTCAGTATCGGAAATTGTTTCCATTTTCATTTTGAATTAATGATAAATCATTATCATCTAGATCTTCCCTATCACAATCTAAGCAAAAATTATAAAAATTTTCGCTTTTTATTGAAACCAACTTATCTTTATTATTTTGTCCGATACCCAAATACCAAATGACGCTTGTTACATGCGAGCATGCCCCAAATACTCTTTCCCCAGCTTTGCAATCACAGTAACATTCTTGAATTGGATACATAGTTGAAACTTCCGAATATTTTATCCAAGTATTATGGATCACTTGGGAAGAAATCTCGACTTTATTTTTACCCGGATAAGCTCTTCTCTTTCTCCAAAAAATCGCATACATAATCTGTATTTTTTACCAAGTGTGAGATCGTATAAGGAACACATTGTTTGAGTTGGTAAACTTGATTTGTTATAGTTTTTATGTATGATTGGCTTAATTTTGGAAAATCAAGCTCATCAATTTGCACAACTCGAGATTTTGCGTTTAGAATAATTTTCCACTACATATTTTAATCTATTTTCCTCATTTGCCTTTTCAACCATTTCCGTGTATAAATCGATTTCATCTGAATCTTTTTTTGATGCAAGCTGAGGTCTAAACTTATTAATTTATGCACAAATAAATCTATAATCTTTTTCTATTGTTCCAATATCTCTATTAGATACAATATTACTAAAATATTTCCATCATTTTAAAACGACCATTTGCTGATTCAATAACCCATCTAGTTTTAGTAATCGATCTTTTTCAATAAGCTCTTCAAGCCTCAATTTATTAAATAGTTCATCTTCATTTAAACACGACTTTGATAGATGCCTATGACAATCGAAGCAAACATAATTATAATTTTACCAATCTATTCCCAAAAATTGAAGTGATGCCTTCACCCAGGCCGATTAAAATTCCAATTTTGTTTTTATTTAGTTTTGGATTAGAATCAAACCGAATTTTGCAAAAAGCAAATGTTCGATATAAATTGTTCTTTTTTTGTTTTTACAATTAAATTGTTCGATTTATGAAATAAAAAATGATTCAAATTTTATATGAATTTATGCAAACTTATTTAGCTTTCTAAAAGGACTGAAGAAATAAATTTGTGTATAATAGTAAGTAGGAAAAATTTAAAATTGAACGACTTGAACTTAATAAATTCGAAAGAAATACATATAAAAGCACGTGCAATACTCTAAAATCTAAATCTTAAACATAGGAAAAAGACTGAAATTTTAGTGAGAATAATTACCTTAGGAATTAAATCTTCTAGGATCTGATCTTTTAATATGTTTTAGTCCCTTACTAGAGCTTAAAAAAAAAAAAAAATTTTGACCGATGCTCTTTTGCGTAGGGTAGTCTTCAGACCACAAAAGTAAAAAAGTCAAATTCTTGGTTTTTAAGGGTTTTATTCGCTAACATTTGTCATTCTTGTTATTTTTGCTTCATTTTTAGATTCCTTATTCAATTCTGAGCATTTTGGTATATATGCGGTCTAATTTGCTTGAAAAATTACCGAGATACGCTTATTTAGCCGATACCCATATTATTAAATTATCTTGCCTTTGGACCACTGTAACTTTTGAACGGAAAGTCAGATTTTCTAATACATAATTTTGTTAATATATAATCTTCGGCTTTTTAAATATAGATATTTTTAAAAAAATTTTGCAAATTTAAATAACTTCTTATATAATTCCTTAATTAAATGAATTTAATTCGTGGATTTTTGATTTAAAATCAAATAAAAGTTCATTTTTGTTAAAGATGTCAAAAATTTATTTCAAAATGTTTTTTTAATATATAAATCTAATTTTATAAGTTACTGATTTAAAATCAAAAATACATTAACCTCTTAAAAAAGGACATTTAAAAATTATTCATATTTAAATTGCATTTTTGAATTTCTAAAATTAATGAACATCGCTCTTGTTAAATCATTTGGCTCTTAAAAATTTTAGTGCAATTTCGTTTGGATAGATGTCAAATATTACATTTCTAAATTGATTCTTCAAATTTTATTCTCAATTATATCATTTGTGAATCAAATCAAAAATCCGTTATTATGGTATTTAATAAATTATGCACCTTTAAATAACTTCTGATTTAAATCTTTAATTAAATCAATTTCGTATTTAAGAAATCAATTTTTTTTTAGAAAGAATTAATTAAACTAATCTAAAAAAATCATCAAAATAATAATCACAATCATTAACTCCTTATATTAGTTTTTTAAATTCATGTTCCAAAGTCAAGATAATTTATTAATATGGGTTTAGAATCGAAAAATGAATCTAAAAATGAAGCAAAATTATCAATAATGTTGTCTAATATCAAATAAATGTAATAGAATAAAACCCTTAAAAACCAAGAATTTGCCTTTTTTTATTTTTGTGGTCTGTAGACCCACCTACGCCAAATGACTATCGGTCAAAATATTTTTTATTTCTTAAGCTCTACTAAGTGACTAAAACATATAAAAAAATCTGATCCCAGAAGATTTCTTTTCCTAATGTAATTATTCTCACTAAAATTTCAGTCTTTTTCCTATGTTTCGATGATGATATAGATTAAGTTTTAACAACATTTAGCTAGGAGAGAAGAATAAAATTTAATAAAAAACAATCTTTTTTATTGTTAATTAGTTTATTCAGTATCGGAAATTGTTTCCATTTTCATTTTGAATTAATGATAAATCATTATCATCTAGATCTTCCCTATCACAATCTAAGCAAAAATTATAAAAATTTTCGCTTTTTATTGAAACCAACTTATCTTTATTATTTTGTCCGATACCCAAATACCAAATGACGCTTGTTACATGCGAGCATGCCCCAAATACTCTTTCCCCAGCTTTGCAATCACAGTAACATTCTTGAATTGGATACATAGTTGAAACTTCCGAATATTTTATCCAAGTATTATGGATCACTTGGGAAGAAATCTCGACTTTATTTTTACCCGGATAAGCTCTTCTCTTTCTCCAAAAAATCGCATACATAATCTGTATTTTTTACCAAGTGTGAGATCGTATAAGGAACACATTGTTTGAGTTGGTAAACTTGATTTGTTATAGTTTTTATGTATGATTGGCTTAATTTTGGAAAATCAAGCTCATCAATTTGCACAACTCGAGATTTTGCGTTTAGAATAATTTTCCACTACATATTTTAATCTATTTTCCTCATTTGCCTTTTCAACCATTTCCGTGTATAAATCGATTTCATCTGAATCTTTTTTGATGCAAGCTGAGGTCTAAACTTATTAATTTATGCACAAATAAATCTATAATCTTTTTCTATTGTTCCAATATCTCTATTAGATACAATATTACTAAAATATTTCCATCATTTTAAAACGACCATTTGCTGATTCAATAACCCATCTAGTTTTAGTAATCGATCTTTTTCAATAAGCTCTTCAAGCCTCAATTTATTAAATAGTTCATCTTCATTTAAACACGACTTTGATAGATGCCTATGACAATCGAAGCAAACATAATTATAATTTTACCAATCTATTCCCAAAATTGAAGTGATGCCTTCACCCAGGCCGATTAAAATTCCAATTTTGTTTTTATTTAGTTTTGGATTAGAATCAAACCGAATTTTGCAAAAAGCAAATGTTCGATATAAATTGTTCTTTTTTTGTTTTTACAATTAAATTGTTCGATTTATGAAATAAAAAATGATTCAAATTTTATATGAATTTATGCAAACTTATTTAGCTTTCTAAAAGGACTGAAGAAATAAATTTGTGTATAATAGTAAGTAGGAAAAATTTAAAATTGAACGACTTGAACTTAATAAATTCGAAAGAAATACATATAAAAGCACGTGCAATACTCTAAAATCTAAATCTTAAACATAGGAAAAAGACTGAAATTTTAGTGAGAATAATTACCTTAGGAATTAAATCTTCTAGGATCTGATCTTTTAATATGTTTTAGTCCCTTACTAGAGCTTAAAAAAAAAAAAAAATTTTGACCGATGCTCTTTTGCGTAGGGTAGTCTTCAGACCACAAAAGTAAAAAAGTCAAATTCTTGGTTTTTAAGGGTTTTATTCGCTAACATTTGTCATTCTTGTTATTTTTGCTTCATTTTTAGATTCCTTATTCAATTCTGAGCATTTTGGTATATATGCGGTCTAATTTGCTTGAAAAATTACCGAGATACGCTTATTTAGCCGATACCCATATTATTAAATTATCTTGCCTTTGGACCACTGTAACTTTTGAACGGAAAGTCAGATTTTCTAATACATAATTTTGTTAATATATAATCTTCGGCTTTTTAAATATAGATATTTTTAAAAAAATTTTGCAAATTTAAATAACTTCTTATATAATTCCTTAATTAAATGAATTTAATTCGTGGATTTTTGATTTAAAATCAAATAAAAGTTCATTTTTGTTAAAGATGTCAAAAATTTATTTCAAAATGTTTTTTTAATATATAAATCTAATTTTATAAGTTACTGATTTAAAATCAAAAATACATTAACCTCTTAAAAAAGGACATTTAAAAATTATTCATATTTAAATTGCATTTTTGAATTTCTAAAATTAATGAACATCGCTCTTGTTAAATCATTTGGCTCTTAAAAATTTTAGTGCAATTTCGTTTGGATAGATGTCAAATATTACATTTCTAAATTGATTCTTCAAATTTTATTCTCAATTATATCATTTGTGAATCAAATCAAAAATCCGTTATTATGGTATTTAATAAATTATGCACCTTTAAATAACTTCTGATTTAAATCTTTAATTAAATCAATTTCGTATTTAAGAAATCAATTTTTTTAGAAAGAATTAATTAAACTAATCTAAAAAAATCATCAAAATAATAATCACAATCATTAACTCCTTATATTAGTTTTTTAAATTCATGTTCCAAAGTCAAGATAATTTATTAATATGGGTTTAGAATCGAAAAATGAATCTAAAAATGAAGCAAAATTATCAATAATGTTGTCTAATATCAAATAAATGTAATAGAATAAAACCCTTAAAAACCAAGAATTTGCCTTTTTTTATTTTTGTGGTCTGTAGACCCACCTACGCCAAATGACTATCGGTCAAAATATTTTTTATTTCTTAAGCTCTACTAAGTGACTAAAACATATAAAAAAATCTGATCCCAGAAGATTTCTTTTCCTAATGTAATTATTCTCACTAAAATTTCAGTCTTTTTCCTATGTTTCGATGATGATATAGATTAAGTTTTAACAACATTTAGCTAGGAGAGAAGAATAAAATTTAATAAAAAACAATCTTTTTTATTGTTAATTAGTTTATTCAGTATCGGAAATTGTTTCCCCATTTTCATTTTGAATTAATGATAAATCATTATCATCTAGATCTTCCCTATCACAATCTAAGCAAAAATTATAAAAATTTTCGCTTTTTATTGAAACCAACTTATCTTTATTATTTTGTCCGATACCCAAATACCAAATGACGCTTGTTACATGCGAGCATGCCCCAAATACTCTTTCCCCAGCTTTGCAATCACAGTAACATTCTTGAATTGGATACATAGTTGAAACTTCCGAATATTTTATCCAAGTATTATGGATCACTTGGGAAGAAATCTCGACTTTATTTTTACCCGGATAAGCTCTTCTCTTTCTCCAAAAAATCGCATACATAATCTGTATTTTTTACCAAGTGTGAGATCGTATAAGGAACACATTGTTTGAGTTGGTAAACTTGATTTGTTATAGTTTTTATGTATGATTGGCTTAATTTTGGAAAATCAAGCTCATCAATTTGCACAACTCGAGATTTTGCGTTTAGAATAATTTTCCACTACATATTTTAATCTATTTTCCTCATTTGCCTTTTCAACCATTTCCGTGTATAAATCGATTTCATCTGAATCTTTTTTTGATGCAAGCTGAGGTCTAAACTTATTAATTTATGCACAAATAAATCTATAATCTTTTTCTATTGTTCCAATATCTCTATTAGATACAATATTACTAAAATATTTCCATCATTTTAAAACGACCATTTGCTGATTCAATAACCCATCTAGTTTTAGTAATCGATCTTTTTCAATAAGCTCTTCAAGCCTCAATTTATTAAATAGTTCATCTTCATTTAAACACGACTTTGATAGATGCCTATGACAATCGAAGCAAACATAATTATAATTTTACCAATCTATTCCCAAAAATTGAAGTGATGCCTTCACCCAGGCCGATTAAAATTCCAATTTTGTTTTTATTTAGTTTTGGATTAGAATCAAACCGAATTTTGCAAAAAGCAAATGTTCGATATAAATTGTTCTTTTTTGTTTTTACAATTAAATTGTTCGATTTATGAAATAAAAAATGATTCAAATTTTATATGAATTTATGCAAACTTATTTAGCTTTCTAAAAGGACTGAAGAAATAAATTTGTGTATAATAGTAAGTAGGAAAAATTTAAAATTGAACGACTTGAACTTAATAAATTCGAAAGAAATACATATAAAAGCACGTGCAATACTCTAAAATCTTAATCTTAAACATAGGAAAAAGACTGAAATTTTAGTGAGAATAATTACCTTAGGAATTAAATCTTCTAGGATCTGATCTTTTAATATGTTTTAGTCCCTTACTAGAGCTTAAAAAAAAAAAAAAATTTTGACCGATGCTCTTTTGCGTAGGGTAGTCTTCAGACCACAAAAGTAAAAAAAGTCAAATTCTTGGTTTTTAAGGGTTTTATTCGCTAACATTTGTCATTCTTGTTATTTTTGCTTCATTTTTAGATTCCTTATTCAATTCTGAGCATTTTGGTATATATGCGGTCTAATTTGCTTGAAAAATTACCGAGATACGCTTATTTAGCCGATACCCATATTATTAAATTATCTTGCCTTTGGACCACTGTAACTTTTGAACGGAAAGTCAGATTTTCTAATACATAATTTTGTTAATATATAATCTTCGGCTTTTTAAATATAGATATATTTAAAAAATTTTCATTTGCAAAGGCTTAAATTAACCAATTCTAAAAAGATTAAATAATATATCGAAATAAAATATTTTTTGGTTCGAAGAATACATGAAATTTGTTTTTGTTAAATAAATTCGTATATTTTGATGATATTAATTCAAATTTGATCAAAATATGAATTAAATTCACAAATCTAATAAATATGGAAATATTTACCGTTACGTTTTTGACTGGTTCCTTTAGTAAAAATATCTCAACTGAGGTGATTTCATTGAATAGGATTTAAATCACCATTTTAACAAAGATTGTCATATAATTAATAAAATTAAATGGCTTTATTAATATATATACAATCTATTTTGGTATGTATTTTTTGGCAACAATCGAATCAAATTTGAATATATGAATTTCCAGATATATGAATTTCCAAATACATGAATTGATTCATTTACAACCAATTTCATGTATTTAAGATAATAAAACGATTAGTTTTTTAATGGTGAATTTGAATACACGAATCCATTTAAAAACAACGAATTTCATGAGGTTTAGAAACTAAAATAAGGAGTTAATATTTGTGATTATTATTTTGATTATTTTTTTAGATTAGTTTAATTAATATTTCTAAAAAAAAAATTGATTTCTTAAATACGAAATTCATTTAATTAAATATTTAAATCAGAAGTTATTTAAAATGAGCATAATTTATTAAATAATGGATTTTTGATTTGATTCACAAATGATATAATTGAGAATAAAATTTGAAGAATCAATTTAGAAATGTAATATTTGACATCTATCCAAACGAAATTGCACTAAAATTTTTAAGAGCCAAATGATTTAACAAGAGCGATGTTCATTAATTTTAGAAATTAAAACAGATGCAATTTAAATGTGAATAATTTTTAAATGTCCTTTTTTAAGAGGTTAATGTATTTTTGAATTTAAATCAGTAACTCATAAAATTAGATTTATATATTAAAAATACATTTTGAAATAAATTTTTGACATCTTTAACAAAAATGAACTTTTATTTGATTTTAAATCAAAAATCCAAGAATTAAATTCACAAATTAAATAAAGATTGAAACAAAATTATTCTTATTTCAAAAGCCATTAATTTAATTTCTACAAAGCATTAAATATGCTGTTGATGAATCAATTTGCTTTTATCAATGATTTTAATTCAAAATTGTATCAATAGAAATAAAACTCAGCATTCTAACTTAGATTGTCATATTTCTCTCCCTATGGACTATTTAAAACAAGAGGCACCTTTTGACTTATCTCATTACCCTTGGAAACTTTTAAAAAATAAAGGGGTCTGTATATTCTAGTACAAATTTATGGACCACTTAATAACGAGGCTTCTATTTACTAGATCTACTAGATTATTTACTTATCGACAACTTTTATTGACCAGGTCTTTATTTACTTATTTCACTACCTATGGAAAACTTGATTTATATAGCGTCTTTATACTTATTTCACTACCTATCAACAACCTAAAACTCTTGAGGTCTATTTACCTATTTATATACCTATGGACAACTTGAAAAACGAGACTTCCATTTTACATTTTTACATTTTTTTAACAAGAAGTTAATATTTAAAATATTTAGGAGGTCATTTATCAATTATCAAAAATAAATAAAATTATTTCTAATAATATAAATGAGATGCTAACATTTAATTGTATTAAATGTAAAATTTAATGATAAACAGAAGCAATTGTGGTTTCAAAGTTCAATTCAATGTTCTTTATGATTATAAAAAAAATTCAATTTTAATTCCATTAATTTTCTTAATATTAAATAATTTTTGTGAATTTCTATAATAAATAATAAAGAATATAGAAATATATTTATTTTTTAGGAAACAAATCTGTTATCTCTGAAAAAGTTTCATGAAGCTACAGGAAACGCGATTTCATAGAATTTATAGCAGCATGCCTAAATGGAAGGAATTAATCAGCTTTTACAGCTAATAGTTAAAATTACATTCATAAGTTAGGCTTTTTTTGGGAAATTTTTTTGTGGAAACCAATTTAGAAAAACAATTTGAATTTTGAGTCAATGGTTATTTCTTTGTCACTAAAAAAATTTTAAGTGATGAGTTTTTTAAATAGTTAATGGTAAGTAAAGAAGTCAAAATATCACGTTTTTTAAAAAATATTTTAATTTTATTAGGTTATCTATTAGAGGCAAATGTTTGTGCATTTTTCATTAAAATTAATCAATGAAAAGCAGATGGTTTTCAGCAAGTCTTGAAATAACCTGCATATAAAAAAAATTCTGATTAAATTTTAACAGGATATTAATTACTTGTTTTTAAGACGATTGCCAGTATGATGCCTAAAATTATCACAATTATTAACTCATTATATTTTAAATAAGTCGGATAAACTAGTTTAATAATGATTTTAATTAAATTTTTAACATTAAATTTATAACATAAATTTTGATAAGTATCAAAATGAATAATAGCTTAAATCATTTTAAAAAAGAGAAATAATTTATAAGCAACCAATTTTATGTTAGTATAATTTTTTAACAGGAGCTATTTAAATATGAATACTTTATAGACAATAATTATTAGACTGGTGAATTTCACTCCGACTTTATTCAAATTTGAACCAATAACATCTAAATGTACGAATTGATTTATCAATAACGAATTAAACGTATTTTAGAAATTAAAATAAGAATCTTTTAAAATATTAGAAATTAAATTAAAATCTTTATTAGAATAGTAAATCCGACTTCAATTAATTTTAATTTTAACTTATATTACCAAAATATATGAATTGTAATTATCAAAAACAATTTTATCTATTTTTCAAACTAAAACCTAAAAATATTTGCTTTTGATAAAAATTTTAATATTCTAAAAATTGATTAATTTAAGCCTTTGTAAACAAATTTTTAATTATATTAATATTAAAAAAGCCAATGTTTATTTATTTACAGAAATATTAGTTTTTTGCGAGAATCTAAAATCCTCGCAAAAAATACATTTATATGAAGTAAAAATTTATATTACCTATTTTGGTATGTATTATTTAGCACCAATCGAATCAAATTTGAATAAATACCATCAAAGTAAACGCATTGATTGATAAATCACTAATTTCATATTTTCTTGTGATTTTATCTCAGAAGCCATTAAAAATGAATAATTAAACGACAATCTTTGTAAGACTGGTGAAATTCACTCTTTATTCAAATTTGAACTAATATCATCTAAAGGTACGTATTGATTTATCAATGACGATTTTCACGTATTTAAGAAATTAAAATAAGAATCTCTTGAAATGTTAAAATTTAATTAAAATCTTAATTAGACTAGTTAATCTCACTTATTTAAATTTTGAATTAATATAATCCAAATATATGAATTGATTCATTTACAACCAATTTCATGTATTTTAGGAACTAATACCATTAGTTATTTATAAGGTAAATTTGAATACACGAATCGATTAAAAAACAACGAATTTCATGAATTTAAAAAACTAATATAAGGAGTTAATGATTGTGATTAATTTGATTATTTTTTTAGATGAGTTAAATTTATTCTTTGTAAAAAAACAAATTGATTTCTTAAATACGAAATTCATTTAATTAAGGAATTATATAAGAAGTAATTTAAATTTGCATAATTTTTTAATAACCGTAATAACGTATAACGTAAAAATAAAGGATATGGGTTTAGAATCGAAAAGGAAATACCCTGATAAAAACTATAACAAATCAAGTTTACCAACTCAAGCAATGTGTTCCTTATACAATCTCACACTTGGTAAAAAATACAGATTATGTATGCGATTTTTTGGAGAAAGAGAAGAGCTTATCCGGGTAAAAATAAAGTCGAGATTTCTTCCCAAGTGATCCATAATACTTGGATAAAATATTCGGCAGTTTCAACTATGTATCCAATTCAAGAATGTTACTGTGATTGCAAAGCTGGGGAAAGAGTATCGAAATCTGTTGGAATCTTGGAAATTTGACTTTCCGTTTAAAAGTTAAAGTGTTCCAAAGTCAAGATAATTTATTAATATGGGTTTAGAATCGAAAAGGAATCTAAAAATGAAGCAAAAATATCAATAATGTTATCTAATATCAAATAAATGTTATAGAATAAAACCCTTAAAAACTAAGAATTTGCCTTTTTCTATTTTTGTGGTCTGTAGACCCACCTACGCCAAATGACAATCGGTCAAAATTTTTTTATTTTTTAAGCTCTACTAAGTGACTAAAACATATTAAAAAATCAGATCCTAGAAGATTTCCTTTCCTAATGTAATTATTCTCACTAAAATTTCAGTCTTTTTCCTATGTTTTAGATTACGATTTTTCTAAGTTTTAACAACATTCAGCAAGGAGAGAAGAATAAAACTTAATAAAAAACAATCTTTTTTATTGTTAATTAGTTTATTCAGTATCGGAAATTGTTTCCCCATTTTCATTTTGAATTAATGATAAATCATTATCATCTAAATCTTCCCTATCACAATCCAAGCAAAAATTATACAATTTTTCGCTTTTTATTGAAACCAACTTATCTTTATTATTTTGTCCGATACCCAAATACCAAATGACGCTTGTTACATGCGAGCATGCCCCAAATACTCTTTCCCCAGCTTTGCAATCACAGTAACATTCTTGAATTGGATACATAGTTGAAACTTCCGAATATTTTATCCAAGTATTATGGATCACTTGGGAAGAAATCTCGACTTTATTTTTACCCGGATAAGCTCTTCTCTTTCTCCAAAAAATCGCTTACATAATCTGTATTTTTTACCAAGTGTGAGATCGTATAAGGAACACATTGTTTGAGTTGGTAAACTTGATTTGTTATAGTTTTTATGTATGATTGGCTTAATTTTGGAAAATCAAGCTCATCAATTTGCACAACTCGAGATTTTGCGTTTAGAATAATTTTCCACTACATATTTTTATCTATTTTCCTGATTTGCCTTTTCAACCATTTCCTTGTATATAAACTGATGATTTTAACAGTTTTTAATAAAATATGCATATATAACTTAACTTTAAATTTTGTGGAGTAGAATATATCCTCTAGAGTAAATTACTAATAGTCACGGGGGGGTAGGTACTAGGAGGGAGGGTGTGAGCGTAAATTCGCAAAAGTTTTTTAATAAATAATTATTAAGTTATCTTGACTTTGGAATACTGTAACTTTTGAACCGAAAGTCAAATTTCCAAGATTCTAACCGATTTCTTTCCAGCTCGTCGAGATCTATCAGAAAATATGTAAAAAGCTGATATTTAGATTTTTTACCCTGATTACCCAATATTACTTAATTTTTGGAAAATCAAGCTCATCAATTTGCACAACTCGAGATTTTGCGTTTAGAATAATTTTCCACTACATATTTTAATCTATTTTCCTCATTTGCCTTTTCAACCATTTCCTTGTATAAATCGATTTCATCTGAATCTTTTGTTGATGCAAGCTGAGGTCTAAACTTATTAATTTATGCACAAATAAATCTATAATCTTTTTCTATTGTTCCAATATCTCTATTAGATACAATATTACTAAAATATTTCCATCATTTTAAAACGACCATTTGCTGATTCAATCACCCATCTAGTTTTAGCAATCAATCTTGAGTTGTTTGCTTCACTTGTTGTATGTTGAGCTTTTCCCTTCAAGTAGATTTGCATTTTTGGCTCATATTTTTTATTTTGTAAAAATTCTAATGAGTCAGAAACCGCGATCGAATACAAACAAATCATCGGGCAAAAATTCTCAACATTATCAATCTTTTTGAATATGTCTTTGGTAATGCTCGCATCATTAATTTTTCCGTTGGAATGGTATTGGCCAATACCATAAATTAAAAATCCGTCAGTTGCACATATATTCATAAATTATGGCAAACAGCGTTTTTTATGTACTGAAAAAGTATGTTTCTGAAACTTATATGACGAAGACTTTTCAATAAATATGTATGTTGCGTCACAAACTGTAATTACATCATTTCCACCAATATTTAAAAGAACTTACGCCATTTTGGTGGTGTGTTCTGATATAATTTGTCTCTTGTAGTAGAATAAAAGCCAAGATAAATAGATGTAAACATTACTGAAACTTTATTTCTTACTTGACGAAATGATCTTTTCATTTGGTCATAAGAGAGTATTGGAGTAAACGCTGAAAATTCTTTTAAAGTAACACCAGTACGTAACTTTGTAAGGTAAAAACCTAAAGCATTGATTAACGAAACGTTCCCAGATATAGTAGATATATCCCATACAGTTCAAAAAAATTGTCTTTTGAAATTCCTGTCAAAATTTGGCATCGTTTTTCATCAATACAAGCATAATCAAGACAAAACGATGCTGTCGTTACTTTGGGTTCAGTTTCATCTAGATTATCCATTTCGATTAAGGGTTCTTGATGTTCATCCTAATTGAAATTTTTTTGAATAATTTATCAATGGATTTAAATAGTCCAGTGTCAAATGCGGACGACTTCGTTATTCTTGTGGATGCCCTTTGTCAAAAGTTTAGTACAACAAGCCTGCAGGCAGATCCGGCAATCCGCACGCTAGGGAAGTTGACTTGGTTGCTGTTATTAGGTCGCTTGACGGCGCATATCGTAGGTGTATGGCTGATAAAGAAGACCGCATCAACGCTCTTAAAGCTGAGATTGCCGAGCTTCGAGATCGCATCGATTCAATCTAGAATAGGCCAGTGACCTCGGCTTCATCAAGTTCGATTAACTGGGCTAAAGTGGCCTCGGGATGTGTGCACAAAGATGAAAATGCAGTAGCGTTAATTACACCAATATCAACCGAAATGAAGAAAAAAGAAGAACTGGCTAATAATGTTTTACTAGCTATTCCGGCATCAATCATTACTGTTGCTGATGGATAAGCCGATTTCGCAAAGAAATTGGCAACACATATGGGCATTCCATTCCATCTAGATAATCCATTTCGATTAAGGGTTCTTGATGAGTTTCAGTTTCAATAAGCTCTTCAAGCCTCAATTTATTAAAAAGTTCATCTTTATTTAAGCACGACTTTGATAGATGCCTATGACAACCGAAGCAGACATAATTATAATTTTTCCAATCTATTCCCAAAGATTGAAATGATGCCTTCACCCAGGCCGATGAAATTCCAATTTTGTTTTTATTTAGTTTTGGATTAGAATCAAACCGAATTTTGCAAAGAGCACATGTTCGATAAAAATTGCTCTTTTTTTGTTTTTACAATTAAATTGTTCAATTTATGTAATAAAAAATGATTCAAATTTTATATGAATTTATGCAAACTTATTTAGCTTTCTAAAAATACTGAAGAAAAAAATTTGTGTACTAGTAAGTAAGACAAATTTAAAATTAAACGACTCGAACTTAATAAATTCGAAAAAAATACATAAAAGCACGTGCAATACTCTAAAATCGTAATCTTTAAAAATAGGAAAAAGACTAAAATTTTAGTGAGAATAATTACCTTAGGAATTAAATCTTCTATGATCTGATCTTTTAATATGTTTAAGTCCCTTACTAGATATTAAAAAATAAAAAAAATTTTGACCGATGGTCCTTTGGCGTAGGGTAGTCTTCAGACCACAAAAGTAAAAAAGTCAAATTCTTGGTTTTTAAGGGTTATATTCGCTAACATTTGTCATTCTTGTTATTTTTGCTTCATTTTTTAGATTCCTTATTCAATTCTGAGCATTTTGGTATATATGCGATCTAATTTGCCTGAAAAATTACCGAGATACGCTTATTTAGCCGATACCCATATTATTAAATTATCTTGCCTTTGGACCACTGTAACTTTTGAACGGAAAGTCAGATTTTCTAATATATAATTTTGCTAATATATAATTATCGGCTTTTTAAATATAGATATATTTAAAAAATTTTCATTTGCAAAGGCTTAAATTAACCAATTTTAAAAAGATTAAAATATATATCGAAATAAAATATTTTTTGGTTCGAAGAATACATGAAATTTGTTTTTGTTAAATAAATTCGTATATTTTGATGATATTAATTCAAATTTGATCAAAATATGAATTAAATTCACAAATCTAATAAATATGGAAATATTTACCGTTACGTTTTTGACTGGTTCCTTTAGTAAAAATATCTCAACTGAGGTGATTTCATTGAATAGGATTTAAATTACCATTTTAACAAAGATTATCATATAATTATTAATTTTAAATGGCTTTATTAATATATACAGTCTATTTTGGTGTGTATTTTTTGGCACCAATCGAATCAAATTTGAATATATGAATTTCCTGATATATGAATTTCCGAATATTTGAATTGATTCATTTACAAACAATTTCATGTATCTAAGAAAATAAAACGATTAGTTATTTAATGGTGAATTTGAATACACGAATCCATTTAAAAACAACGAATTTCATGAGGTTTAGAAACTAAAATAAGGAGTTAATAATTGTGATTATTATTTTGATTATTTTTTTAAATTAGTTCAATTTATTCTTTCTAAAAAAAATTTTTTTCTTAAATACTTATTTCACTACCTATCAACAACCTAAAACTCTTGAGGTCTATTTACCTATTTATATACCAATGGACAACTTGAAAAACGAGACTTATCTTGAAACTTGAAAAACGTATTATCAAAAATAAATAAAATTATTTCAAATAATATAAATGAGATGCTAACATTTAATTGTATTTAATGTAAAATTTAATGATAAACAGAAGCAATTGTGGTTTCAAAGTTCAATTCAATGTTCTTTATGATTAAAAAAAAAATTCAATTTTAATTCCATTAATTTTTTTAATATTAAATAATTTTTGTGAATTTCTATAATAAATAATAAAGAATATAGAAAAATATTTATTTTTTAGGAAACAAATCTGTTATCTCTGAAAAAGTTTCATGAAGCTACAGGAAACGCGATTTCATAGAATTTATAGCAGCATGCCTAAATGGAAGGAATTAATCAGCTTTTACAGCTAATAGTTAAAATTACATTCATAAGTTAGGTTTTTTTTGGGAAATTTTTTTTTGTGGAAACCAATTTAGAAAAAACAATTTGAATTTTGAGTCAATGGTTATTTCTTTGTCACTAAAAAAATTTTAAGTGATGAGTTTTTTAAATAGTTAATGGTAAGTAAAGAAGTCAAAATATCACGTTTTTTAAAAAATATTTTAATTTTATTAGGTTATCTATTAGAGGCAAATGTTTGTGCATTTTTCATTAAAATTAATCAATGAAAAGCAGATGGTTTTCAGCAAGTCTTGAAATAACCTGCATATAAAAAAAATTCTGATTAAATTTTAACAGGACATTAATTACTTGTTTTTAAGACGATTGCCAGTATGATGCCTAAAGTTATCACAATTATTAACTCATTATATTTGTTTCTAAAATTCATGAAATTCGTTGTTTTTAAATGAATTCGTGTATTCAAATTTACCTTATAAATAACAATGGTTTTAGTTACTAAAATACATGAAATTGGTTGGAAATGAATCAATTAATATATTTGGATTATATTAATTCAAAATTTAAATAAGTGGGATAAACTAGTTTAATAATGATTTTTATTAAATTTTTAACATTAAATTTATAACATAAATTTTGATGAGTATCGAAATGAATAATAGCTTAAATCATTTTTAAAAAAGAAATAATTTATAAACAACCAATTTTATGTTAGTATAATTTTTTAACAGGAGCTATTTAAATATGAATACTTTATAGACAATAATTATTAGACTGGTGAATTTCACTCCGACTTTATTCAAATTTGAACCAATAACATCTAAATGTACGAATTGATTTATCAATAACGAATTAAACGTATTTTAGAAATTAAAATAAGAATCTTTTAAAATATTAGAAATTAAATTAAAATCTTTATTAGAATAGTAAATCCGACTTCAATTAATTTTAATTTTAACTTATATTACCAAAATATATGAATTGAATTATCAAAAACAATTTTATCTATTTTTCAAACTAAAACCAAAAAATATTTGATTTTGATATATATTTTAATATTCTAAAAATTGATTAATTTAAGCCTTTGTAAACAAATTTTTAATTATATTAATATTAAAAAAGCCAATGTTTAATTATTTACCAAAACATTAGATTTTTGCGAGAATCTAAAATCCTAGCAAAAAATACATTTAAATGAAATAAATATCAATATTACCTATTTTGGTATGTATTATTTAGCACAAATCGAATCAAATTTGAATAAATACCATCAAAGTAAACGCATTGATTGATAAATCACTAATTTCATATTTTCTTGTGATTTTATCTCAGAAATCATTAAAAATGAATAATTAAACGACAATCTTGGTAAGACTGGTGAAATTCACTCTTTATTCAAATTTGAACTAATATCATCTAAAGGTACGTATTGATTTATCAATGACGATTTTCACGTATTTAAGAAATTAAAATAAGAATCTCTTGAAATGTTAAAATTTAATTAAAATCTAAATTAGACTAGTTAATCTCACTTATTTAAATTTTGAATTAATATAATCCAAATATATGAATTGATTCATTTACAACCAATTTCATGTATTTTAGGAACTAAAACCATTAGTTATTTATAAGGTAAATTTGAATACACGAATCGATTAAAAAACAACGAATTTCATGAATTTAAAAAACTAATTTAAGGAGTTAATGATTGTGATTAATTTGATTATTTTTTTAGATTAGTTAAATTTATTCTTTGTAAAAAAACAAATTGATTTCTTTAATACGAAATTCATTTAATAAAGGAATTATATAAGAAGTAATTTAAATTTGCATAATTTTTTAATAACCGTAATAACGTATAACGTAAAAATAAAGGATATGGGGTAATCAGGGTAAAAAATCTAAAAATCAGCTTTTTACATATTTTCTGATAGATCTCGACGAGCTGGAAAGAAATCGGTTGGAATCTTGGAAATTTGACTTTCGGTTCAAAAGTTACAGTATTCCAAAGTCAAGATAATTTAATAATTATTTATTAAAAAACTTTTGCGAGTTTAAATAACTTCTTATATAATTCCTTAATTAAATGAATTTCGTATTTAAGAAATCAATTTGTTTTTTTTAAAAGAATAAATTTAACTAATCTAAAAAAATAATCAAATTAATCACAATCATCGACTCCTTATATTAGTTTTTTAAATTCATGTTCCAAAGTCAAGATAATTTATTAATATGGGTTTAGAATCGAAAAGGAATCTAAAAATGAAGCAAAAATATCAATAATGTTATCTAATATCAAATAAATGTTATAGAATAAAACCCTTAAAAACTAAGAATTTGCCTTTTTCTATTTTTGTGGTCTGTAGACCCACCTTCGCCAAATGACAATCGGTCAAAATTTTTTTTATTTTTTAAGCTCTACTAAGTGACTAAAACATATTTAAAAATCAGATCCTAGAAGATTTCCTTTCCTAATGTAATTATTCTCACTAAAATTTCAGTCTTTTTCCTTTGTTTTAGATTACGATTTTTCTAAGTTTTAACAACATTTAGCAAGGAGAGAAGAATAAATTTTAATAAAAAACAATCTTTTTTATTGTTAATTAGTTTATTCAGTATCGGAAATTGTTTCCCCATTTTCATTTTGAATTAATGATAAATCATTATCATCTAGATCTTCCCTATCACAATCTAAGCAAAAATTATAAAAATTTTCGCTTTTTATTGAAACCAACTTATCTTTATTATTTTGTCCGATACCCAAATACCAAATGACGCTTGTTACATGCGAGCATGCCCCAAATACTCTTTCCCCAGCTTTGCAATCACAGTAACATTCTTGAATTGGATACATAGTTGAAACTGCCGAATATTTTATCCAAGTATTAGGGATCACTTGGGAAGAAATCTCGACTTTATTTTTACCCGGATAAGCTCTTCTCTTTCTCCAAAAAATCGCATACATAATCTGTATTTTTTACCAAGTGTGAGATCGTATAAGGAACACATTGTTTGAGTTGGTAAACTTGATTTGTTATAGTTTTTATGTATGATTGGCTTAATTTTTGGAAAATCAAGCTCATCAATTTGCACAACTCGAGATTTTGCGTTTAGAATAATTTTCCACTACATATTTTAATCTATTTTCTCCATTTGCCTTTTCAACCATTTCCTTGTATAAATCGATTTCATCTGAATCTTTTGTTGATGCAAGCTGAGGTCTAAACTTATTAATTTATGCACAAATAAATCTATAATCTTTTTCTATTGTTCCAATATCTCTATTAGATACAATATTACTAAAATATTTCCATCATTTTAAAACGACCATTTGCTGATGCAATCACCCATCTAGTTTTAGCAATCAATCTTGAGTTGTTTGCTTCACTTGTTGTATGTTGAGCTTTTCCCTTCAAGTAGATTTGCATTTTTGGCTCATATTTTTTATTTTGTAAAAATACTAATGAGTCAGAAACCGCGATCGAATACAAACAAATCATCGGGCAAAAATTCTCAACATTATCAATCTTTTTGAATATGTCTTTGGTAATGCTCGCATCATTAATTTTTCCGTTGGAATGGTATTGGCCAATACCATAAATTAAAAATCCGTCAGTTGCACATATATTCATAAATTATGGCAAACAGCGTTTTTTATGTACTGAAAAAGTATGTTTCTGAAACTTATATGACGAAGACTTTTCAATAAATATGTATGTTGCGTCACAAACTGTAATTACATCATTTCCACCAATATTTAAAAGAACTTACGCCATTTTGGTGGTGTGTTCTGATATAATTTGTCTCTTGTAGTAGAATAAAAGCCAAGATAAATAGATGTAAACATTACTGAAACTTTATTTCTTACTTGACGAACTCATCTTTTCATTTGGTCATAAGAGAGTATTGGAGTAAACGCTGAAAATTCTTTTAAAGTAACACCAGTACGTAACTTTGTAAGGTAAAAACCTAAAGCATTGATTAACGAAACGTTCCCAGATATAGTAGATATATCCCATACAGTTCAAAAAAATTGTCTTTTGAAATTCCTGTCAAAATTTGGCATCGTTTTTCATCAATACAAGCATAATCAAGACAAAACGATGATGTCGTTACTTTGGGTTCAGTTTCATCTAGATAATCCATTTCGATTAAGGGTTCTTGATGTTCATCCTAATTGAAATTTTTTTGAATAAATTATCAATGGATTTAAATAGTCCAGTGTCAAATGCGGACGATTTCGTTGTACTTGTGGATGCCCTTTGTCAAAAGTTTAGTACAACAAGCCTGCAGGCAGATCCGGCAATCCGCACGCTAGGGAAGTTGACTTGGTTGCTGTTATTAGGTCGCTTGACGGCGCATATCGTAGGTGTATGGCTGATAAAGAAGACCGCATCAACGCTCTTAAAGCTGAGATTGCCGAGCTTCGAGATCGCATCGATTCAATCTAGAATAGGCCAGTGACCTCGGCTTCATCAAGTTCGATTAACTGGGCTAAAGTGGCCTCGGGATGTGTGCACAAAGATGAAAATGCAGTAGCGTTAATTACACCAATATCAACCGAAATGAAGAAAAAAGAAGAACTGGCTAATAATGTTTTACTAGCTATTCCGGCATCAATCATTACTGTTGCTGATGGATAAGCCGATTTCGCAAAGAAATTGGCAACACATATGGGCATTCCATTCCATCTAGATAATCCATTTCGATTAAGGGTTCTTGATGAGTTTCAGTTTCAATAAGCTCTTCAAGCCTCAATTTATTAAAAAGTTCATCTTTATTTAAGCACGACTTTGATAGATGCCTATGACAACCGAAGCAGACATAATTATAATTTTTCCAATCTATTCCCAAAGATTGAAATGATGCCTTCACCCAGGCCGATGAAATTCCAATTTTGTTTTTATTTAGTTTTGGATTAGAATCAAACCGAATTTTGCAAAGAGCACATGTTCGATAAAAATTGCTCTTTTTTTGTTTTTACAATTAAATTGTTCAATTTATGTAATAAAAAATGATTCAAATTTTATATGAATTTATGCAAACTTATTTAGCTTTCTAAAAATACTGAAGAAAAAAATTTGTGTACTAGTAAGTAAGACAAATTTAAAATTAAACGACTCGAACTTAATAAATTCGAAAAAAATACATAAAAGCACGTGCAATACTCTAAAATCGTAATCTTAAAAATAGGAAAAAGACTAAAATTTTAGTGAGAATAATTACCTTAGGAATTAAATCTTCTATGATCTGATCTTTTAATATGTTTAAGTCCCTTACTAGATATTAAAAATAAAAAAAATTTTGACCGATGGTCCTTTGGCGTAGGGTAGTCTTCAGACCACAAAAGTAAAAAAGTCAAATTCTTGGTTTTTAAGGGTTATATTCGCTAACATTTGTCATTCTTGTTATTTTTGCTTCATTTTTAGATTCCTTATTCAATTCTGAGCATTTTGGTATATATGCGATCTAATTTGCTTGAAAAATTACCGAGATACGCTTATTTAGCCGATACCCATATTATTAAATTATCTTGCCTTTGGACCACTGTAACTTTTTAACGGAAAGTCAGATTTTCTAATATATAATTTTGCTAATATATAATTATCGGCTTTTTAAATATAGATATATTTAAAAATATGATTTACAAAGGCTTAAATTAACCAATTTTAAAAAGATTAAAATATATATCGAAATTAAATATTTTTTGGTTCAAAGAATACATGAAATTCGTTTTTGTTAAATAAATTCGTATTTTTTGATGATATTAATTCAAATTTGATCAAAATATGAATTAAATTCACAGATCTAATAAATATGGAAATATTTACCGTTACGTTTTTGACTGGTTCCTTTAGTAAAAACATCTCAACTGAGGTGATTTCATTGAATAGGATTTAAATTACCATTTTAACAAAGACTATCATATAATTATTAATTTTAAAAGGCTTTATTAATATATACAGTCTATTTTGGTGTGTATATTTTGGCACCAATCGAATCAAATTTGAATATATGAATTTCCTGATATATGAATTTCCGAATATTTGAATTGATTCATTTACAAACAATTTCATGTATCTAAGAAAATAAAACGATTAGTTATTTAATGGTGAATTTGAATACACGAATCCATTTAAAAACAACGAATTTCATGAGGTTTAGAAACTAAAATAAGGAGTTAATAATTGTGATTATTATTTTGATTATTTTTTTAAATTAGTTCAATTTATTCTTTCTAAAAAAAAAATTTTTTTCTTAAATACTTATTTCACTACCTATCAACAACCTAAAACTCTTGAGGTCTATTTACCTATTTATATACCAATGGACAACTTGAAAAACGAGACTTATCTTGAAACTTGAAAAACGTATTATCAAAAATAAATAAAATTATTTCAAATAATATAAATGAGATGCTAACATTTAATTGTATTTAATGTAAAATTTAATGATAAACAGAAGCAATTGTGGTTTCAAAGTTCAATTCAATGTTCTTTATGATTAAAAAAAAATTCAATTTTTAATTCCATTAATTTTTTTAATATTAAATAATTTTTGTGAATTTCTATAATAAATAATAAAGAATATAGAAAAATATTTATTTTTTAGGAAACAAATCTGTTATCTCTGAAAAAGTTTCATGAAGCTACAGGAAACGCGATTTCATAGAATTTATAGCAGCATGCCTAAATGGAAGGAATTAATCAGCTTTTACAGCTAATAGTTAAAATTACATTCATAAGTTAGGCTTTTTTTTGGGAAATTTTTTTTTGTGGAAACCAATTTAGAAAAAAACAATTTGAATTTTGAGTCAATGGTTATTTCTTTGTCACTAAAAAAATTTTAAGTGATGAGTTTTTTAAATAGTTAATGGTAAGTAAAGAAGTCAAAATATCACGTTTTTTAAAAAATATTTTAATTTTATTAGGTTATCTATTAGAGGCAAATGTTTGTGCATTTTTCATTAAAATTAATCAATGAAAAGCAGATGGTTTTCAGCAAGTCTTGAAATAACCTGCATATAAAAAAAATTCTGATTAAATTTTAACAGGACATTAATTACTTGTTTTTAAGACGATTGCCAGTATGATGCCTAAAGTTATCACAATTATTAACTCATTATATTTGTTTCTAAAATTCATGAAATTCGTTGTTTTTAAATGGATTCGTGTATTCAAATTTACCTTATAAATAACAATGGTTTTAGTTACTAAAATACATGAAATTGGTTGGAAATGAATCAATTAATATATATTTGGATTATATTAATTCAAAATTTAAATAAGTCGGATAAACTAGTTTAATAATGATTTTAATTAAATTTTTAACATTAAATTTATAACATAAATTTTGATAAGTATCAAAATGAATAATAGCTTAAATCATTTAAAAAAAAAGAAATAATTTATAAGCAACCAATTTTATGTTAGTATAATTTTTTAACAGGAGCTATTTAAATATGAATACTTTATAGACAATAATTATTAGACTGGTGAATTTCACTCCGACTTTATTCAAATTTGAACCAATAACATCTAAATGTACGAATTGATTTATCAATAACGAATTAAACGTATTTTAGAAATTAAAATAAGAATCTTTTAAAATATTAGAAATTAAATTAAAATCTTTATTAGAATAGTAAATCCGACTTCAATTAATTTTAATTTTAACTTATATTACCAAAATATATGAATTGAATTATCAAAAACAATTTTATCTATTTTTCAAACTAAAACCAAAAAATATTTGATTTTGATTCATATTTTAATATTCTTAAATTGATTAATTTAAGCCTTTGTAAACAAATTTTTAATTATATTAATATTAAAAAAGCCAATGTTTATTTATTTACCAAAACATTAGATTTTTGCGAGAATCTAAAAATCCTCGCAAAAAATACATTTAAATGAAATAAATATCAATATTACCTATTTTGGTATGTATTATTTAGCACAAATCGAATCAAATTTGAATAAATACCATCAAAGTAAACGCATTGATTGATAAATCACTAATTTCATATTTTCTTGTGATTTTATCTCAGAAATCATTAAAAATGAATAATTAAACGACAATCTTGGTAAGACTGGTGAAATTCACTCTTTATTCAAATTTGAACTAATATCATCTAAAGGTACGTATTGATTTATCAATGACGATTTTCACGTATTTAAGAAATTAAAATAAGAATCTCTTGAAATGTTAAAATTTAATTAAAATCTAAATTAGACTAGTTAATCTCACTTATTTAAATTTTGAATTAATATAATCCAAATATATGAATTGATTCATTTACAACCAATTTCATGTATTTTAGGAACTAAAACCATTAGTTATTTATAAGGTAAATTTGAATACACGAATCGATTAAAAAACAACGAATTTCATGAATTTAAAAAACTAATTTAAGGAGTTAATGATTGTGATTAATTTGATTATTTTTTTAGATTAGTTAAATTTATTCTTTGTAAAAAAACAAATTGATTTCTATAATACGAAATTCATTTAATAAAGGAATTATATAAGAAGTAATTTAAATTTGCATAATTTTTTAATAACCGTAATAACGTATAACGTAAAAATAAAGGATATGGGGTAATCAGGGTAAAAAATCTAAATATCAGCTTTTTACATATTTTCTGATAGATCTCGACGAGCTGGAAAGAAATCTGTTGGAATCTTGGAAATTTGACTTTCGGTTCAAAAGTTACAGTGTTCCAAAGTCAAGATAATTTAATAATTATTTATTAATGGGTTTATAATCGAAAAAGGAATCTAAAAATGAAGCGAAAATATCAATAATGTTATCTAATATCAAATAAATGTTATAGAATAAAACCCTTAAAAACGAAGAATTTGCCTTTTTTTATTTTTTTGGTCTGTAGACACACCTACGTCAAATGACCATCGGTCAAAATTTTTTTTATTTTTTAAGCTCTACTAAGTGACTAAAATATATAAAAAAATCAGATCCTAGAAGATTTTCTTTCCTAATGTAATTATTCTCACTAAAATTTCAGTCTTTTTCCTATGTTTTAGATTACGATTTTTCTAAGTATTAACAACATTTAGCAAGGAGAGAAGAATAAATTTTAATAAAAAACAATCATTTTTATTGTTAATTAGTTTATTCAGTATCGGAAATTGTTTCCCCATTTTCATTTTGAATTAATGATATATCATTATCATCTAGATCTTCCCTATCACAATCCAAGCAAAAATTATACAAATTTTCCCTTTTTATTGAAACCAACTTATCTTTATTATTTTGTCCGATACCCAAATACCAAATGACGCTTGTTACATGCGAGCATGCCCCAAATACTCTTTCCCCAGCTTTGCAATCACAGTAACATTCTTGAATTGGATACATAGTTGAAACTGCCGAATATTTTATCCAAGTATTATGGATCACTTGGGAAGAAATCTCGACTTTATTTTTACCCGGATAAGCTCTTCTCTTTCTCCAAAAAATCGCATACATAATCTGTATTTTTTACCAAGTGTGAGATCGTATAAGGAACACATTGTTTGAGTTGGTAAACTTGATTTGTTATAGTTTTTATGTATGATTGGCTTAATTTTTGGAAAATCAAGCTCATCAATTTGCACAACTCGAGATTTTGCGTTTAGAATAATTTTCCACTACATATTTTCCTCATTTGCCTTTTCAACAATTTCCTTGTATAAATCGATTTCACCTGAATCTTTTGTTGATGCAAGCTGAGGTCTAAACTTATTAATTTATGCACAAATAAATCTATAATCTTTTTCTATTGTTCCAATATCTCTATTAGATACAATATTACTAAAATATTTCCATCATTTTAAAACGACCATTTGCTGATTCAATCACCCATCTAGTTTTAGCAATCAATCTTGAGTTGTTTGCTTCACTTGTTGTATGTTGAGCTTTTCCCTTCAAGTAGATTTGCATTTTTGGCTCATATTTTTTATTTTGTAAAAATTCTAATGAGTCAGAAACCGCGATCGAATACAAACAAATCATCGGGCAAAAATTCTCAACATTATCAATCTTTTGAATATGTCTTTGGTAATGCTCGCATCATTAATTTTTCCGTTGGAATGGTATTGGCCAATACCATAAATTAAAAATCCGTCAGTTGCACATATATTCATAAATTATGGCAAACAGCGTTTTTTATGTACTGAAAAAGTATGTTTCTGAAACTTATATGACGAAGACTTTTCAATAAATATGTATGTTGCGTCACAAACTGTAATTACATCATTTCCACCAATATTTAAAAGAACTTACGCCATTTTGGTGGTGTGTTCTGATATAATTTGTCTCTTGTAGTAGAATAAAAGCCAAGATAAATAGATGTAAACATTACTGAAACTTTATTTCTTACTTGACGAACTCATCTTTTCATTTGGTCATAAGAGAGTATTGGAGTAAACGCTGAAAATCCTTTTAAAGTAACACCAGTACGTAACTTTGTAAGGTAAAGACCTAAAGCATTGATTAACGAAACGTTCCCAGATATAGTAGATATATCCCATACAATTCAAAAAAATTGTCTTTTGAAATTCCTGTCAAAATTTGGCATCGTTTTTCATCAATACAAGCATAATCAAGACAAAACGATGCTGTCGATACTTTGGGTTCAGTTTCATCTAGATAATCCATTTCGATTAAGGTTTCTTGATGTTCATCCTAATTGAAATTTTTTGAATAAATTTTCAATGGATTTAAATAGTCCAGTGTCAAATGCGGACGATTTCGTTGTACTTGTGGATGCCCTTTGTCAAAAATTTAGTACAACAAGCCTGCAGGCAGATCCGGCAATCCGCACGCAAGGGAAGTTGACTTGGTTGCTGTTATTAGGTCGCTTGACGGCGCATATCGTAGGTGTATGGCTGATAAAGAAGACCGCATCAACGCTCTTAAAGCTGAAATTGCCGAGCTTCGAGATCGCATCGATTCAATCTAGAATAGGCCAGTGACCTCAGCTTCATCAAGTTCGATTAACTGGGCTAAAGTGGCCTCGGGATGTGTGCACAAAGATGAAAATGCAGTAGCGTTAATGACACCAATATCAACCGAAATGAAGAAAAAAGAAGAACTGGCTAATAATGTTTTACTAGCTATTCCGGCATCAATCATTACTGTTGCTGATGGATAAGCCGATTTCGCAAAGAAATTGGCAACGCATATGGGCATTCCATTCCATCTAGATAATCCATTTCGATTAAGGGTTCTTGATGAGTTTCAGTTTCAATAAGCTCTTCAAGCCTCAATTTATTAAAAAGTTCATCTTTATTTAAGCACGACTTTGATAGATGCCTATGACAACCGAAGCAAACATAATTATAATTTTTCCAATCTATTCCCAAAGATTGAAATGATGCCTTCACCCAGGCCGATGAAATTCCAATTTTGTTTTTATTTAGTTTTGGATTAGAATCAAAACGAATTTTGCAAAAAGCACATATTCGATATAAATTGCTCTTTTTTTTGTTTTTACAATTAAATTGTTCAATTTATGTAATAAAAAATGATTCAAATTTTATATGAATTTATGCAAACTTATTTAGCTTTCTAAAAAGACTGAAGAAAAAAATTTGTGTGATAGTAAGTAAGACAAATTTAAAATTAAACGACTTGAACTTAATAAATTCGAAAAAAATACATAAAAGCACGTGCAATACTCTAAAATCGTAATCTTAAAAATAGGAAAAAGACTAAAATTTTAGTGAGAATAATTACCTTAGGAATTAAATCTTCTAGGATCTGATCTTTTAATATGTTTTAGTCACTAAGTAGAGCTTAAAAAAATAAAAAAAAATTTGACCGATAGTCCTTTGGCGTAGGGTAGTCTATAGACCACAAAAGTAAAAAAAGTCAAATTCTTGGTTTTTAAGGGTTATATTCGCTAACATTTGTCATTCTTGTTATTTTTGCTTCATTTTTAGATTCCTTATTCAATTCTGAGCATTTTGGTATATATGCGGTCTAATTTGCTTGAAAAATTACCGAGATACGCTTATTTAGCCGATACCCATATTATTAAATTATCTTGCCTTTGGACCACTGTAACTTTTTAACGGAAAGTCAGATTTTCTAATATATAATTTTGCTAATATATAATTATCGGCTTTTTTAAATATAGATATATTTAAAAATATGATTTACAAAGGCTTAAATTAACCAATTTTAAAAAGATTAAAATGTATATCGAAATTAAATATTTTTTGGTTCAAAGAATACATGAAATTCGTTTTTGTTAAATAAATTCGTATTTTTTGATGATATTAATTCAAATTTGATCAAAATATGAATTAAATTCACAGATCTAATAAATATGGAAATATTTACCGTTACGTTTTTGACTGGTTCCTTTAGTAAAAACATCTCAACTGAGGTGATTTCATTGAATAGGATTTAAATTACCATTTTAACAAAGACTATCATATAATTATTAATTTTAAAAGGCTTTATTAATATATACAGTCTATTTTGGTGTGTATATTTTGGCACCAATCGAATCAAATTTGAATATATGAATTTCCTGATATATGAATTTCCGAATATTTGAATTGATTCATTTACAAACAATTTCATGTATCTAAGAAAATAAAACGATTAGTTATTTAATGGTGAATTTGAATACACGAATCCATTTAAAAACAACGAATTTCATGAGGTTTAGAAACTAAAATAAGGAGTTAATAATTGTGATTATTATTTTGATTATTTTTTTAAATTAGTTCAATTTATTCTTTCTAAAAAAAAAATTTTTTTCTTAAATACGAATTTCTTATAATTAAAGATTTATTTCAGAAGTTATTTAAATTTGCATGATTTATTAAATACCATAATAACGGATTTTTGATTTGATTCAAAAATGATATAATTGAGAATAAAATTTGAAGAATCAATTTAGAAATGTAATATTTAACATCTATCCAAACAAAATTGTACTAAAATTTTTAAGAGCCAAATGATTTAACAAGAGCGATGTTCATTAATTTTAGAAATTAAAACAGATGCAATTTAAATGTGAATAATTTTTAAATGTCCTTTTTTAAGAGGTTAATGTATTTTTGATTTTAAATCAGTTACTCATAAAATTAGATTTATATATTAAAAATACGTTTTGAAATAAATTTTTGACATCTTTAGCAAAAATGAACTTTTATTTGATTTTAAATCAAAAATCCACGAATTAAAATCACTTGTTTAAAAAATATTGAAATAAAATTATTCTTTTTTCAAAAGCCATTAATTTAATTTCTACAAAGGATTGAATTGGCTGTTGATGAATCAATTTGCTTTTATCAACGATTTAATTCAAAATTGAATCAATAGGAATAAAACTCAGCATTCTAACCAAGATTGTCATATTTCTCTCCCTATGGACTATTTAAAACAAGAGGCGCCTTATGACTTATTTCATTACCCATGGAAATCTTTAAAAAAAAGGGGTCTGTTTATTCTAATAGAAATTTATGGACCACTTAATAACGAGGCTTCTATTTACTTGATTATTTACCTATCGACAACTTTAACTGACCAAGTCTTTATTTACTTATTTCACTACCTATGGAAAAATTGATTTACATAGCGTCTATATACTTATTTCACTACCTATCAACAACCTAAAACCCTAAACGTCTATTTACCTATTTAAATCCCTATGGACAAATTGAGAGACGAGACTTCCATTTACTTTTCTCTTATCAAGAAGTTAATATTTAGGAGGCCATTTATCAATTATCAATAATAAATAAATTATTTCAATTAATATAAATGAGCTGCTAAAATTACATTTAATTTTATTAAATATAAAATTTAATGATAAACCGAAGCAATTGTGGTTTCAAAGTTCAATTCAATGTTCTTTATGATTGTAATAAAAAAAATTTTTAAAAGATTCTTTTTCAATTTTAATTCCATCAATTTATTTAACATTAAATAATTTTTGTCAATATGTATAATTAATAATAAGGAATATAGAAATATATATGTTTTTTAGGAAACAAATCTGTTATCTATGAAAAAAGTTTCATGAAGTTATAGGAAACGCAATTTTTTAGAATTTAAAGAAGCATGCCTAAATGGAAGGAATTTATCAGTTTTTACAGCTAATAGTTAAAATTACATTCATAAGTTAGGCTTTTTTATGGGAAATTTTTTTTTGTGGAAACCAATTTAGAAAAAAAAAATTTGAATTTTGAGTTACTGGTTATTTCTATAAGAAAAAAAGTCAAAATATCACGTTTTTTAAAAAATTTAAAAGTTATCTACAAGAGGTAAATTTTTGGAGCATTTTTCATGATGAAATAATTGCTGTTGGGAATGAAAATGTAAATGAATCAATTCATATATTTGGATTATATTAATTGAGCCATTAAAATAAATTAATTTAAATAAGTGAGTTTAACTAGTCTAATAAAGATTTTAATTAAATTTTAACATTTCAAGAGATTCTTAATTTAATTTCTAAGAAACGTGAAATTCGTCATTGATGAATCAATCCGTACATTTAGAGGATTTTTATTCAAATATAATTTAATAGGATTAAAATTACCATTCTAACAAAGATTGTCGTTCAATTATTCATTTTTAATGGCTTCTGAGATAAAATCACAAAAAACATGAAATTAGTGAGTTATCAATCAATGCATTTTCTTTGATGGTATTTATTCAAATTTAATTCGATTGGTGCTAAAAAATACAAACCAAAAAAGATCGTATAAATGTTTATTTCATTTAAATGATTTTAGATTCTCTCAAAAATATAATATTTTTGTAAATAAATAAAAATTGGCTTTTTTGATATTAATAAAATTAAAAATTTGATTAACAAGGGTTTAAATTAACCAGTTCAAAAAAGGCATTAAAATATATATCAAAATTAAATATTTTTTGGTTTTAGTTTGAAAAATGCATGAAATTAGTTTTGGATAAATCAATTCGTATGTTTAGAAGATATTAATTCATATTTAAAATAAATTGAGGTCGGATTAACAAGTCAAATAAAAATTTTAATTAAATTTTTTACTTTTTAAGAGTTTCTTGTTTTAATTCTTCAAATACATGAAATTCGTAATAGATAAATCAATTCGTACATTTAGATGATTTTTATCCAAATTAGAATAAAGTTGGAGTAAGATTCACCAGTGTAATAATTATTGTCTATAAATTATTCATATTTCTATCGCTCCTGTTTAAAAATCAGACAAACATAAAATTGGTTGCTGATAAATAATTTCTGTTTTTAAAATTATATAAGTTTTTATTTATTTTAATACTTGTCAAAAAATACATTTCAATTAAGATCACTTAAATATTATTCAAATTTGAAAAGTTCTCGATTTAAAATCAAAAAATCCATTAATTTGCTTGTTAAGCAACAATTGGATAATTTAGATAAAAATAATTATAATTTGAAAATTAATTGATCAAATTAAACCTACTTAATTAGACTTTTTAAAAATTGTTTACATCTAATTAACTTCTTATTCTAATTTGCAAAATTCATAAAATTTGTTTTTGATTAATCAATGCGTATATTAATTCAAATTTAGATTTAAAATTTTGATTAGAAAGATGCTGAAAAATAAAAACCAAAATTTATCTTCTAAATATTTTTTTCATTTGAATAGTTTTTGATTTCCACTAAAATTCAATATTTCGGTTAACAAATAATTATTCGACTTTTTAAAATTAATATTATTTAAATTTGATTTTCAAATAATTAAATTAACGAGTTTTAAAAAGATTGTGAAACCAAAAACAAAAGCTTATATTATAATGTCTTTTTAAAACTCGTTAATTTAATTCTTTGAAAATCAAATTTATATTATTATAATTTAAAAAGTCGAATGAAATATAATTTTTTTTTAAGATTTTAGTATTTTAGATTTTTATACAGAATTTTAAATGGAATAAAAACTTTTTTTTAACTTTAATTCCATTAATTTTTTTGACATTAAATAATTTTTGTGAATTTGAATAATTAATAATAAGGAATATAGAAATGTGTTTATTTTTTAAGGATACAAATCTGTTATCTATCATCGATAAGTACAAAAGCTGTATTTTACCTCTTTCAGCAAAAACTAAAAAAGTGATATTTTATCACTAGATTCTCCTCTGAAAAAACTTTCAAGGTAACTGTAAAAGCGATTTCATTGAATAAAAAGATATTTAAAGAAGTATGACTAAAGGAAGGAAAAATCCGTTATTTAGTTTGTTAAAAAAAAATTCACACATAAATATCTTCTGAAATTCGTGGTTAATAAATCAATTTGTTTTTTTTTAAAGAATCAATTAAACAAATCTAAAAAAATAATTAAAATATAAATCACATTTAAAAACTCCTTATATTAGTTTCTAAAATTCATGAAATTCGTTGTTTTTAAATCGATTTGTGTATTCGAATTCACTGTTAAATAACTAATCGCTTTAGTTTCTAAAATACATAAAATTGGTTCTATATAACTCAATTCATATATTTGGATTATATTAATTTAAATTTGATCAAAATATGAATTTAATTCACAAGTCTAATAAATACGGAAATATTTACCGTTACACTTTGAATGGTTCTTTTAGTAATAATATCTCAACTGAGGCGATTTCATGTTCATTCTCGAATTTAATATAGTTGTGGTCAGTAAGATTACTTTGGTCAATCATAATTCTTGTATGCTTGATATTGTTAAACTCTTCTTCCATACATATAACATTGTCTATCCAACTGTTTATAGACGTATTATTTAGGTTATCTTTACGTTTTAATGTATTATCAAAGTTTTTTTTTTCATAGTCAATAAATTATTCATATTTCAATAGCTTCTGTTTAAAAACCATAAAAACAAAAAATTTAATAAGACATTTAAAAAATTGTTCACATCTAAAAAGCTTTGATATTCTAAATTATATATTCTAATTTGAAAAAAATTCATGAAATTTGTTTTTAAAATATGCATTCGTTTATTTTAAAGATATTAATTCAAATATGATCAAAATATGAATTAAATTCACAAGTCTAATAAATATGTAAATATTTACAAAAATCAAATTAAAAACTTTTAAATTTGACTCTTTTTTAACTTTAATTCCATTAATTTTTTTGGCATTAAATAATTTTTGTGAATTTGAATAATTAATAATAAGCAAAATAGAAATGTGTTTATTTTTTAAGGATACAAATCTGTTATCTATCATCGATAGCTACAAGAGCCTGACTATAACCTCTCTCATCAAAAACAAAAATTGGGATATTTTATCACTAGATTCTCTTCTGAAAAAAGTTTCAAGATAAAACGATTTAATTGAAGAAAAAGATATTTAAAGAAGTATGCCTAAATGGGAAGAATTAAACATAAGTTAGGCTTTTTTTTGGGAAAATTTTTTGTGAAAACCCGTTTTGAAAAAAACAATTTGAATTTTGAATTACTGATTATTTCTTTATCACAAAAAAAATTTTAAAGAAACTTTTTTTTAAAGAGATAAGTAAAGAAGTCAAAATATCACGTTTTTAAATAAATTTTTAATTTAATTAGTTGATCTTAAAGAGGCAAAAGTTTGGTGCATTTTTAATGGTTAAACAGTTGCTGTTGGGTGGGAAAGGAAAATTGCTATATCATATTCATTACGAAGAAAGTGTTATATATAGTAAAAAATCATCATATATAAGCAGATGATTTTCAGCAAGTTTAGAAATAAACTGAATTTAAAAAATATTTGATTTTTTTTTACTTGATTTTTAAAACGATTGCCAAAACGGTGCCTCATTTTGGTAAATAATATTTTCATTCAATTAAAAATGAATTCTTATGCTTTAATCTAAAGAAGAATTTTTTTTAAACCACGTTGTATTTCGTTCATTTCGTTTCTAGTTTTTTTAAAAAAATAAATTAATTCTTCAGCTTTTGATGGACTTTGAATAATGGAAATTTTTCAAAAAGATTCATTTTCAAAATGTTTTTTCTTACACCTCTCTAGTCAAATTTGATCTTAAATAATACTTCATGTATTTTAGAAATTAAAAACTGGAGCATTTTAAATTTGATTTTGATTTTAATTTCTTTATTAGATTGGTTAAGTTGATTCTACATAAATAAAATTTTTATTGCTTTTAATTAAGAGAGCAAATGATTTTTTAAAAAACCATAAAATTTGGGAAAAAAATACATCCCAAAATAGATCGTCTAAATATTTATTTCTTTTAAATGAAAATTAGATTTAAAAAGGCATAAATCAACCAGTTTTAACAAGAAATTAATATTTAGACTCAATTATTAAGCAATTGTTTTAGTTTCAAAAATACATGAAATTCGTTTTTGATAAGCAATTCATAAAATGGACTTCACGCCTTTTAAGTTGTCAATATATAAAGAAATATGTAAATAGACGCCACGTCACTTTATTTGTACATAATTAGTAATTTTGGTAAAAAGTGAATGGCGCTTCGTCAATCAACTTGTACATAAGTAAAAAATAAGTAAATAGAAGCCTCGGCAATCAAGTTTTCATAGGTAAAAAATTAAGTTAAAAGACGCCATGTTGTTCAAATTGTCAGAAGGTTAAGAAATAAATAAAAACTAGAATAAAAAATTTGAAATTTGAAATTTTTTTGAATAAATTATCAATGGATTCAAATAGTCCAGTGTCAAATGCGGATGATTTGGTTGTTCTTGTGGATGCCCTTTGTCAAAAGTTTAGTACAACAAGCCTGAAGGCAGATCCGGCAATCCGCACGCTAGGGAAGTTGACTTGGTTGCTGTTATTAGGTCGCTTGACGGCGCATATCGCAAGTGTATGGCTGATAAAGAAGACAGCATCAACGCTCTTAAAGCTGAGGCTTCGAGATCGCATCGATTCATTCTAGAATAGGCCAGTGACCTCGGCTTCATCAAGTTCGATTAACTGGGCTAAAGTGGCCTCAGGATGTGTGCACAAAGATGAAAATGCAGTAGCGTTAATGACGCCAATATCAACTGAAATGAAGAAAAAAGAAGAACGGGCTAAAAATGTTTTACTAGCTATTCCGGCATCAATCATTACTGTTGCTGATGGAGAAGCCGATTTCGCAAAGAAATTGGCAACACAAATGGGCATTCCAGGTTCAAGAGTTAAGAAGGCGAAACACATTAGCAAAAGAGTAAGTACTGATTTATCAGAAATTTTAGGATGTGATGTGAGAAACAATCCAGTTCTATTTGTGGTTGAGATGGAATCAATTGATGCAAAAATGGAAATGCTGCGAAAATCAAAAACGCTTCGTAAAAACCCCGAATTCAAAGACGTGTATGTTGATGAAGACCTTACGCCAAGTCAAAGAGTTGCGGATCGGAAACTTCGTCAAGAACGAGATCGCAAAAATAGTGAATTGCTGGAGTCAAACACTTTAAATGGCAGTACACTCAAGTTCAAAACATGCGAGGACGGAAAAAAGAGATTTTGGGGAATAAGAAATGGTGAATTAAAGCTGGTCTGAAAAATACATGAAATTTGTTTTTGATAAATCAATTCGTATGTTTAGAAGATATTAATTCAAATTTAAAATAAATTGAGGTCGGATTAACAAGTCAAATAAAGATTTTAATTAAATTTTTTCCTTTTTTGGAGTTTCTTGTTTTAATTTCTCAAATACATGAAATTCGTAATAGATAAATCAATTCGTACATTTAGATGATTCTTAACCAAATTTGAATAAAGTTGGAGTCAGATTCACTAGTCTAAAAATTGTTGTCTATAAATTATTCATATTTCTATCGTTTCTGTTTAAAAATCTATTACGTCTATTAACCTATTTATATACCTATGGACAACTTGAGAGAGGAGACTTCTAGTTACTTATTTTTTACAAATGAACAAGTTGATTGACGAAGCGCCCATTCACTTTTTACCAAAATTACTATATATTTACAAAAAAAGTGACGTGGCGTCTATTTACATATTTCTTTATATATTGACAACTTAACAGGCGTGAATTCCATTTTATGAATTGCTTATCAAAAACGAATTTCATGTATTTTTGAAACTAAAAACAATAGCTTAATAATTGAGTCATTTACATTTTTTCAACAAGAAGTTAATCTTTAAAAAATTTTAGAAGATGAGATGCTAACATTTAATTGTATTAAATGTAAAATTTAATGATAAACCGAAGCAATTGTGGTTTCAAAGTTCAATTCATTGTTCTTTATGATTGTTATAAAACAATTTTCTAAAAGATTCTTTTTTAACTTTAATTCCATCAATTTATTTAACATTAAATAATTTTTGTCAATATGTATAATTAATAATAAGGAATATAGAAATATATATGTTTTTTAGGAAACAAATCTGTTATCTATGAAAAAAGTTTCATGAAGTTATAGGAAACGCAATTTCTTAGAATTTAAAGAAGCATGCCTAAATGGAAGGAATTTATCAGTTTTTACAGCTAATAGTTAAAATTACATTCATAAGTTAGGCTTTTTTATGGGAAATTTTTTTTTGTGGAAACCAATTTAGAAAAAAACAATTTGAATTTTGAGTTAACGGTTATTTCTTTGTCACTATAAAAATTTTAAGTTATAAATTTTTTAAATAGTAAATGGTAAGTAAAGAAGTCAAAATATCACGTTTTTTAAAAAAATCTTTAATTTTATTAGGTTTTCTACAAGAGGCAAATGTTTGGTGCAATTTTCAAGATGAACTAATTGTTGTTAATTATGAAAAGATAAAAGCTATATCATATTCATCACGACGATATATTGTCATTCAATTTAAAAATTAATTCTAATGTTTTTATCTATAGAAGAATATATTTTAAACCCCTTTTATCTCGTTAAATACGTTTCTAATTCTTTATGCAAAATGATTTATGTCTTCAGCTTTTAATGGACCTGAAATAATGGAATTTAAAAAAAAAACTTTTTCGAAATGTTTTTTCATACGTTTAGACTGGTTTCTGATAATCCATTTCAAAAAACGATTTCTAAAATATATTCTAAATTGAATTGTTCTTGATTTAAAATCAAAAAATTTAGTTGATAAAAAATATTAACAAAATAGGATAAAATAGAATAATTCAAATTTGATCATCAATAAATCAACTCATTCTCTTAAAAAAGGACATTTAAAAATTATTGACATTTAAATAGCATCAAGTTTAATTTCTAAAATTCATCAATGTCTCGCTGTTAAATCATTTGGCTCTTAAAAAATTTAGTACAAAATCGTTTGGATAGATGTCAAATATTACATTTCTAAAATGATTCTTCAAATTTTATTCCCAATTAATTCATTTCTGAATTAAATCAAAAAATCCGTTATTATGGTTGTTGAAAAATTATGCAAATTTAAATAACTACTGAACATAGAATCAATTGAACTAATCTAAAAAAGTAATTAAAATATAAATCACATTTAAAAACTCCTTATTTTAGTTTCTAAAATACATGAAATTCGTTTTTCTAAATCGATTTGTGTATTGAAATTCAAAAGTAAATAACTAATCACTTTTGTTTCTAAAATACATAAAATTGGTTGTATATAAATCAATTCATATGTTTGGATTATATTAATTCAAATTTAAATAAATTGAAGTCGGATTAACAATTCATATAAAGATTTTAATTAAATTTTCACATTTCAAGAGATTCTGATTTTAATTTCTAAATTACATAAAATTAATTTATTAATCACAGATAAATGAAAGATAAATCACAAAAAATTTTTTTAGAATCAAATCAGATTTTCATTAAAATCTAAAATTTTTGCTAATATATAATCATTGGCTTTTAAAATATAGATATATTTAAAAATTTGATTTACAAAGGCTTAAGTTAACCAGTTTTAAAAAGACATTTAAATATAAATCAAAATTAAATATTTTTTGGTTTGAAAAATACATGAAATTTGTTTTTAAAAAATAAATTCGTATATTTTGATGATATTAATTTCAAATTTGATCAAAATATGAATTCAATTCAAAAGTCTAATAAAAATGGAAATAAAATTACTCACATATCAAAAGCTTTTAATTTTATTTATACAAAATATGAAATTGACTGTTAATAAATGAATTTGCTTTTATCGACGATTTTAATTCAAAATTGAATGATCTCTCATCAAATTCTAAAATAGGGACATATTATCACTACATTTTCCTCTGAAAAAAGTTTCAAGGTAACAGGAAAAGCGACTTCATTGAATAAAAAGATATTTAAAGAAGTATTACTAAAGGAAAAAAAATCCGTTATTATTGTTGTTAAAAGAATATTCACACATAATTAACTGCTGATATAATTTCTAAATTAAATGATATTCGTAGTTAAAAAATCAATTTGTTTTTTTACAAAGAATTAATTAAACTAATCTATAAAAAATTATTAAAATATAAATCACATTTAGAAACTACTGATATTAGTTTTCTTAGATGGTATTTATTCAAATTTGTTTCGATTGGTGCAAAAAAAATACATACCAAAATGGATAGTATAAATATTTATTTCATTTAAATGATTTTAGATTTACACAAAAAAATAATATATTTTTAGTAATAAATAATCATTGGCTTTCTAAATATAGATATATTTAAAAATTTGATTTACAAAGGCTTAAGTTAACCAGTTTTAAAAAGACATTTAAATATAAATCAAAATTAAATATTTTTTGGTTTTAGTTTGAAAATTACATGAAATTTGTTTTTGATAAATCAATTCGTATGTTTAGAAGATATTAATTCAAATTTAAAATAAATTGAGGTCGGATTAACAAGTCAAATAAAAATTTTAATTAAATTTTTTACAGTTTAAGAGTTTCTTGTTTTAATTTCTAAAATACATGAAATTCGTAATAGATAAATCAATTCGTACATTTAGATGATTTTTAACCAAATTTGAATAAAGTTGGAGTCAGATTAACCAGTCTAAAAATTATTGACTATAAATTATTCATATTTCTATCGCTCCTGTTTAAAAATCAGACAAACATAAAATTGGTTGTTTAAAAATAATTTCTTTTTTAAAAAATGATATAAGATCTTATTAAAAAAATACGATTCAATTAAGATTACTTAAATATTATTCAAATTTGAAAAGTTCTCGATTTAAAATCAAAAAATCCATTAATTTGCTTGTTAAGCAACAATTGGATAATTTAGATAAAAATAATTATAATTTGAAAATTAATTGATCAAATTAAACCTACTTAATTAGACTTTTTAAAAATTGTTTACATCTAATTAACTTCTTATTCTAATTTGCAAAATTCATAAAATTTGTTTTTGATTAATCAATGCGTATATTAATTCAAATTTAGATTTAAAATTTTGATTAGAAAGATGCTGAAAAATAAAAACCAAAATTTATCTTCTAAATATTTTTTTCATTTGAATAGTTTTTGATTTCCACTAAAATTCAATATTTCGGTTAACAAATAATTATTCGACTTTTTAAAATTAATATTATTTAAATTTGATTTTCAAATAATTAAATTAACGAGTTTTAAAAAGATTGTGAAACCAAAAACAAAAAGCTTATATTATAATGTCTTTTTAAAACTCGTTAATTTAATTCTTTGAAAATCAAATTTATATTATTTTAATTTAAAAAGTCGAATAAAATATAATTTTTTTTAGATTTTAGTATTTTAGATTTTTATATAGAATTTAAAATGGAATAAAATTTTTTATATTTGACTCTTTTTTTTAACTTTAATTCCATTAATTTTTTTGACATTAAATAATTTTTGTGAATTTGAATAATTTATAATAAAGAATATAGAAATGTGTTTATTTTTTAAGGAAACAAATCTGTTGTCTATCATCGATAAGTACAAAAGCTGTATTTTACCTCTCTCATCAAAAACTAAAATAGGGATATTTTATCACTAGATTCTCCTCTGAAAAAACTTTCAAGGTAACTGTAAAAGCGATTTCATTGAATAAAAAGATATTTAAAGAAGTATGACTAAAGGAAGGAAAAATTCGTTATTCAATTCAATTCAATTCATCCGAACGGCTTACGCCAAGACTCATACGAGCCGGATGAACCCATTTATTAAAAAATAGAATAAAATTTTAAATAAATAAAATTAATTGAAAATTTTGTATTTTATATCAAATTTTTCGAAGTGTTTGACAAAGTCCAAAAAGTGGTAGTTGATATTGTTCTTGATTCTTTTTTGATATTTTTGATATTGTGGTAGTTGATATTGTTCTAAATGTATTTTCGCTCAGTTTTAAATCGTCTATAAGTAATTCATTGATGAGTTTTGAAAAGAAATACGAAAATGAATTTTTGTAATAATTGTTGTATTTCCCGATTGAAGGTACGATTAAGCTATATCTGTTACGGAGTTGGTAATTAAACTGGTGCTCGTATTTGTACTTAAAGCTTGATTTAAGTTCTAGAATTACTTGTTTGTTAAACACATAGTAAATAAAAGTTGATAGACGATAAATTAGTCGATGAACAAACGTGTTCAGGTTGTAACGCTCAAGCTGTAAGTTCAACATGTTAAAATCGTTCATATCTTTTATTATTGGATTGATTTTGAATAATTTGTAAATGCAAAAATTGTAGTAATTTGCCAATTTCTGTATTGTCTCTTTTGGATAGTAAATTAAGAGTGTCATGCAATAATCAAAATGAGACAAGATAAAAGTTTTAAAGAACTGGAGTTTTACTTCAAATGAGAGGTGATAAATGCGTTCGATCGAAAATAATCTTCGATTAACTGCCAATTTAAGGTTTTTTGCATGCTTCAGAAAGCTTAGTTGATCATCTAGTGTGATACCGAGTAATTTGAATGAGTTTACCACTTTGATTTGTATGTTTCCAATTTCAATGAACTCTGGTATACTTATGTTTCTTTTTTTAGAAATAAACATAGTCTCTGTTTTTTTCCAATTGATATCAATGCGATTAAATTCGCACCAAAATGTCAGCCTATTAATGGATAATTTGAATCTTGACAATAGATTTTCGATTTCGAGATCGATTAGGGACAAAGTTGTGTCGTCGGCAAATAACTTGGTCTGAAATTCCTCTAAGAAAAAAACAAGGTCATTTATAAAGATAAGAAATAAGAGTGGACCAAGGACACTTCCTTGTGGGACACCGAGCCGTAATTCACGAGAAGACGATAAATGATTGTCAATTTTTACTTGTTGTTGTCGAGTTGTAAAATAGTCTTGTAACAGTCTTATCGAGTTATTTTCGAAACCATACCAGTTTAGTTTTGGTGTTAAAGGTGTCCTGTCCTTTGTTTAGGTGTCAAAGGCTTTTTTGAAGTCGATGAATAAGTATAGACCAATTTGTCGATCGCTTAGTATTTTCAACATTTGAGAGATGATGCTGTGCAGGGCTGTTTCGCAACTTCTTCCTGGTCTAAAACCATGTTGATTGTCTACCAAAAGCGTGTTAGAGTTGAAATAGCTGAACATTTGCCTGTAGATAATTTTTTCAAATATTTTGGCAATTGGTGGAAGAATTGATATTGATCTGTAGTTATTTAGATCCGTTTCTGAGCCTTTATTTTTGAACAAAGGTGTTACGATTGCAGTTTTCCAGTCGCTCGGTATTTGGCAGTCAATTATACACTTATTAAATAGCCCTGCTAAGAATGGTGAAATAATATTAGCAGCTCTTTTTATAAGCTTAGAAGGAATGCCTGCACATCCAGGTCCACTGTTTTCTGAAAGCTCATCAATTAACTACCCAACTTCATGCCTATTTGTTAAACAAAATTTGAATTTTTCCGGTTTAAATATTCCATTTTCGATTAAAGATTGAAAGTGGCTATCACATGTTCTAGACAATTCTCCATAGATTTAGTCGAGTCAGACTTAATACTTGTAAAAAAAAGATTAAAACCGTCAGTAATTTCATCATAGCCATTGAGACAATATTCAAAATTTGTCATTGTTGTTGGAATATAATTGGTACTTGAGTTGTCAGATTTTATTTTGATAAAACTTGAATAAAAGTCCCAAAAGTGTTTGCTATTTTTAAAATCGCTCATGCTCTTTTTTTCAAAATATACGATTAATTTTTGTTCATATAATTTATCGTAATAATTTTTCCAGTATTTAAATTCGTTTGCCAATTCATCAATAATTTTCGTTTAATTTATTTTTAACAAGCTCTTTATAAAGTTAATCGCGATTTTTTCTCACTTGAATAAGCTCTTCATCAATCCAAGGAAATTCGAATTCTTTTAAATAAATTTTTGTTTCAGGTGCGTATTTGTCAGTAATTTGCGAAATAGAGGTCTTGAATCGTTGCCACATTTGTTCTATGTTTTCGCCGTACATGTTTTTGAGATTTAGCTTGTTAATTTCGTATGTAATTGTGCTCAAGCTAGCTTCATTCAGTTTACGCCCTGTTATAAATAATCGATTCTTTTTCTTTGGTGGGAATGTTAACTTTATGGATATCAAGTCGTGATCACTAAACGAACATTTAAAGACTTTACAGTCTTTTACCAATGTTCCATTATGGAGTACAACATCAATGAGAGTGCTCGAAGTTTTTGATTCGCATGCATTTTGATAAAATTTCATGTCATGGTCCTTGTTGTTTCGGTAACATAGTTTACCAGTCCGTTCGAAATAATGAAGTCTTTTAAGTTTTTATTTGTTTCGTTTAGTAAGTTCATGTTAAGGTCTCCTACAATAAATAAAGGTAAGTCAAGATTAAGTGAAAATATAAGCTCGTCTAAATTTTCAAGATATGCTTCTTGACAAAAATCTGGTGGTTTATAGCTACAGATAAAATTTATTGGGAGACACTTTTTTGTTGATTGAAACTGAAGAAATATATATTCAAAATTTGAATTGCTTGTTTTGTGGCTAAGTACGTTTATATTGTGTTTTGAATAAACAAAAATTCCACCTCCAGGTTTATTTTTTGAGTCGATTAATGGCCTGTCATACCTAAAAAGTTTGTAGCTAGAATTTTGAAATGGCTTTGAAGGTACTGTACAATCAAGGCGAGTTTCGCTTATACAAACAATGTCGAATTGTGCTTTTAACAAAATTTCTTGAACGTCAAACGCTTTTTTTTTTATTGAATTGATATTTAAATGAAGTATATTAAAGTTTGTTTTTGAAAATCTTATTAGATCCTCTAACATTGATGAATCTTTTTTTTTTTTTTTCAAGTCGCGCCGAGTTCATGATATTTTGTTTGACTAGTCAAATATTCTCATCTTTAAAATTTTTTAATTCACACTCCATTATTTCAAGCTCCATGTGTTTTCTGAATTGAGGAATATCTTGTTGTGTGAAATCAGTTGGCTTTAAAAGTGCAATTAGTCTTGCAAATAGACATATAAATGCTCCACAGTCATATGAATTATCTTGTTTTGGAATTGATAATTTAGATATAAATAATTATAATTTGAAAATTAATTGATCAAATTTAACCTACTTAATTAGACATTTTAAAAATAGTTTACATCTAATTAACTTCTTATTCTAATTTGCAAAATTCATAAAATTTGTTTTTGATTAATCAATGCGTATATTAATTCAAATTTGATTAGAAAGATGCTGAAAAATAAAAACCAAAATTTATCTTCTAAATATTTTTTTCATTTGAATAGTTTTGGATTTCCACTAAAATTCAATATTTCGGTTAACAAATAATTATTCGACTTTTTAAAATTAATATTATTTAAATTTGATTTTCAAATAATTAAATTAACGAGTTTTAAAAAGATTGTGAAACCAAAAACAAAAGCTTATATTATAATGTCTTTTTAAAACTCGTTAATTTAATTCTTTGAAAATCAAATTTATATTATTTTAATTTAAAAAGTCGAATAAAATATAATTTTTTTTTTAGATTTTAGTATTTTAGATTTTTATATAGAATTTAAAATGGAATAAAATTTTTTATATTTGACTCTTTTTTTTAACTTTAATTCCATTAATTTTTTTGACATTAAATAATTTTTGTGAATTTGAATAATTTATAATAAGGAATATAGAAATGTGTTTATTTTTTAAGGATACAAATCTGTTATCTATCATCGATAAGTACAAAAGCTGTATTTTACCTCTCTCATCAAAAACTAAAAAAGTGATATTTTATCACCAGATTCTCCTCTGAAAAAACTTTCAAGGTAACTGTAAAAGCGATTTCATTGAATAAAAAGATATTTAAAGAAGTATGACTAAAGGAAGGAAAAATCCGTTATTTAGTTTGTTAAAAAAAAATTCACACATAAATATCTTCTGAAATTCGTGGTTAATAAATCAATTTGTTTTTTTTTAAAGAATCAATTAAACAAATCTAAAAAAATAATTAAAATATAAATCAAATTTAAAAACTCCTTATATTAGTTTCTAAAATTCATGAAATTCGTTGTTTTTAAATCGATTTGTGTATTCGAATTCACTGTTAAATAACTAATCGCTTTAGTTTCTAAAATACATAAAATTGGTTCTATATAACTCAATTCATATATTTGGATTATATTAATTTAAATTTGATCAAAATATGAATTTAATTCACAAGTCTAATAAATACGGAAATATTTACCGTTACACTTTGAATGGTTCTTTTAGTAATAATATCTCAACTGAGGCGATTTCATGTTCATTCTCGAATTTAATATAGTTGTGGTCAGTAAGATTACTTTGGTCAATCATAATTCTTGTATGCTTGATTTTGTTAAACTCTTCTTCCATACATATAACATTGTCTATCCAACTGTTTATAGACGTATTATTTAGGTTATCTTTACGTTTTAATGTATTATCAAAGTTTTTTTTTTCATAGTCAATAAATTATTCATATTTCAATAGCTTCTGTTTAAAAACCATAAAAACAAAAAATTTAATAAGACATTTAAAAAATTGTTCACATCTAAAAAGCTTTGATATTCTAAATTATATATTCTAATTTGAAAAAAATTCATGAAATTTGTTTTTAAAATATGCATTCGTTTATTTTAAAGATATTAATTCAAATTTGATCAAAATATGAATTAAATTCACAAGTCTAATAAATATGTAAATATTTACAAAAATCAAATTAAAAACTTTTAAATTTGACTCTTTTTTAACTTTAATTCCATTAATTTTTTTGGCATTAAATAATTTTTGTGAATTTGAATAATTAATAATAAGCAAAATAGAAATGTGTTTATTTTTTAAGGATACAAATCTGTTATCTATCATCGATAGCCACAAGAGCCTGACTTTAACCTCTCTCATCAAAAACAAAAATTGGGATATTTTATCACTAGAATCTCCTCTGAAAAAAGTTTCAAGATAAAACGATTTAATTGAAGAAAAAGATATTTAAAGAAGTATGCCCAAATGGGAAGAATTAAACATAAGTTAGGCTTTTGGGAAAATTTTTGTGAAAACCCGTTTTGAAAAAAACAATTTGAATTTTGAATTACTGATTATTTCTTTATCACAAAAAAAATTTAAAGAAATTTTTTTTAAAGAGATAAGTAAAGAAGTCAAAATATTACGTTTTTAAATAAATTTTTAAATTAATTAGTTGATCTTAAAGAGGCAAAAGTTTGGTGCATTTTTAATGATAAAACAGTTGCTGTTGGGTGGGAAAGGAAAATTGCTATATCATATTCATTACGAAGAAAGTGTTATATATAGTAAAAAATCATCATATATAAGCAGATGATTTTCAGCAAGTTTAGAAATAAACTGAATTTAAAAAATATTTGATTTTTTTTTACTTGATTTTTAAAACGGTTGCCAAAACGGTGCCTCATTTTGGTAAATAATATTTTCATTCAATTTAAAAATGAATTCTAATGCTTTAATCTAAAGAAGAATTTTTTTTAAACCACTTTGTATTTCGTTCATTTCGTTTCTAGTTTTTTTTAAAAAATAAATTATTTCTTCAGCTTTTGATGGACTCTGAATAATGGAATTTTTCAAAAAGATTCATTTTCGAATTGTTTTTTCATACACCTCTCTAATCAAATTTGATCTTAAATAATCTTAAAAAGCGAAATCATTTATCAAATCGACTTCATGTATTTTTAGAAATTAAAATCTGAAGCATTTTAAATTTGATTTTTGTTTAAATTTCTTTATTAGATTGGTTAAGTTGATTCTCCGTAAATAAAATTTTTATTACTTTTATTAAGAGAGCAAATGATTTTTTAAACAACCATAAATTTTGAGTAAAAAAAACATACCAAAATAGATCGTCTAAATATTTATTTTATTTAAGTGAAAATTAGATTTATAAAGGCTTAAATCAACCAGTTTTAACATGAAATTAATATTTAGACTCAATTATAAAACTATTGTTTTTAGTTTCAAAAATACATGAAATTCGTTTTTGATAAGCAATTCATAAAATGGACTTCACGCCTTTTAAGTTGTCAATATATAAAGAAATATGTAAATAGACGCCACGTCACTTTATTTGTACATAGTTAGGAATTTTGGTAAAAAGTGAATGGGCGCTTCGTCAATCAACTTGTACATAAGTAAAAAATAAGTAAATAGAAGCCTCGTCAATCAAGTTTTCCATAGGTAAAAAATTAAGTTAATAGACGCCATGTTGTTCAAATTGTCGGAAGGTTAAGAAATAAATAAAGACTATGTTAAGACCCAAGTCTTGACATCTCTCAATATGTTATTAGAGTTGCATGTTCTAAGATTATTTGCAGCTAAAACACACGTTCTAGCTACTATATAAACCACTAACTATTTATTATAATTTTGGATTCCATTTACATAAACTCTAACTAAATTTAATTGTTTTATTTATTCCTCGGCTTAAATCCCTAAAGTCCAAAACCGAGACTTTACATTTGGTGCCCAACGGGAGGATTCTGCTATATATTTTAGTAGGATCCATTGAAGAGAACAAAAACACATCATGGAATCAAAATTTGATCAAATGATGAGGCAACAGCTATCCAATTTAATCGGATACATTTTCCGAAACGAACCAATACAGACTCAAAAGAACCCAATGCCACATGCTAAAGATTTAACATATCAGAGTATTTTGTCCATTTTGGCTGAGAAGGTAGAGTACCAATTCTTACAGTACTGGCAATTAAACCAATCGGTTTTACTCGTTATCTCGATTGTGGTTTTAGTCATCATACTAATAGGGATCAGGTGGTTTAGTGGTTCTGGATTAAGAAACACGTGGACTCTTATTAATTCCCCTATCAGTTGGTTCAACAAATCCAAGACACAATATCCGCTACCAGTATTGAATGTTCCTACATACACGGTTAGTCGTTTTACTGAGGACAAAGACTTCAATTCGTAGGTTAAGAGTTTCGAGAGGTATGCAATGAGGTTACAAGACAAGACAGGCGCATTATTAGCTTTAATTGAAGACAGATGCCTAAACAAGCTTGAACAACGCATCCTGAATCGAAGACCAAACGCCACTTATGAGGAAATCAAAGAGGTTTTGAAAAAATTGTATGGTAAATGGTACAGATACAATGATCCTCTCATTGAATTTGCTTCACGAAGACAACAACCACAAGAGAACATTTATAATTATTTGTGTGAATTGGAGCATTTAGCAGAAGTCGCTTATCCAGGTCAGAATGAGCCTACGCTTGAACCACTAATTGTTGATCGTTTTATTCGTGGAATCTACGATATTAAGATCAAACAGGAGCTGTGCAGACCCCCAACGTGTAACAAATTATCAGACGTCTTGAATCTAGCCTTCCAGCTAGAGGAAGCATTTATAAAATATCAGACCCCAAAAAAAATGCACACTCGAGTGACTTTCGAGGAGAACCCACGAAGCATCGAGAATGAAGCTAATCATGATTTTTGTACCCTGTGTACACACCACAAACATCTAGCCAAAGATTGCTTTAAAAACCCAAGCAATCCAAGAAACAGAAACAATTCGGGGAATCAAGTTCGGGCAATACGTAATCAAAAGAAGAGGAAAGTACCAACTATTAAACAAGACAACACGGTACGTGTTGAACACCATTCAATCGAACACCAAGGCGAGAATGTTCAACCACTAAACTCCAAAGTTGACACGACAGAAAAAGTTTTCCAAAAGGAAGAAGATATTGAAAATATTGATAACTCAATTGAAGGTAGGTGTTTAATTAATGAATTACCTACATCTTACATCGTTGATACCGGTGCGCAAATAAGCGTAATCAGTGACAGAGTGTACAGTCAACTCAAGAATCCATCACCTTTGGAAAAAGTGCCGAATGTGATCGCTGGCGCTGGTGGTGCAGGTCTTGCAACTTTAGGTAGAACATATGCAGAATGTAGAATAGGCGAAACCGCTATATTTACATTCCTAGTGGTCATTAAAGACTTGGTCTCAGACTGTCTTTTAGGCATGGATTTACTAGAGCAGTTTCCATATTTTTCTCAACCAATCGATAAACTTCGAGAAACCGTGAAGCAATTAAGTAAAGACTTCATCAACGAACCCAAGTACTATCTACAAAATACACTTAGTAAATCATGCTTGATCAACACCATCTCCGACATAAATTTAAACCACTACCTTGAGAAAATCAACACACTTATTACGTCAATTTCAGCAGCATCACTAAAGGAGCTAAAGCAGTCACCCTGCTTCGAACACGAAATCAAACTGATCGACCCAAGTTTACCACCAATAAGGCAAAAGATGAGACGTATACCCTACAGTAAAAGAGAAGAATTCAAAACAATGCTAGACGAAATGTTAGCCGCGATTTGATCCAACCTAGCAACTCTTCATGGGCTTCACCGCTCATGCTAGTCTCGAAACCGGATGGTTCAATAAGAGTCACAATTGATTACCGTTCGTTGAACGAACGAACACTCAAAGACGCTCATCCATTACCAAACAACGAGGACTTGTATGCATTGTTGGCTCAATCGAGATGGTTTACAAAACTTGATCTTTATACGGGATATTTTCAAATTTTAATGAAAAAGGAGTGTAGAAAACTAACGGCATTCACATGCGAATGGGGTTTGTTCGAGTACCTCGTAATGCCGATGGGGCTCACAAACGCCCCAGCTACATTTTAAAGAGCGATGAATCAAGTGTTGAAAAGATTCATTATTGCTGGATTTGTAGTGGTTTTCTTGGATGATATTCTGATTCATTCAGAGACCCTAGTCGAACACTTTAAACACATAGAACTTGTAGTCAACGAATTGAAAAAATTCCAACTCTCAGTTAAAATAAAAAAATGTGAAGTAGCAAAGCAGGAGATAGTTTTTTTAGGACACGTAATTTCAGGCGGTTCTATCAAGCCAGACAAGTCGAAATGTGAAGCTCTTTTCCAATACAAACGACCTAACACCTTGACTCAACTTCAGAGCTTCCTCGGACTTGCACAATATTATCGAAAATTCATTGAAAATTTTGCTAAGATTGCCGCCCCATTATACAAACTAACAACAAAAGAAGAAGCCTCGAACAAATATGAGCTCAACTGGAACGAAAATTGTGAAGATGCATACAACACACTTAGAAACTATCTTACGCGTGATAAAATTCTCATACTACCAGATCTCAAAAAGAAGTTTGTCGTGGAAACCGACGCAAGTAACACTGGCGTTGGCGCAGTGCTTAGCCAAGAATTGAAAATTTACTGGGCCAACCCGGAAATTGGAAATTTGCGGCCAAAAGCATACTTTAGTAAACCACTAAACAAGGCCCAACGAAATTACTCGACAACCGAAAAAGAACTTTTGGCCATCGTACTAGCCGTCGAACACTTTCACCAATATCTTTATGGCCGAGAATTCGATATTGTTACTGATCATCAGCCGCTTTCATGGCTCTTATCTTGTATTTTGTAAAACTCCAAACTCAAGGTTAGCACGATGGTTAATCAGAATTAACAACTATACTTTTCGTATTATATATCGAAGTGGCAAGATTCATTCAAACGCGGATGCGCTCTCAAGATGGAATGTTCAGGAGAACCAGGACAAGTCGGACGACCAACCAGAAGAAGATGATGACAAAATTATAAACTTCATCTCCGAAAATATAAAAATTGAGCAAAAAGATGAGACTCATTGCAATATTCTAATTACGCCAGCAGAACAGAACAAAGAAAGTTGCATTCTGTGGATTAAACAACTAATCGAGAAAAGTGGTAACACAAAGCCGATTATCGAAAGAGAGCAATTGAATAAAAACCTTAAAAGGGTTCTTTACGAGAACTATGATGACTTACGACTCGTTGATCAACTCTTGTATTGGTTTAAACCACAAGAAGACGGATCGTTTCAAAAACTGATAATACTACCGGAACATATGGTAGATAGAATAATAACTTTTATCTATTGCTCAATTTTTCGAGGACATTTAGGAGTCAGGAAGACTCTGGATAAAATCCAGTCTAGATTCTTTAGACCTGCTCTAAAGAACAGAACCATTACTTTTGTAAAAAGTTGTCTTACCTGTCAAAAAATAAAAAATCCACAAACCCTTCACAAGGCTAAATCGCAACCCCTACTCCCCACCAGGCCATTTCAGCTTGTAACCTGTGATATAATTGGTCCGCTCCCACTTTCAAAAGATGGAAATATTTACATTTTAGTGGTTTGTGATCATTTTTCAAAATGGGTAGCATTTTGCGCTCTTCAAAACATTACTGCTGAGAGCGTCGCCAAGCGTCTAATTAACCTCATGATGATCCATGGTCTCTTCATCAATATCCTAAAAGACGGTGCGAAAAACTTTCAATCGGAACTTTTAAGCAAAATCTATGAACTACTCGACATTCATAAACTCAAGACTTCACCATATCACCCTGAGTGTGACGGCTTGACCGAGCGTTTCAATCGCACATTAAAAACAGTGCTTTCATGCTTCGTCAACGAGCACCAAAATGATTAGGATAAGTATTTACAATATATGGCATATGCATACAACACATCAACCCATGCAACCACTAACCATACACCATTCGAAGTTGTTTATGGAAGAAAACCAAAAATCCCATTAGATTTAATATTTGAAGATGAGAAGAACAACGAAATCTATGAATTGGATGAATCTAGCCAAGGAAGTATTGTAGTCAAATTGTTCGTCGGAGATCTCCAAGAAAAGCTTCGTGAGGTTTATAAGAGGGTCGAGAAGAATAGGGATTTTATGGTTAATAGATCTAGAATTCAACATGATAGGAATATCAAGCCCGTCGAGTACAAAATCGACGATATGGTAATGCTAAGCCAACCACAAATAAAGAAAGGTCTCTCAAAGAAATTGTCACCCAAATGTGAAGGCCCATTTATCATACAGGAAAGGGTTGGCCCAGTAAACTATAAAATTAAAAGGTTCAACCAACCAAAATCCAAACAAAAACTGGTGCACCATAACCGTTTAAAACGTTTCTTTGGTTCGTATCTCAAACCTGACGACTCAGTAGTGGAGGATGATAGTAAGGACAAGAAGAGTTTATTTAAAAAGTCAAATAAGAAAATAGTGAAGACCAAATCGACTAAAAATATGCCTTACAAAATTGATACTGCTATCCAAAGTGACGCCCAAGAAATTGCTGAATTTAATTCGAATAAAGATTTGGTATCACAATCCGAGTCAGTTTTGGAATCAACTGATGATGAGGATGAGACATTTCAACCAAACCACTATTTTCAAAAGAAGATTAGTAATCGACAAGACCTTCTTAGGAGGAGCAAACGCTCAATTAAGCCCGTAGATAGGTTAGGATACTAATTTTCATTGAACTGTTTTCTAAATAATTAGTTATTTTATAATATTTTGTATATTTTCTAGTAATGATGTAAAACAAAAGGAGGAGTAATCCAGAAGAACCTTTTCTTTTTCTATTAAAATATGAATCAAAATGTTAAGTTAAATCTGACACAAATTATTAATTTTTGTAAAACAATTTTTGAATAACCACTAAAATTTAAAATACAAAAAAAAAAAAAAAAAAAAACGACATTATGGTACACGGCGTCCCGAATGTACAAAATGCAAACGAAATACTCCGAAAAGAGCTGGACAAATATAAACAAAAGTTCGGTCCGATCAAATGGCTAAGAATGGGTCCTAACCGGGGTTTCCACAAGACAAATTACGCTTTCCTAAGATATCAGGACAGCTCAATACACCAGGAAGCCACCGACTTCCTAAATAAAGTCAGTATCCCCGAAAACAACATCTGGTTCGAGATTAACCCACGCCCGACCACGATCAATCACCATCGACAGGAGGAGTCAGTAACCCCAAAAGTGTCTCGGTTGATGAAGGAGCTTTGCGAAGAAAAGCGAGAGCTCGAACAGGGCACCAAACAGTGCCAACAACAGCGACTGGAGGCTGAAGCTGCCAATAAGCGGGCTTCCAATGCTGAAACTGAATTGGCAGAGAGCCGCCAGCTAATAAATGACTTGCAAAATCAAGTCAGCCGATTGGAACTCAACCAACAACAACTGCAGGTGCAACTGAACAACAGTCGAGATTTGGTGCGTGATCTCCTAACCGAACAAGGAAACCAACGATGGCCATCGCAAGTCCAAAGACAGGTCACCGGAAGCCAAATATCGAACTTTGTGTCGATCAGACAACTTTCCAGGCCACCAACGACAAAGGCCCATCGATTCCTTGGAGGACCATTTCCAGTGTGCCTCGAGTAGTTCGAGAACTGCCCTTCAATCGTCTCGACACAATGCGGACACCTCATGTGCGAGGACTGTATGTACGGGTACGTCCGCAACTCCGATCGTGACGTCCGAGAACGTTGCCCAGTTTGCCGTTCGCAGTTAGCCCAAAACTACTACCACAAAGTCCTCTATAACTAGTGTGAGTCTCCATTTTTTTTGGTGTTTCTTTTGTTTGCTTTTTTTTTTTTTTTTTTTTTGTTTTGTTTTGTTGTTTTGTTGTTTTGTTTTTTTTTTTTTTTTTTTTTTTGGTGGTTTTATTAGTAAGGTCGAAAATTAAGAGGCTGGAACTCTTTGCTAGTAAAAGGGGGAGGTATTTCAAGACCCAAGTCTTGACATCTCTCAATATGTTATTAGAGTTGCATGTTCTAAGATTAACTGCAGCTAAAACACACGTTCTAGCTACTATATAAACCACTAACTATTTATTATAATTTTGGATTCCATTTAAATAAACTCTAACTAAATTTAATTGTTTTGTTTATTCCTCGGCTTAAATCCCTAAAGTCCAAAACCGAGACTTTACAACTAGAATAAAAAATTTGAAATTTGAAATTTTTTTGAATAAATTATCAATGGAATTAAATAGTCCAGTGTCAAATGCGGACGATTTGGTTGTTCTTGTGGATGCCCTTTGTCAAAAGTTTAGTACAACAAGCCTGCAGGCAGATCCGGCAATCCGCACGCTAGGGCAGTTGACTTGGTTGCTGTTATTAGGTCGCTTGACGGCGCATATCGCAGGTGTATGGCTGATAAAGAAGACAGCATCAACGCTCTTAAAGCTGAGATAGCCGAGCTTCGAGACCGCATCGATTCAATATAGAATAGGCCAGTGACCTCGGCTTCATCAAGTTCGATTAACTGGGCTAAAGTGGCCTCGGGATGTGTGCACAAAGATGAAAATGCAGTAGCGTTAATGACGCCAATATCAACTGAAATGAAGAAAAAAGAAGAACGGGCAAAAAATGTTTTACTAGCTATTCCGGCATCAATCATTACTGTTGCTGATGGAGAAGCCGATTTCGCAAAGAAATTGGCAACACAAATGGGCATTCCAGGTTCAAGAGTTAAGAAGGCGAAACACATTAGCAAAAGAGTAAGTACTGATTTACCAGAAATTTTAGGATGTGATGTGAGAAACAATCCAGTTCTATTTGTGGTTGAGATGGAATCAATTGATGCAAAAATGGAAATGCTGCGAAAATCAAAAACGCTTCGTAAAAACCCCAAATTCAAAGACGTGTATGTTGATGAAGACCTTACTCCAAGTCAAAGAGTTGCGGATCGGAAGCTTCGTCAAGAACGAGATCGCAAATATAGTGAATTGCTGGAGTCAAACACTTTAAATGGCTGTACACTCAAGTTCAAAACATGCGAGGACGGAAAAAGAGATTTTGGGGAATAAGAAATGGTGAATTAAAGCTGGTCTTGTCAAATATTGACCAGTTATAGCAAAAAGAAAAACTGCAATCAAGAGAGATCATCGCCTCATTTGATCTCAATGAATCAGTTGATCAAAACAGCACCGAAGCAACCAAAGAAATAGTTAACAAGGCTTTGACCAACTCAACTAACTCCAGTCGTCCCGTAGCAACCAAAGCAGCGGTAAACAAGACCTTAACCAATTCAGCCAAATACAGTCGACCCAAGGGTCCCATAGAAGTTCCTCATGATCCTACGATAAATATATGCACAGCTCAATCGGCATGCTTGTCGTTATATCACGTTGAATCAGCTCGTAATATGCAGGAAATTATTCCGACGGCTAATGTGACGAGCAGTCCTGTAGTGAGTCCAGACGTGTCAATGAATAGATCAGCTTTCTCTTCGATCTATTGGTCGTCAGCGGCATCATCGTCGTCATCATTTTTCTCTTCGTGCTCTTTACAACAAATGTCTCCAAAGGACAGCACATCGTTTGAGTCCAGTTCTGAATCGTTGGTCAGATGCCCAGATAGGACTAAATTCTGGTAGACGAACGCTACTAGTCTTAACAACAAGATGCACATGCTCGAATCTACGTCTTTAGCTTGGAACCAGATATAACCGGCATCACAGAGATTTGGTTTTACCCGAGATCCGTGCCGGAACTCATCGGTTGTCAGCTGTTTAGAGTAGACCGCTTGGGTGACGTGAGAGGCGGTGGTGTCTGCATCTACGTGAAAGATGGAATCGAAGCCATTAGAGCGACAGAGTCGGGTTTACTGAGCACTGATTGTGAGCAGGTTTGGGTCGCAATCAAATTAAGAGACCAAAAACCTTTATTAGTAGGTTGCATTTACATACCACCGACATTGCAAACCGAATCGAGCATGCCTTGAAATGTTGACAGCGGAATCGCATGGTCAATCACATCAACTGTAAGCGGCGTTGTTAAGAATGTATACTCGACAACTATCTTAATGGGTGACTTTAACATGCCAGACGTTGAATGGAACGAATTCGGCTCGCCAGTCCTGGAAGACATTTCATCAGCAAGTGCACATGTCACCAACGCACTTAGTCACTCAAGCCTTGTCCAACTTGTAGCTAATAAGACGTTCTCATACGACGGTAAGCCAAGCAATCTTCTCGACTTAGTGTTGGTCACCGACCCAAACAGAGCATCGGAAGTTAAGATTGTCCCACCACTGGACGAAAGGTCGGTCAGAAGCAACTACAGCATACAATTCAAGGAGGCTTCACCGGTGAAATCAATCAGCAGATATCATCGCTTGTGCGTCGTAAGCGGCGTCTTTTCATCCGCAAACGCATCAAACGGGACGATGACCAATTGGCAAGAAACCATGCAGCATTGTGCCGACTAGTCAAATTCACGGTGAAGATGAACATTATTGAGTACGAAATGAAGCTTGCACAAGCAGCTAAAAGGAACCCTAAGCTCTTATACTCCTTCATGAACCGTCGTTTCGCTTCAAAGGAAACTATAGCTGCCCTGACGGACCACGACGACAAGACCGTCACTGACCGGACCAGCATTTGCAACAGGTTAAACATGTTTTTCTTTTCGGTCTTCGAGCTTCCAACTTCACGGGAAGACATTAGGCGAGCTGAAAATAATTTTATTAGACGCTCTCATGCCGATTCAAGCTTTAGGATCAGTGAATTCGTTACTCCTTGTAAAGTGCAGGCCAAGCTCATGAAATTGTGCAGTGAAAAGTCCTCAGGAGGCGACCAAGTAGCAACGCACGCGCTTAAAATGTGTTCCAAGGAGCTTGCTGGACCACTCTCGCTTATTTACTCACAGTCTCTTAGCTCATCTACACTTCCCAACGAATGGATGATTGCAAATGTATCGCCTTTTTACAAAAGTGGAAGTAGATCCGCAGTTGGCAACTATCGCCCAGTCTCTCTTACCTCAGTCCCATGCAAGGTCGGAATCACTCGTTAAGGACTACATCGTCAAACACCTGGACAAACACAATTTGATTACCAAGAGACAACATGGCTTTGTGGCAAATAAGGCATGTGTGACCAACCTGCTTGAAACTACCTGACAGTTGACTACCTGACAGACTCCCCCAGTCGTAAAGAGCCTGTAGATATAATATACCTGGACTTCGAGAAGGCGTTCGACAAAGTATCACACGAACTGCTCCTGGTCAAGCTAGTAGCCTACGGCATTCCCGATATCATTGTTAGCTGGATTCGTAATTTCCAAAATCGGAATGGGTACCAGTTACGAGCGGCGAAGCAGAATCGGAATGGGTACCAGTTACGAGCGGCGTTCCTCAGGGTTCGGTCATTGGCCCGCTTCTCTTCATCATTTACATCAATGATATGCTAGACGTGTGTGGATCTGTTTGTATGCTGTATGCTGATGACAGCAAGCTAATAAACTCGTTATTACGCGTGGAAAACTCTAGGAGGCTGCAGTCTGACCTAAACCGTCTTGCAGAATGGTCGGACACTTGGCGAATGAAATTCCACAAAAAGAAGTGTGTGGTCATGCATGTTGGGGACAAGAACGATTGCTACGAGTACATGCTAGGCGAGCATACACTTGAAAAGACCACAAAAGAGCGAGACCTCGGAATCATTATCACAAATGACCTTAAGTGGACTGAGCAGTCCAAGAGAGCGGCGTCTAGGGCGACGATGATAGCGTGACGAATCAAGCTAACCTTCTCGTATTTCTCATTGGAACTGGTGAACTTGCTCTACAAGTCGTTCGTTCGGCCTCACTTAGAGTTTGCAGTCGGTGCCTGGAATCCTTTTCGGCGGGGTGACATTAAACTGCTTGAACAGGTGCAAAGGAGATTCTCAAAGCTAGTCCCTGAACTCAAATCGAAACCCTATGTTAAAAGAAGAGAAGCTCTCAATTGGATCGCTCTAGAAGAACGGCGTAGTCGAGGTGACCTCATCAAGCTCCATAAGATTCAGCACGGCTACGAGCACGTATGCTTTATCAACGGCGATCAAAGGCTGGCGTCTGATGGCCACGACGGTCCAGCAGGGAACAACAGAACTTGTCATCGTGCAATTGAGCGCCAGTTGGTTCGCAACTGCGAGGCACGCACCAACATCTTCACGAACAGAACCGCAGGTGACTGGAATGCCCTAGATGCAGCGACCAGATGCGAAACTTACACCAACACATTTAAAAATAGAATTGACAAACTTCTTTATTTTTTATAATATTCATTTTGTTTGAATATGAATATGAAATCACCTCAGTTGAGATATTATTACTAAAGGAACCAGTTAAAAATGTAACGGTAAATATTTCCATATTTATTAGACTTGTGAATTAATAACATCAAAATATCAGAATTGATTTATCAAAAACGAATTTCATGTATTTTTGCAAAATAGAATATTTATATTAGAATATCAAAGCTTATTTTTAAAATATCTTATTAAATTTTATGTTTGTTTGATTTTTAAACAGAAGCTATTGAAATATGAATAATTTATTGACAATATTGATTAGACTTGTGAATTTGAATCTTACTTTATTCAAATTTGAATTAATATGACTTAAATATATGAATTTATTTATCAAAATTTCATGTATTTTTGAAACTAAAAACAAAAGCTTTATAATTGAGTTTATATTTTAATGTCTTTTTTAAAACTCGTTGATTTATTTCTTTGAAAATCAAATATATAATATATTAATTTAAAAAATTTAGCATGATTATCGTGAAAAAAATATTGTATTTTGGTGAAAATCAAAAACTATTCGAATGAAAAAAATATTCAGAAGATCTTTTTTTGTATTAATTATTAGCAACTTTCTGATCAAATTTGAATTAATGTAATCAAATTATTCATAATTCAGGAAATAAGTAAAAAGACGCCTCGTTAATCAAGTTGTTCAAAAGTTGATGATACAATAAAGGAAAGCCTTGTCTTTCAAGTTGTCCATACATTAAGAATTATATAAATAGACGCCTCGTCACTGATGTTGTACATTATTAAAGAAATAAGAAAATGGTTGCCTAGTTAATTTAGTTGGCCAAAAGTAAAGAAATAAGTAAATGGAAGTCTAGTAACTCAAGTTGTCGTTAATGAGCGAAATAAGTAAAAAGATGCCTAGTTATTCATGTTTTACATAATTAAGGAAATAAGTAAATCGACGCCTCGTCACTCAAGTTGTATATAAACTGCTAATAAAATAAATGGAAGCCTGGTCTTTCAAGTTGCTCATAGGTTGAGATATAGTAAATCGAGTCTGGTCACTCAAAATGTCTATAAGTTGCTGATACAATAAATGGACGACTAGTCTTTCAAGTTGTCCAAAGATAAAGAATTAAGTAAATAGACGCCTCGTTACTCAAGTTCTCAATAAGATAAGAAATGCGTAAATAGAAGAATAGTCACTCAAGTTGTCCATTAGTTGCTAATTTAATAAAAAGACACTTCGTCACACATATTTTCAATAAGTTTTAATTTAGTAAATAAACGCCTCGTCAGTGAAGTTGTCCAAAGGTAGCCAAATAAATATATAGACGCCTGGTTACTAATGTTGTACATAGATAAAGAAATACGAAAATGGGTGCCTTGTTAATTAAGTTCTACATAGATAAAGAAATAAGTAAATAGAAGCCTAGTTACTCAAGTTTTCCATAAGTAGTTAAATAAGTATAAAGACGCCTCGTCACTCAAGTTCTACATAATTAAAGAAATATTTAAATAGACGCCTCGTTAATCAAGTTGCTAATACAACTCAACTTAAGTTATCCGAAGAGAGCGATATAACGCCTCCTCAATCAAATTATTCATAATTAACAAAATACGTAAATGGGCGCCTCCCATATCAAGTTGTCCTTAGGTAAAAAAATAATTAAATAGAAGAATAGTCACTCAAGTTGTCTAAAGGTAGAGAAAAAGTAAATCGAGGCCTCGTAAATCAAGTTTTCCAAATGAAGGAAAATAAGAAGATCGACGCCTCGGTACTCAAAATATCCATAATTAAAGACAAAAGTTAATAGAAGCCTAGTAAAACAATTTCTCTCAAGGTAGAGAAAAAAGTAAATCTACGCCTCTTAAATCAAGTTTTCCAAATGTAGCGAAATTAGTAAATCGACGCCTCGTCATTCAAATCGGACATAATAAAAGAAATAAGTAAATGGGTGCCTAGTTAATTAAGTTGTCCATAGATAAAGAATTGACAAAATATACGCCTCGTTAAACAAGTTGTTCATGAGTAAAGAAATAAGTTAATTGATTAAAAGTCACTCAAGTTGTACATAAGTTGCTAATTTAATAAATGGACGCCTCGTCTTTTAAGTTGTCAATAATTAAAGAATAAAGAAAATAGACGCTTCGTCACTCAAGTTGTCTCTAAATAGCTAATACAATAAATGGAAGCCTTGTATTTTAAGTTGTCTTTAGATAAAGAATTAAGTAAATGAAACCTCGTCACTCAAATAGTTCATAATTAGGGAAATACGTAAATGGTTGCCTCGTTAATCAAGTTGTCCATAAGTATAGAAATAATTAAATGGAAGACTAGTCACTCAAGTTGTGCATAATTTACAATATTAGTAAATGAGCGCCGCGTAATTCAAGTATTAGTAAAAATATACTCAAGTTAATACAATAAATAATCGCCTAGTCTATCTAGTTGTCTATAAGTTGCTAAAAAAATAAATGGAAAGCTCGTTTTCAAGTAGCCAATATATATAAAATTAAGTAAATAGAGAAAAAAAATTAATAGAAGCCTAGTTACTAAAGTTGTCCAAGGGTAGAGAAATAAGTGAAGCCACCCCTTGTATTTAAGTTTTCCATAAGGTAAGAAATTAATAAATCGACGCCTCGTCACTCAAGTTGTTAATATAATAGATGCACCCCTAGTCTTTCAAGTTTTCCATACAACAAAATTTAAGTAAATGGAAGCCTAGTCACTCAAGTTGTCCCAAAGTGCATAAATAAGAAAATGAACGCCTGGTCCTTCAAGTTGTACATACATAAGGCATTGTGAATTTTGGTACAAAAAACAAATACAAAATATAAAAAATGTCAAAACTCAGGTTCTGAAGGAGCAAAACATGTTCTGTAAATTGTAGCAACTGAAACGTTTTTTGTACCACCAATATACTGATTCTGCAAAACTCTGCAATACATCTGCAAAATTCAGAATTTTGTGATTTTTAGTACAAAATCAGAAACAAAATATAAAATACACCATAGATTTTTTTTGGACAAGCAAAAAAATATTCTGTAGAATGTAGCAACTGCTACATCCTCTGTACCACCACTTAATGTAAAAATAATAATATAAAATTCAAAATCTTACAAAGCATTTAAACCACTGTTTAGGCAACCCAAAGTATAGAATTTTAAACTTTTGTTATGTTTGAAATGTGTTTTGAAAATATTTTTTATTTAAAAAAATTGAAAATAAATATTTTGAAAATTAATGCTCCAAATGCTTCAACACGCAAAAAAAAAGCGCAACTACCGCACCGACCCGCTCGACCTGGCCGTGCCCAGCTTCAAAGTCGACCAGTACAGGGTGGGCCCGGTGCCCTACAATGAAATCACATTCGCCAACCTAAACGACAACATCGACAACAAATTTCAGCACGAAATGTGCGCCAAATACGGCGACAAAGCCGAATGCCGCATCTACTACCATCCGAAGAGCCGCAAGCACCTCGACATGGCCAAGAGCATATTCGCGAGCGAGAAGTCGGAGCATCGAGCGCGCCAAAATGGTCGAGCAGCTGTGCATCCCGGCGCCGCCAGCGCCTGTGCCACTCTCTTGTACAAAGTGTAAATAATGCCAAACTAGACGACGACCGCGACTACTACCACAATTCAGACAAATCCCCGTGCAGTTCAGCTCAAGCAAAAGTCTGTCGCCGGCATCGTACACGAACTAAAGCAAGTTATACGCACGGACCTGTGCCGCAAGTACTTCGAGCACACCGTTTTTCTGTTCATCGACGAGTGGTTCGGCAGCGTGAGACTGTACGTGCCAGCCAACCTGCGGCCGAGCACTCCGCCGTCTCCGCGCCTCGGCGACCGCAACAAAAACCAGATGCACAAGCGCTACAAGCGACACCGACGACGCTCGCCGTCCAGATCCCGCCGTCGACGCTCGCACTCTCGCTCGTCCAGATCACGCTGTCGATGATCACGTGATCGACACTACCGGCCCAGGCATCGGCGACGCCGTTCGCCGGACAGACGACACGACAGAGTGTCGCCGCGGGCCCGCTCAAGCTCGTGGGACTCGCCGCCCGCTCTCACCAAGCGATTCAAATACACTACCACTCACTCTCTTGTACAAAGTGTAAATAATGCCAAACTAGACGACGACCGCGACTACTACCACAATTCAGACAAATCCCCGTGCAGTTCAGCTCAAGCAAAAGTCTGTCGCCGGCATCGTACACGAACTAAACAATCTCAAAGACAATCTCAAAAAACAAGACAATCTCAAAAAACAATCTGGAGAGACAAGACAATCTCAAAAACAGCACTATTTGCTGATGAAACAGAAAGACGAGTCTCAGGGAGTTCGCATAGTGGATGCCAAGATGCAGATGCAAATATGGGAAGAGCACATGCCTTGGCTAAAAGAAGAGAAGCCAAAGAGCTTGTCGCGTGAGCTGGTCAATTTACTGCCGCCGTCGGTCAATCCGGAGAAAAAGAAGGCGGCCGCGGCGCCCGAAAAAGTGGCCGAGAGTTCGCGAGGCGCACACGGGCCCACGATGACCAAATAATGAGGAGCTTCTTGACGCTGGGCCTGGACGCCGAGGACTTGCTGTACTTGAAGCGCGTGTATGACCAAATGATCGACCAGGAGAACTCGACAGATAAAGCTGTTGACGGCGAGTTTTGCGACATTGTCAGAAGGCTCAAGTGCACCGAGCGGGCCTACGCGTACCGGGACGACGCGCTGGTCGAGTGGGCGCGCGTCCGGCCCTATAGAAAGTTGACTCGCGACGAAAAAATAAAGTTCAGGGAGCAATTCAAGCAGAGCTATTTGAGCTTGTCGCTACAGATGAACGTGGGCTCGTCGTCGCTGGCGCACAACTCGTCCAGCGGGTCTAACATTGATGCTTTGGGCCAGGAGGTGTCGTCTATGTCGTCGGCCCGCGAGGCCCGCTCTCTCCAACGCAAACTAATGGCCTGCAATGAAGTACACGACTTTTTCAAGTATAGCCAGCTGAAGCTGAGGAAAAAGTCGCTGAAATTCTGCAAGTCGGACATCCACGACTGGGGATTGTTCGCCTTGGAGACAATTGCGCCCGAGGAGTTTGTCATCGAGTATGTGGGCGAGACCATACGGTAATCGGTCGCCGATCATAGGGAAAAGTGCTATAACGACCAGGGCATTGGCAGTAGCTGCATGTTTCGCATTGATCAAGACACGATTGTTGACGCCACTAAATGCGGCAATTTGTCCCGGTTTATCAATCATTCCTGTGATGTAAGTAGACATTTTTTACTCTTTATTTTAGTAGTAATACCAAGTAACAGGTTTTTTTATAAACTAACACAGGTTTATTTTAAAATTTTTTGAGCAGAATTTATTTTTAGTTTAGCTTTGGCTTTGTTAAGTTAGGATAATTAAAAAAAAAATTTTCCGAAATTTTTTATTGCTAGTATAATTAATCAGAAAATTTTTTTGTATTATTTTCTTAATGTTTTTGATAGAATCCCATCCTAAATTTTAAATCCAAAAGACTGGCTTGCTTTGAATACTTGAGTTAAATTAAAGGTTAAAATATTTTCATTTAAAAAAAATGCAATTTTTAATTAATAATAATAACATAATAATAAATAATATAGAAGACTAATTGAGCTGTCTGATTTTAACGTAATCCATCATAATGATATACTTATTTGATCGAGAATAAAATATTTAGTTTCAGTAATTAAGTTTTAAAAATTAATTATTTAGTTTTGAACGAAATACAAGATTGTTTGTTTCACGTTTTAAACTTAAAGAAAATTTGTAGTCCGAAATCCATATTTTTGTTAACTATTCAAATTTTGTATTGGTATTTTTGTGTAAAAATTCACAACTATACAAATTGGTCATAGAATTCTTCGAGTTGTTGCTCTGAAGCCAGGTTTTAGATTTAGAGAGTAATCAGCATTCGTTGATGAGCAGTTTATTTGTTAATATTCAACAATGGGACGATATACGAGAAGAATATAAAGGTAAAACAATTTAATCAGGCTTTTGAATAAGACATGGTAAAAACAATTTCATAACTTGTATGAGAGAAGTGAAATTGGTTTTCCATATTTAATTCAAAAGCCTGATTTCAGTTTTGGGCAAATTTTAGCATAAAAACCCAAAATTAAAATCAGGCCTTTGAGTAATATTTGAGAAAACAATTTCATAACTTGTATGAGAGAAGTGAAATTGGTTTTCCATATCTAATTCAAAAGCCTGATTTCAGTCTTGAGCTAAATTAAGTAATTAAAAGGAAATAAAAATCAGGCTTTTGATTAGGAAATGGGAGAACAATTTCATAACTTGTATGAGAGAAGTGAAATTGTTTTTCAATATCTAATTCAAAAGCCTGATTTTCATCTAAAGTTCATTCAAGAACCTAAAAGCACAAAAAATCAGGCTTTTGAATTAGACATGGAAAAAACAATTTCATAACTTGTATGAGAGAAGTGAAATTTGGTTTTCCATATTTTATTCAAAAGCCTGATTTCGGTTTTGGACAAATTTTAGCATAAAAACCCAAAATTAAAATCAGGCCTTTGAGTAAGATTTGGAAAAACAATTTCATAACTTGTATGAGAGAAGTGAAATTGGTTTTCAATATCTAATTCAAAAGCCTGATTTCAGTCTTGAGCTTAATTAAGTAATTAAAAGGAAACAAAAATCAGGCTTTTGATTAGGAAATGGGAGAATAATTTCATAACTTGTATGAGAGAAGTGAAATTGGTTTTCCATATTTTATTCAAAAGCCTGATTTCAGTTTTGGACAAATTTTAGCATAAAAACCCAAAATTAAAATCAGGCCTTTGAGTAAGATTTGGAAAAACAATTTCATAACTTGTATGAGAGAAGTGAAATTGGTTTTCCATATCTAATTCAAAAGCCTGATTTCAGTCTTGAGCTTAATTAAGTAATTAAAAGGAAACAAAAATCAGGCTTTTGATTAGGAAATGGGAGAATAATTTCATAACTTGTATGAGAGAAGTGAAATTGGTTTTCCATATTTTATTCAAAAGCCTGATTTCAGTTTTGGACAAATTTTAGCATAAAAACCCAAAATTAAAATCAGGCCTTTGAGTAAGATTTGGAAAAACAATTTCATAACTTGTATGAGAGAAGTGAAATTGGTTTTCCATATCTAATTCAAAAGCCTGATTTCAGTCTTGAGCTTAATTAAGTAACTAAAAGGAAACAAAAATCAGGCTTTTGATTAGGAAATGGGAGAACAATTTCATTACTTGTATGAGAGAAGTGAAATTGGTTTTCCATATATGTTTCAAAAGCCTGATTTTCATCTAAAGTTCATTCAAGTACCTAAAAGCACAAAAAAATCAGGCTTTTGAATAAGACATGGAAAAAACAATTTATAACTTGTATGAGAGAAGTGAAATTTGGTTTTCCATATTTTATTCAAAAGCCTGATTTCGGTTTTGGACAAATTTTAGCATAAAAACCCAAAATTAAAATCAGGCCTTTGAGTAATATTTGTAAAAACAATTTCATAACTTGTATGAGAGAAGTGAAATTGGTTTTCCATATCTAATTCAAAAGCCTCATTTCAGTCTTGAGCTTAATTAAGTAATTAAAAGGAAACAAAAATCAGGCTTTTGATTAGGAAATGGGAGAATAATTTCATAACTTGTATGAGAGAAGTGAAATTGGTTTTCCATATCTAATTCAAAAGCCTGATTTTCATCTAAAGTTCATTCAAGAACCTAAAAGCACAAAAAAATCAGGCTTTTGAATTAGACATGGAAAAAACAATTTCATAACTTGTATGAGAGAAGTGAAATTTGGTTTTCCATATTTTATTCAAAAGCCTGATTTCGGTTTTGGACAAATTTTAGCATAAAAACCCAAAATTAAAATCAGGCCTTTGAGTAAGATTTGGAAAAACAATTTCATAACTTGTATGAGAGAAGTGAAATTGGTTTTCCATAACTAATTCAAAAGCCTGATTTCAGTCTTGAGCTTAATTAAGTAATTAAAAGGAAACAAAAATCAGGCTTTTGATTAGGAAATGGGAGAATAATTTCATAACTTGTATGAGAGAAGTGAAATTGGTTTTCCATATCTAATTCAAAAGCCTGATTTTCATCTAAAGTTCATTCAAGAACCTAAAAGCACAAAAAAATCAGGCTTTTGAATTAGACATGGAAAAAACAATTTCATGACTTGTATGAGAGAAGTGAAATTTGGTTTTCCATATTTTATTCAAAAGCCTGATTTCGGTTTTGGACAAATTTTAGCATAAAAACCCAAAATTAAAATCAGGCCTTTGAGTAAGATTTGGAAAAACAACCAGGTCATGTCCTCTAATTAAAGAATGTAATGGCAAAGGAAACGTAAAAAGAGGTTTATCATCACACTTTGTAATCAAAAACTGTCCGTTCTTTAATAAGGTTTAGATTTTTGAATTTATTTAAAAATGTTTTTTTTCCTAAAATTTTTTCAAGCAAAGAGAAGAAAATGAAAAACTAAAAGAAGAAAATCAAAGACTGATTCAAGAACATTTAAAGTTAGAAGAAAGCTTAAAATTAAAAATTGAATCAAGCGAAATGAGATTTCAAAAAGAAAAAGAAGAAAAAGAAATAGTAGAACTGGAATTAATACAGAAAAGCAAAATATTAAACGAGTAATTTTAAGTCAAATAAAAAGAAACAAATTTAATATTATTGAAAGGAAATTTGAAATAATCAGAAAATATTCTCAAACTGACTCTGAAAAATCAGAAATATTAGACCAGCTTTCAAAGAATAACCATTCTCAAGAATTTCAAATGTAAAGAAAAAATGAACTGTTTTTTGCTCTTATGAAAAATTTTTTTTAATAAAAAAATAAATGGAGACGTTTTAAAATTTACTGGAAGACGGCCAAGAGCTAAAAGAAGCAAAGTAATTTTAAAAAAGGATATCAGATTATGTAAAAATAAAATAAATTTAACAAATATTTAAAAGAGAAAATGTGACTGCAAAACTCGTGGCATTAAAAGCCCATTTTGAGGCTGAAGAGTAAGATTAAAATAATGTATAATAATCAGAAAAATTTATATCTTAAAATACTAAAGAAAAGATCTAAAAGAAAAGTTAAATGCTTTTTCCGAAGAAAAAGAAAAATCTACTGAAGAAAAGTAAGTGATACAGAAAAATTAATTAAAATATTAATTTAAATTTTTTGAAGAGAAAATATGGCCGAAAAACTCAGCAAGTGTGACGCAGCTAAAGCTCATCTAGAGGATGAAGTGTAAGAATAAAAAAATATTTAATAATCAAAAAAATTTTCTTTAATTCTAAAGGCAAAGTCTGAACGAAAAACTTAACGGTATTGCTGAAGAAAATAAAAAATTAAATGCGCAAAAGTACGATCGAAAAATTTGTCTTAAATTAATTTAGTATATTTTTTAAAGTGAAAAATTGTCTAAAATATTCAACAGCAATGAAGTAAAGAAAAAAGATCTAGAAGTTGAACTGTAAGATTTAAAAATGATACAAATGAATTTATATAGAATTTTTTCTTATAATATAAGTAAAAGCCTAAAGAGAAATTTAAATGCTTTTTCCGAAGAAAAAGAAAAATCTACTGAAGAAAAGTAAGTGATACAGAAAAATTAATTAAAATATTAATTTAAATTTTTTGAAGAGAAAATATGGCCGAAAAACTCAGCAAGTGTGACGCAGCTAAAGCTCATCTAGAGGATGAAGTGTAAGAATAAAAAAATATTTAATAATCAAAAAAATTTTCTTTAATTCTAAAGGCAAAGTCTGAACGAAAAACTTAACGGTATTGCTGAAGAAAATAAAAAATTAAATGCGCAAAAGTACGATCGAAAAATTTGTCTTAAATTAAATTAATATATTTTTTTTTAAAGTGAAAAATTGTCTAAAATATTCAACAGCAATGAAGTAAAGAAAAAAGATCTAGAAGTTGAACTGTAAGATTTAAAAATGATACAAATGAATTTATATAGAATTTTTTCTCATAATATAAGTAAAAGCCTAAAGAGAAATTTAAATGCTTTTTCCGAAGAAAAAGAAAAATCTACTGAAGAAAAGTAAGTGATACAGAAAAATTAATTAAAATATTAATTTAAATTTTTTGAAGAGAAAATATGGCCGAAAAACTCAGCAAGTGTGACGCAGCTAAAGCTCATCTAGAGGATGAAGTGTAAGAATAAAAAAATATTTAATAATCAAAAAAAATTTTCTTTAATTCTAAAGGCAAAGTCTGAACGAAAAACTTAACGGTATTGCTGAAGAAAATAAAAAATTAAATGCGCAAAAGTACGATCGAAAAATTTGTCTTAAATTAAATTAATTTATTTTTTTTTAAAGTGAAAAATTGTCTAAAATATTCAACAGCAATGAAGTAAAGAAAAAAGATCTAGAAGTTGAACTGTAAGATTTAAAAATGATACAAATGAATTTATATAGAATTTTTTCTTATAATATAAGTAAAAGCCTAAAGAGAAATTTAAATGCTTTTTCCGAAGAAAAAGAAAAATCTACTGAAGAAAAGTAAGTGATACAAAAAAATTAATTAAAATATTAATTTAAATTTTTTGAAGAGAAAATATGGCCGAAAAACTCAGCAAGTGTGACGCAGCTAAAGCTCATCTAGAGGATGAAGTGTAAGAATAAAAAAATATTTAATAATCAAAAAAATTTTTCTTTAATTCTAAAGGCAAAGTCTGAACGAAAAACTTAACGGTATTGCTGAAGAAAATAAACTTGAACTAAGTAGGCAGGAAATTGTGAAGATTCAACTTCAGGATGAAATGTAATTTTTTTTGAAATCTTTTTTCCTTAATAATTTTTTTTTTAGAAAGATGATGGAGAAAAAAATAGTTGTTCTTGGTATTGAAAACTCATTTTTAGATAAAAAGTATTTATATTTTTAATACTTCTTATTATTATATTTTTATTTATTCTAGATCGAAAGAATTAACCTGTTTTAAAAAACAATTCATCGATCTAAATTTTGAAGGCGATAGTTCAATACGTTTCTACGGAATGAAAAAAACGAATTGTCCATTTAAGTTTTGTGGGGGAAAAGGTCATATTGATCCTAAGAAAAAGAGGCATATAAGGTTATTTTTTAATAATAATTAAAATTTAACATATTTAAATTAAAAAAATAGTGGCCGTTATTGTCCATTTAATCCATCAAATAAAAAAATTGGATACGAAAATCAGAATCAGAGACAACTAACTGAACTCAGGCAGGATTATGACGATTTGCAAAATTTAAATGAAAATTTAAAAAATGAATTAAGTATGGAAATTTAATTATTTAATTATCTTGATTAATATTCATTTAAAAGCTGAGATGAAGTTTACAATGTTCCAATTACAGGAAGAAATTATGGAAAAAAATACCTCAATTAAAGATTTAAAATTAAATCTAGAATCATCCGAAAAGAGAGCTAAAACTAATAATGGTATAATTAATTTAATTTTTTTAATTAAATTATTCCCGTTTAAATAAAGATTTAGTTTTAAAAAACGAAAACAAAGACGATCCTGTCGGAACTTATCTAAGCAACGGTTCAGCAAATGGAAGTATTGTATTTAATGGGAAAAGAGGCGGATTTTATTATGAAACCTCCGGAAAGAATCGAGTATACATTACACGTCGGGCTGAATCGTGCATAGAGTTTTTTTCGGATTAAATTTTTATATTTTTATTGTTTTGTATTTTTTAATTTGAAATTTTTCTTATCATTTTAAACGAAAATTTGATATGAATATAGAAGAAGTTTTTAATATAATTCGGCATGAACCCTCCTTTTCCTAGAATCAGTCAAAAGCTTTTTCATTTTCTTTCAAAAAAATGGAAGTGTTAAATATTTTGATCAATTAATGATATGCATAACCATCAAGGTTATAAGATATTATTTACCATTTTCGTTTTTTTAGGAAGAGATTGAAAAAGCTGGAGATTCTAGGAATGCTGATCCATAATGTCGGATTATTTAATTACTTCTTAAATATTCATTTCAGATTTTCGTGAGAAAATGATACGAATTATTTCAAAATAAATAAATTTTTTAAGAATATTTTTATTTTTTTATTTATTTTTCCAATTTAAAAATTATAATTTAATAAAAATTTTTGATAATATAATATTTAAATTCATAGTGAATTGAAGAATGTTGATCTCGTTGTACCATACTTAAATTTTTGTTTTTAAATATGATTAGCATGAGACCAAAAAAATATTTTTCAAATAGAAAAGCTTTAAATTAATTCACTCCAAATAATTGACAAGCATCGTGTATTGAAATTCATTTTTTAAAATTTGGTTTAAATTTTTAAAATATTAAAATTTGACTTGGAGCAGCCCTTAGTACAATCAAAATGTTGTGGATTTATTTTAAAATTTTCTTATATAAAATGCACACTTTAATCGAAGCACTTTCACTGCATTCGCTATTCGTTAGCTTAGTGCTATATTTTAAAGAGTCAAATCTCTTTGAGTTCGTCATAAAACGATTTCTTTTATTATTTTTTCAGTTCAAGTTAAGCAGTGTAGTTGATTGCCTCTGTGAAGGTATTTCAGTCGGTACATGAGCGATTGGAGGCCCTTGATCATCGAGATGACTTCGATTAGGGCCTATTTTTTTTTAAGCGCTGAATTTTAGGACTAGGCTACTTTTTCATAGTCTTTGGTGTGACAAAGCTGGTTTGACTTGTCGTCCTACAGAGGAACCCTTTAATATTGCTATAAAAACAATTAAAAATTTCAATTTTATTTTATAAAATCAATAATTAAATAAAAAAATCTATAAAAGATAACTTGATTATTTTTTTCATTGATTTTTTTTAATAATAAAAGACACTTTCTATTTACTATTCGGTTTATTTTTAAGTGGATCCTGTCTGGTAAAACGCTTTATTAATTTGTAAGTAGGTTTCATGTAAGTTTTTGTCACCCGAATTCGACTCCTGGCTATCTTTTTTGAACTGGTTTGAAAATACCATTACAGTGCGCAGCAATTTTCAAAATATTTGTTTTCAATATTTTTTCAAATAAAAAATATTTTTAAAACACATTTTAAACATAACAAAAGTTTAAAATTCTATACTTTGGGTTGCCTAAACAGTGGTTTAAATGCTTTGTAAGATTTTGAATTTTATATTATTATTTTTACATTAAGTGGTGGTACAGAGGATGTAGCAGTTGCTACATTCTACAGAATATTTTTTTGCTTGTCCAAAATAAATCTATGGTGTATTTTATATTTTGTTTCTGATTTTGTACTAAAAATCACAAAATTCTGAATTTTGCAGATGTATTGCAGAGTTTTGCAGAATCAGTATATTGGTGGTACAATAAACGTTTCAGTTGCTACAATTTACAGAACATGTTTTGCTCCTTCAGAACCTGAGCTTTGACATTTTTTATATTTTGTATTTGTTTTTTGTACCAAAATTCACAATGCCCATACATAAAGAATTTAGTGATTAGAGGCCTCGTCACTCATGTTGTCCAAAGACATCGAACTAAGTAAATCGACACCTCGTTACTCAAGTTGTACATAATTCAGGAAAAAATAAATGTGAGCCTCGTCTTTCAAATTATCAATAGATAAAGAATTAAGTAAATAGACGCCTCGTCACTCAAGTTTTACATAATTGGGGAGATTGGTAAATGGGCGCCTCGTTAATCAAGTTGTCCATAGTTTGAGTTATAGAAAGTCGACGCCTCGTCACTCAAGTTGTTAATACAATAAATGCACGCCTTGGCTTTCAAGTCGTCTATACAAAAAGAATTAAGTAAATAGACGCCTCGTCACTTAAGTTGTCTTTAAGTTGCTAATACAATTAATGGACGCCTAGTCTTTCAAATTTTCCATAGATAAAGAATTAAGTAAATAGACGCCTCTTAACTCACGTTTTCCAAAGTGAGAGAGATAAGTAAATCGATGACTCGTCACTAAGTTGTACATAAATAAGGAAAAAAGTAAATAGACGCCTCGCCTTTCAAGTTCTATCTTTAATTTTCCTAAATGACCATTATAAATTATGCTGTAGAATTTGACAATTTCTTCAACTATTTGTTATGGTAATGCTAATTGTGTTGTTTTGCAGAAATTTCTTTCTTCATTATGACTATAGAGAATCCCATCAACAAGCATCAACAAGCCGTTAAATTGTCTACAACTCTAACTAGAAAACAGCTTGACTTCTTCTTGGTCGAATAATACCTGCCTTTGACTATACAGTTCAGTCCTAACTAGCCTTTTCATTTACCAAGGTAGTGGTCTACATCTACAATTTATTGGATTCGAGTCTTGAAACTATTTTTCAAATGCAACATCTGAATTTTTGTCTAGTTTCAATCCAAGACTGATTTTGCCGAGATTTTTAAAATTTGTTTTTGATTATGATTTTGATTTTGTATTCGGTTTCGACTTAGCCATATTCACCGTGTCTGAATCACTACAGGTATCGGTTTCTAATTCCGAATTTCTTGACACGACGTCTGCTTTTGAACATCCTATATATATATTGACCAAAAATGTATACACTTTATTCATTTCCTGAGGCTGAGAAAACTGTGAACACTCAGCTGATTGACTTTGACTTGAATTACTTTCACAATTCAGACTCACTCTCACAATGTTTGAATGATTTTCATTGATACTCCTTAGTTTCTTTAGCCTTCTTGCCCGCATTTCATGATAGAAAATTCTTTTAATTTTACAATACATTTCTTCAACTAAAAAGCTATGTTTTGTTAACCAATTTGTATGTCATTGAAACATGATTTTACATGAAAACCGTTGTCCGGATCGTCTCTTTGCATTTAATTAAAATTATTGTGATTTATTATTGTTTTGTTAGCACATCTTTCACATATATAGTTAATTCACATGTAGATAATAACGCTTGACCTAAAATTGGGCGACTACAATTAATTCGGGCTATACTGTGACAACAAGCTAATATTTTGTTTAATTCATATTGTTCATTCTTGAGTTGATCAAAATTGGATTTGGGTATGTTTGGTGTAATGTTGAGACATCACATTTCGGATGTGGTTTTAATTGTTTTGATTAGTTGTTTTGATTTTTATAACAAGCCTATTTGCACTCTGTATATTTTATCAAATCATTTGTTTTAAACATTTTATCTTTTTTTATGTTTATTATTTTGAGCATTTTCTCTCGAGCATTTTCACGCAAACGTTGGTTAACTAAACCTTCAAAAAATTGTCTAGCATAATGTGATCAATATTCGTTGAATCGTGAACAGGTGGAAACAAACTTTTCACTTCAATTTCCAAAATCAAAAACACTTTCTTCGTTTGCTTATTTGAACATGGATAAGTCTGACAGATTCACTGTACATACCTTGTTCACATTTTGATACAGGCTGATTAACTCTTTCTTAATATCCACATAATAAAATTTCGAAAAACTTGATCCATGTTACAATATCCATTCCATCTTTGAATTCCTCAAAAGTTTTAGTTGATTTGGGAACTTGAGTCAAAGATGCACCTCCATTGTCCATCTTCTCATATGAGCATAAAAGTAACTGTGAATAAACTTCTCATTTTACAAAGAAGGAAAGAATCAATGATTAAAGTATTATCTGTGACATTTTTTTTTTCTTTAAAAAAGAAAAACCTAAAAAAAAGGATGACAGTGTTATAAACCAAAAATAAATATGTTAACTTTCCGATCTTTTAAGACCTGGTCGTTCGCAGTCATAACACAAATAAAAAAGAAAATAAATTAAACAAAAAAAACTTTATTAATAAATGGCCGCTTCTAGTCTAAACAAAAAATAGGAAAATGAAAAAAATGAAGATAATAGCAAAAAATACTAACAATTAATAATAAGCATCCACTTTGTCAAATGTTTTACATAGTGTTAAATACTAGCAACATGCCAAGCATATTTGATCACAGTATTGCACTATGAAACTATAGGCTTTGGTCAGTGTTGTTGTTATTGAGAGTTGTTGTTGTTGTTATTGACATTCCCATTTTTCTCATTTCAATCGCATTCAAGATCTCATTGGGATCTAAAATAGAAAATTTGTTTTTAATTTTTTAATTGAAATCTAACTTAGAAAAAATCAAATCTAAAATAATTCTCACTTAGGATCATTTAAAGATCTAAATGAGAAAAATTTTACTGTCAATTTATTTAAAGAGAAAATATTTTTACAGACAAAATTTATTTGTTCCAATCTTTTGCAGAAAAATTTTACAGATAAATTTCTCAAAAATTGCTAATTTATTGGAAAAATTAATTAAAATATTACACTGAATGGTTGTCCCTAAAAAGCGGAATCCGAACGCGGAATACGGAATTCCGTGGCCCTAATTCCGCCAAAAAAGTCGAAAAAAAAATTTTATAATTCCGTAAAACACATACTAAAAAGCGGAATTTCTGTCTTTTAGTAGATTTTTAAATTCCGCCGGAATTTTTTTACGGAATTGACGGAAATGACGGAATTTTTAGCGTAATTTAAAAAATAAACAATAAAAATTTAATTTATTAAAAACAAAATAAAAGTTAATTTAGATGTGAATAACAATTTTAAAATAATTTTTGCAATTGCTTTAAATCATACATTTTTATTTAAAAAATTTATTTCCAAAAAATATAAATATTTAAAAAAATTGCTTAAACAAAATTATCAAAAATGAAAGCTTATTCGGTGGAATTAAAACGATTAACCTATGAACAAGTTGTCGAAATTTTTACGAGTTTCAATCCTCTGATCAGAATCATTCGGAAAGAATTGAATTTCCGAAATCCGGTAATTTAATTAAAAAACTATAAAACTAAACCAAATAAAATGAACTTTATAAAAATTAAGGTGATGTTATAATTTTTTGGTCGAGTGAGTCATCAAAACACAACGATTGGACAACTGATGGGTTCAAATGGAAGAATCGAGGAACAAGAAAGGCTTTGATTCCGACTTCACCAAATGACCCAGTAGTGTATACAAATTATTACCAAATGATAGATCGAAACAAGTGTATTAATAAGGAAGTTATAAAAGATTTTTATTTTTTCAAAGACCAAGCGATGCCAATAATTGTGCATTACTTAGACAAAAAAACAAAGGCGAATAGCTTGCTCGAATACGATTCTGGGCCACATGGCAATGTAAAATCAAAAGAAAACGCCGAAAATTATCAACGTACTTTGCCGTCGGTTCTTAGTCAAATTAAAGAAAATGTTTCTAAAAGAGCACCTCATTTAGTTTACAAGGAAACTTCGAAAAAAAAGGGTCTAAGGGATCTTAAGCAATGTCAAAATTTAAGATATGTGAGTATATTTATTTACTGATTATTTAAAAATATTACAAATTCTTATATTTTATTTTTGCTCCGTTCCACCTATTTATTTTCTCAACACACATCTTTTAAAATTTGTGCGTTTTATTCTAAAAAATTATAACAAATTTTTATTGTAATTACTTTTATAAAAATATATGTTTATTATTATTAAAGGCCGTTAATAAGCTTAAACGCTTCACTTATGATGAAATAGCTAATTGTCATCTAATGCATATTTCATTAGGTTTTCCTAATTTGACAGGCTATTATGTTTCAGTATTATCGTATATGCATCCTATTTTAGTAATCAAAAATAATGAAAAACCTCCGTCAATTGTACTCGCATTTTTCATACATGAAAAAAATTCGAGAGATCTCACAATGAGTTTTGGCGATTTATTGGTGAAATTTTACCTGAAATGAGCGATTTAGGATACTTAGTTACAGATTTCGAAGATGCCTTTAGAAATGCCATTAAAACTTATTTTCCTAATATTCCACTTCTTAGATGCTGGAATCATTTTTGGAAGTCAACCGAGAGGTGGATAATTTCCAATAAAAAATTTACAACAGATGATGTGGGGTTTTATTGTGATTCGGTAAGAGAATTTTTTTAACAGCCAAATAAAGCTTTATTTGAATTGCAGTTAGAAAATAAAATTAACGGGTATACTAATAGTCAGGGTCAATTGATACACGCTTGGCGAACAGAATTAGAGAATTCCATAGAATGTGAAAACTGTAGATTTTGGTATCATTTTGATTGTGCCAAAGTAAGTAAATATCATCGAGCTGGAAAAGGTAAAAGTTGGATTTGCGAAAAGTATGGTTTTGTCTGTTTACAAAATTTAACTGATTTTTATTGTGAATAACTTTCATTTAATCAAAATTGAACTTTATAAAAAAATTTTTATTGCTTATTTTTTAAATTACGCTAAAAATTCCGTCATTTCCGTCAATTCCGTAAAAAAATTCCGGCGGAATTTAAAAATCTACTAAAAGACGGAAATTCCGCTTTTTAGTATGTGTTTTACGGAATTATAAAATTTTTTTTTCGACTTTTTTGGCGGAATTAGGGCCACGGAATTCCGTATTCCGCGTTCGGATTCCGCTTTTTAGGGACAACCACACTGAATAGAATATTTTAAATTTCATAAAATAAAAAAATCTTAAAAATAATATTAAACTAAATGTTCTTTTATTTTAAACTACGTTGAATAAAAATTTTCAATTTATGAACGTTTTTGTAAGGATTGGAGCGACAAAGCTATTAACTAGAAAAGAAACAAGAATCCCAAGCGTTTATTCTAACGCTCAATTTTTTTAAGATGAGAAAGTACAAAAATCTTTTGACTCATGAATTATAATCCCGTTCTTAGTTCAATTTAAAAATCAAATATCATGGACCAGTAAAGTGCCACTTATAGTTTTGTTGTGAGGCAAATATTCCGAAATCCGGTAATTTAATTAAAAAACTATAAAACTAAACCAAATAAAATGAACTTTATAAAAATTAAGGTGATGTTATAATTTTTTGGTCGAGTGAGTCATCAAAACACAACGATTGGACAACTGATGGGTTCAAATGGAAGAATCGAGGAACAAGAAAGGCTTTGATTCCGACTTCACCAAATGACCCAGTAGTGTATACAAATTATTACCAAATGATAGATCGAAACAAGTGTATTAATAAGGAAGTTATAAAAGATTTTTATTTTTTCAAAGACCAAGCGATGCCAATAATTGTGCATTACTTAGACAAAAAACAAAGGCGAATAGCTTGCTCGAATACGATTCTGGGCCACATGGCAATGTAAAATCAAAAGAAAACGCCGAAAATTATCAACGTACTTTGCCGTCGGTTCTTAGTCAAATTAAAGAAAATGTTTCTAAAAGAGCACCTCATTTAGTTTACAAGGAAACTTCGAAAAAAGGGTCTAAGGGATCTTAAGCAATGTCAAAATTTAAGATATGTGAGTATATTTATTTACTGATTATTTAAAAATATTACAAATTCTTATATTTTATTTTTGCTCCGTTCCACCTATTTATTTTCTCAACACACATCTTTTAAAATTTGTGCGTTTTATTCTAAAAAATTATAACAAATTTTTATTGTAATTACTTTTATAAAAATATATGTTTATTATTATTAAAGGCCGTTAATAAGCTTAAACGCTTCACTTATGATGAAATAGCTAATTGTCATCTAATGCATATTTCATTAGGTTTTCCTAATTTGACAGGCTATTATGTTTCAGTATTATCGTATATGCATCCTATTTTAGTAATCAAAAATAATGAAAAACCTCCGTCAATTGTACTCGCATTTTTCATACATGAAAAATTCGAGAGATCTCACAATGAGTTTTGGCGATTTATTGGTGAAATTTTACCTGAAATGAGCGATTTAGGATACTTAGTTACAGATTTCGAAGATGCCTTTAGAAATGCCATTAAAACTTATTTTCCTAATATTCCACTTCTTAGATGCTGGAATCATTTTTGGAAGTCAACCGAGAGGTGGATAATTTCCAATAAAAAATTTACAACAGATGATGTGGGGTTTTATTGTGATTCGGTAAGAGAATTTTTTAACAGCCAAATAAAGCTTTATTTGAATTGCAGTTAGAAAATAAAATTAACGGGTATACTAATAGTCAGGGTCAATTGATACACGCTTGGCGAACAGAATTAGAGAATTCCATAGAATGTGAAAACTGTAGATTTTGGTATCATTTTGATTGTGCCAAAGTAAGTAAATATCATCGAGCTGGAAAAGGTAAAAGTTGGATTTGCGAAAAGTATGGTTTTGTCTGTTTACAAAATTTAACTGATTTTTATTGTGAATAACTTTCATTTAATCAAAATTGAACTTTATAAAAAAATTTTTATTGCTTATTTTTTAAATTACGCTAAAAATTCCGTCATTTCCGTCAATTCCGTAAAAAAATTCCGGCGGAATTTAAAAATCTACTAAAAGACGGAAATTCCGCTTTTTAGTATGTGTTTTACGGAATTATAAAATTTTTTTTTCGACTTTTTTGGCGGAATTAGGGCCACGGAATTCCGTATTCCGCGTTCGGATTCCGCTTTTTAGGGACAACCACACTGAATAGAATATTTTAAATTTCATAAAATAAAAAAAATCTTAAAAATAATATTAAACTAAATGTTCTTTTATTTTAAACTACGTTGAATAAAAATTTTCAATTTATGAACGTTTTTGTAAGGATTGGAGCGACAAAGCTATTAACTAGAAAAGAAACAAGAATCCCAAGCGTTTATTCTAACGCTCAATTTTTTTAAGATGAGAAAGTACAAAAATCTTTTGACTCATGAATTATAATCCCGTTCTTAGTTCAATTTAAAAATCAAATATCATGGACCAGTAAAGTGCCACTTATAGTTTTGTTGTGAGGCAAATATTTGCATAATTTATTATCTGATGTTTAAAAAATTAAAATTTTTGATCTTAATTTTTTTTCAAACTAAAATAAACGTCAGGCAACTGAAAGAGGCAAATCAATTGACATCATTCGATTATATGAAATTGCTCGTAAGAAAAAAAATTTCAAAATTTCAACAACATTTTTTCTTTTATTAGGTTTTTTCCATGAAAACTTTTACCTTTTTTGATTCTTTATTTTAAATATTTAATTCAATTTATTTTGTACATTAAAGTTCAAAGAATACAAATAAATAAAGCAAAGATAATATTCGACCCAATTTTTTAATTACTTTCTTCAAAATTATTCTTTTACACGTCAAATATTTAAACTTTATTAACATGTAAATCTTTTTGAATTAATTTTTTTTTTTTTAATTTTTATTCTATTAAATCCTTTTTTTTATTTAGCTCGACACAGATACGATTCTCGATACGATTCAGATGAATAGCAAAATAAAAATCAGTCAACCAATTGACTTCAATTATTACGTGGTGACTAAAAACAAGCATGAGTCAATCAATTAATTAATGTAATAATACAATTTTTTAAAAATCAAATTTTAAATGATTTCAATGGCTTTGTATTAGATTAGCACAGGTAAAATTAGCAAGGTTAATTGAACACGATTAATTTAGCAAATTTAAAATAGTAAGAAAAAAAGTAAGCAATTAAGTTAGTAAAATTCAGCAAAAAAATAGCAAAATAAAAACAAAAAAAAATAGCAAAAAAATAGCAATTAAGAAAAAAGAATAAAATATAGTATAGAAAAAAATCACACAACTTAAAAAGCGCATTTTTGAAAAACTAATTAATAAAAACAAAATGAATTGATAATAACTTTAATAATTTAAACATTCAAATCGGAACCGTAACAATGTCTCAACAAGACTGTCCTCAATTATTCATTAATGGTTTTTTTTCCGTGTTTATTCTTCTGATGCTGGTGTAGTAAAGTGGAGATGTATCGAAGCATGTAAAGCTAAGTGTATAACAGATGGTGAAGTTATAGGTAAAGAGTACACAGTAAAATTTACACATGAAATACATAATCATGGTCTAACCATAAATGCTTTAAATTGATGGAGAAACGACGTAAAGTCATAGAAAGTACTAAAGCAATTGCCAAAATTACGCCAAACATTCGAGTAATGGACAACTTTTTGTGTTCTTCAATTTTACAATTATCATTTTATTCCTACTATGTGTCCCTTTCTATTATTCAACTTTTTAATTTATTAACTTTTTCAACTATTCAACTATTCAATTATTCTATTATTCAACTTTTACATTTTATTAACTTTTTCAACTATTCAACTACAGTCGAGTCTTGTTATAACGATGCTGATTAATACGATATTCGCTTTATAACGATATTTTTTTTCATAATTTACATTCCCCAATATAATTACATGTTAAATTTCTTTGTTAATACGATGTTTCTTTAATACGATATCTAATTAAAACTATTGTTGGGGTAGCTGGCTTAGCCGATCCCACTACAATTGATCAGGGAATTATTCAGTCATTTAAGATTAAATATCGAAATTTGATTATTACTGAGAAATTGAACTATATCGAAGAAGGAGCTGACATGCCTGAAATTGATATTTTAAATTCAATAAATAAAATTTACAGAGCTTGGTTAGATGTCAGTGCTGAATCAATTTTTTTAATTGTTTTAAAAAAGCAGGATTTAAAACAATATCCGAAAACAATATAATGGAAATAAGAGAGGAAAGCATTGAAAATGCAGACGAAGACTGTTCTTTATTCATTGAACAGTTGTCTAAAATGGATCAATTTTGTAGCGTCGATCAGTCTTTTCAAAGTAAAATTGATAAATATTTTTCCTTTTAATATATTTATTATTTTTAAATAAACAATAATTCCTTTAAAAAAATTTATTTTCAATATTTTTCTTCCCATCCTTTAACATGCAAATTTGATTAATACGATATTAGTCTTTTTTTCCGCCCAAACACATCGTATTATCCAGACTCGACTGTATTCAATTATTCTATTATTCAACTTTTAAATTTTATTAACTTTTTCAACTATTCAACTATTCAATTATTCTTTTTTTTAACTTATTCAACTATTCAATTATTCTATTATTTAACTTTTAAATTTTATTAACTTTTTCAACTATTCAACTAATCAATTATTCTATTATTCAACTTTTAACAATTAATTATTATGAATTAATTAAGCAGTATTTAAGAAAAAACTCTCACTCTTTTTGATTAGCCGAAGTCCCTAAACCAGGGCTACGCCCCGGACCCCTTTAATTTTATCTAAAATTTGTTAAAAGAAATCTAATTATAAAATAAACCCTAAATTGAATAAATGAAAAGTTGAAAAAATTAAAAGTTGAAAAATTGGATAATTAAAAATTTTAAAAATTGAATAAATGAAAAGTTGAAAAAATGAAAAATTGAATAATTGAATAATTGAATAATTGAGAATTTGAAAAATTGAATAAATGAAAAGTTGAAAAATTGAATAATTGAAAATTTGAAAAATTGAATAAATGAAAATTTGAAAAGTTGAATAAATTAAAAGTTGAAAAAATGGAAAGTTGAAAAATTGAATAATTGAAAATTTGAAAAGTTGAATAAATGAAAAGTTGAAAAAATGGAAAGTTGAAAAATTGAATAGTTGAATAGTTGAATGAGTAATAAAAGAGAATAATTAAAAAATCGAAAAGTTGACTAGAATATATTTAAGTTGTATAATACAAATTATTGTCCATGAATGAAACATTCCACCTAGACATTTTTTCTATGAGATCTCATATGAATCTGAAATTTTTCTACATGTAATCCACATTGTACCTCAATTGGATATTAAATGTGATTTTAATGAGAGCGAAACCTGGGTTATTCAACAAAACTATTGATGAAATTGATGAAAGTCTCTGCTTTGATAAACAAATTAAAGAAGTCAAGACTAAATGCATGAATAGACTCAATATAATAAAAATTTTGTCTTCAAAAAATTGGAAGCTCAATCATAATTCACTAGTTAGTCTTTACAAGGCACTTATTGGATCGATTCTGGATTACTTATTGGCTCAATTCATTCTCCGAATCAGGTTTACAAAAGTAACAAGTTATTCAAAATACTGCTGTAAGATACATTCTAAAACTTTCTCTCAGAACCTTCTCTGAATCATAGAAAATAAATTAAATATTAGTAAATTGGCCAGAGATTTAGCAATCTCTTAGAAAATTATCTTCGTAATGCTCTTGATTATTCATTTGCATTGACTAAAAGACTTTTTTCGGAGTATCAAAGAGGCTTTGATTCTAGATTTATTAAGAATCCCACTCCTCTATGTAGCTGCTACCTAATTAACAAAAATTTTCTGACTCTTAACATCTTATCTATGTTATTGTTTTTTTTCTAATTCTCTTGTTATTTTTATTCATTTATTTTCCCAATTTCATTTATTTCTTAACTAAACAGTTCTTTAAATAATATTTTTGTCTCTCATCCATTCATTAATAAATGAACTTCAAATTTAAAATATTTTAAGACTGTTTTAATTATTTTATTTTAATTTTTTGTTTTTAATATGAAGGAGCTTATGCTCAACTAGAAAAACGAATAAATAATAATAATAAAGATCAAAATAAAAATTAGAAAAAATAAAAAGTGAATTTTGAGACTAAATTTTATTAGATTCACATGTTTAATCGGGATCACCGATAAACTAGTTCCTGAAAATAAGATTTTAAATGAGCAAAAATTTATAAATTAAATTAAATGTGGTTTAATTTTTTGTGTTTGAATTACAAAATGTATCAAATGTTGAAATAACCTTGAAAAAATGCGATGTTTCAAATTTTTTTTCATTTTCAAATAAAAAAATAATTTTAAGTTAATATTGCAAACATTTTCATTGAAATAAAACTCTTTAGTAAAATAGAATGAATTTAATTTTTAAAAGAAATTTGAAAAAAATATTGATTTTTTTTTTTTAACTTTAATAATAATTTATTTATTTATCTGTTTATTCGTACCGAGCTAATGCTCCTTCAGAATAAAAATATATAAAATAAATTAAAGATAACCTTAATTAAGATAAGAAAAAAAAAGATAAATAATTCACTTAGATTAAAATTTAAATTAAATCGTTGAAAAACTTGGTCTAGTCGGTTAGTTGAACCAAAGTTAACCTGTAATACGAACAATTCTTTTTATCAGTTTTTCTGAACTATTAGTTCAGCTAATTTTTTTGTTCACTTAAGGTGAACCAAAATTGAGTTAGATGAAAAAATTTCAAATCGCAAAATATTCCCCACCCCGCTCAACTTTTAATTTTGTAAATTTTGTTCCAGTAACTGCTGAACCACAGTTTACTTAACCTAGACCTTTGTTTTTTCGTTTCTGACTTTCGTTTAATGCATTTTAACAAAAACTCAATTGATGAGAAATGGAAAACAGAGCGTAGATAGTTTTACAGACAACAAATATTATCTTAAAGATCATTATATCACAAACCCAAAGTCAAAATTTATTAACAAAAACACAAAGTTTTTCATGCTTGCAATATTAACTTAAAATTATTTTTTTATTTTAAACTGAAAAAAATATTTGAAACATCGCACTTTTTCAATATTATTTCAACATAAAATACAGGTTTTGTAATTTAAACTCAAAAAATTAAACCATGTAAATTCAATTTTTTTCGCATTTTTATAAAAATAAGATATTAAGAAGCATGGACTTTTGTTTTATTTTAAAATAATTTCAAAAAGAACAAAATGACAAACACATCTTTGAAATGTTACAATCTTTGAACTGTCCACCGCTGCAAAATATTTGAGACAAGTGACAAAGGAGTTTTAAAGTCGGGTATTCTTAAGCTTTCAACAAAGACATCCACGTATTCTTTGGAAAGCCTGGCTATCAAGGAATTTTTGTGGCTGAGACAATTTTTCAAGTTTCTAATAATTAATTTTTCTAGCCTTAACTTTATTGTATCTAATTTAACTTCTTAATATATAGAAAATTTATAGAAAATTTCCGACTGGGTGTCAAATAGAAAATGGTATATTAACTTGATTGAGATATTTTGATATTTTGTAACCTTTGGATATTTGTTTTTGAAACTAGGTTTAAAATAATAAAAAAACCAAAATCTATAATTGCACCTATGAGAGCATTATATACCCCTATTATTGTTTTACCATTAAGTTTCCAAGATTTATGGGACAGAATTTTGATTATATTTAGTCTATCTTGACATCTAGACCGAATAAACTCGACTTGAGACTTAAAGCATAAGCTTTCATTAAATTTTATACCTAAAAAAACTTTTTTTGGGATTTTTTTACCAAGAAGATTTAAAACAAGATCCTGTTTTTGGTACGTCATTAATAAAAATTGAAAATAGAAGAGGGCTAATAACGCCACCCTGGGGGACGCCAGTTGCTATTTCTTCACAAGTTGATTCAAAATTATTTAATTTGATAAAAAACTTTCTATTGTTTCAGAAATTCTTTACCCATTCAAGAATACAGAGAAGGACTCCAGTTTTACTTAGCTTGTAAATGATACCGCTATACCAAACCTTGTCAAATGCTTGAGAAATGTCAAAGAAAAGGGAGCATACTTTTTTTTTCTTAACTAAAAATCTTTGAAGATAATTCACAAACATTTTATGTCAAACCATACTTTATACAGCCTTCATAAAAATCTATAAAGAGTCATTTAATAAAATATGATTGAAAAAAGAATTTGATTTGATGATCATAAGATGATTCTTTGATGAACCTTTAATGAATTTCAATAATTAATAAGTTCAATATCTTTAAAGTTTTAAATTAACTTTTCCTAAAATCTTTAAAAAATCTAGATTTATTCATTTGACTCTGAAGGAATTAAAAAATTTCGAATTTACTGAGCAAATTTCTGCAATTTGAATTTGTAATTTTCAAATCATAATTTTAAGATTTATGTTTAATTAATTTTGGCAATGCTATAAAAAAAATTTTAAAACATATTAAAACAAATCGAAATTTATTTTTGTTAAATTATTTAAAAAATGAGAGCATCATTTATTTTGTCTAAATACAGTGATGGTTTTTGGAATCGTATATGGGGTTATTGGCGTTCTCCAGCCGTCATGAAAATGAATGGTTTATGGAGTGATAGAAAAGAACAACAATTGAAAAGCTTTTTAATGACCCAACGTGGCCGTGGAAAGTCAAGACCTGAGACTTATTATGAAAAATTAGCAAAACCAAAGTATAATAATAAATGGACTAAAAAATAGCATTATTGCAAACTATTTTCTTTTTTAAAAAAATTTGTATTTTCAATAAAAAGTTTAAATAAAAAATTTTTAGATTTAAAAAAAAGACAAATTATCTAATAAGTACAAATGGAACCCAACCAAGAAAGAAATTTTGAGATGAGAAAAAAATTTCTAGATTTTTGGATGAAATTAATTAAAAAATCCGTCCAGATAAAAACATTTCAAGGTGCGGATATTACCGGCACATTCAGATCGGTTGATTTTGGTCTAAGCAACATTCACTTAAGCAATATGTCAACACCTATTGGAATTATATCAGAAGCCTTAATTAGGGCAAGTGATGTTGTATTTATTAAATATTCAATTGATAATATAAATAAAGAAATTTAATTTTTTCAATAAATTAAAATCTAAATTTTCTAGACTAAGAATAAAAAAAATTTTGAGAAAATTATCCAAATTTATATGTCTAATGGATGAAATATCGATTTTTTTAAATATTCTTTGAAAAATTAAATTATGAAAATATAATTTATAGTTATATGAACGTCATTTATTTAAGCATTTATCCTTTGTTATTAGAAAAAAATTCCTTTTTCTACAACTTACATTAATAATTTGGAACCTCAAAAATGAAAATATCAATATTTTTCACTTATATTTTGATCAAGACTTTGTTTAAAGTTGAAGCTTACAAAGTTTTCTATGATGTTGACATGAATGATGAAGAGGATCCAACTCAAAGCAAATATTCCATGTTCAAACATAATCTAGGCTCTCTTTTGTATCCAGCCGAAATCTTAAAGAATTCACGCTTTATGGATGGACAATATTCTGACGATAGATCACCTTTTCAAACAGCATATGACGAATATTCTTTAGATAAAATTTTGGACTCAGCTTCATATGAAGATCTTAAAGAGCCGCGTGAAGAAGAGACTGAATCACACAGTTCTTTAATTGCCGGACACCAGTATGTTTCAGGTGGTGCAGGCGAAGGAAAACAACATTTAAGGCCTGATGGTGAAATAGACAATAAAGATGAAGTGAAAAGTGATGAGGATCTTCCGGCATATTGTGATCCACCGAATCCTTGTCCTATTGGTTACCTTGGCGAAGACTGTGATCCAAGACCCTTTGCCGAGTTCACAGCTGAATTTAGCAAAAATTACCAAGAACAACAAAATTGCATGTGTGACGAGGACCATAATGAATGTTCTAAGACAGTCAAACCAAAGTCAGCCGACAAAATCAATAAATTACTAGACAACATTAGAAATTTGGAAATTTCGAATAACAAGGTAGATTTTATTTTAAAAAAAAATTGAAAGTTTTTGAATCATAACTAATTTTAGGGATTTTCACCAGTGGTGGCGAAAAAATCTCCACGACTAAAACGGGTAAAAATCTTAAAAAATATGGTAAATGAATTTTAATTTGATAAATTTTTTTTAAGTCAAAAAAAGAACGATCAATATCAAATGATACAAATTTGAAAGACACTCGTATATTAGAAAAAGAATCAAAAGTTCAAAATTTCAAAAAATTGTCTGTTTCAGTGTCTCAATAATATCAATAATAATAGCAATTAAAAAATTAAGATCTAAAAAAAAAATTTATTTAAAAATTTTACCAATTAACGGTGATATTTCATATATTAATGTTTTCAACCCCACAGTAGATTGTTCTAAAATTGAGGTACATTAAATTTTCAAAAGCCTATTCTTTCGTTTGTTTAATAAAATTTTTATGCTAAATCTATTTTATTCCAACAGAAAAATAAATGGTTTAAAAACAATTTTTAAAACAATTTTATTTTTTAAGATTGAAATAAAAAGAACTTTGCTTCTTTTATTTTAAAATTTTTAAATTGTTGAAATTTAGTGTCCAAAAGCGCGAGAAGATTTTGACACGAAAAGTGTTATAATTTTTACCTTGATAAATAAGAACATTAATGTATTTGGGAAAAATTCAAATGCAAAAAATTTGTAAGATAAATTCTAGCTGACCATTTTACATTTGATTATTTATTTTTTTTTAAATCTGTACAGCTAATGCTCCTACTGAAATGAAATATTAGAAATAAACAAAAAAAAAAAATTAAGTTAAACAAGATAAAATAAAATAAAAAAATAAAAAGGATAAATAGGCGTAAGTAATGAAAAGAAAATTATAAACGATAAGTTGAAATAGCTAGAGGTTAGATTGATAAATGGTACCTAAATTTCAGATTAAGCTAAAGAGTCTTAAAATTTTTGCACATTATATTTAGTAAAAACTACACAGATTTAATAAAAATCCCAAAAAAAAATAAAAATATAATAAAGTGAATATTGTGTCAATTTTTTTATTTAAAATAAACAAAATAAGTTAAAATACCAAAAAATTTTTAATTTTTCCATTTTATCATTAAAAAAACATATTTAGTAAAAGAAAACCTAAAAAAAATCTACAAAAATATTTTTTTTCATAGTACAACCTTTGGGCAGTAAAACCTCTTATTTTTTTCATGACAGCATTACAACTTTAACAAACATTTTCAATAGATAAAACTGCATCATTCGGCTTTTGTTTTTTAGATGATTTTGGAGCTGGTTTATATTCTTATACTTTATCTTCGTCAGATTCAAGAATAGATTTTTCTTCTTTCTGAATACAGTCAGATGGTTGATGTTGTAGACACGATCTTGTTTTCTTTTTTGCTCCTTGCTTTTATTTAATTTTTAATAAATCTTACAGAGCTAATACTCCTTCAGAATAAAAAAATATTTAAAATAAATACATTAAAAATAAAGTTAAATAAGATGGTGATCTGTTTGTTCTGTGGATAGTGGTCGTTTATTGTGACAACTAGTTGGCTGCGTAGCGTGCGTCCTAACTGAATTGTCTTGAAACGAAGAAGTGGAGCTGGAGCATGAAGACGTCTTTGGAGTGGGCGGAAATTGCTCGATTTTTTCTTTGACTTGTGAGGACACGTTTTCTTTATTTTCGATACGAATGCTGTGCGGCTCTTTGGGCGATTGTTTTAAGTTCAAATTGTCTCTTATTGGTATTGTTTTATTGGAAAAAGAAAAAAAGGGATAAATAGGTGTAAGTAATGAAAAGAAAATAATAAACGAAAAGTTGAAACATCTAGAGGTTAAATATGCTTAAATATTTGATAGTTTCGGAAAAAAAGAAAAAACTGTTAGTTAGCAATTACATAATGGAGTTGGAGATTCGATAACTCTTGATTCAAAACCTTTTCTTTATTCTTCCACTAGTCTGACTGTACCGAGCTAGGGCTCCTTCAGAATAAGTTAAAAAAAAAAATCAAAATCAAAATAAAAAAAAATTAATTTAAAGTTAATAAAATGAGATAAAAAAAATCAAATAAAGTAAATAAGCTAACAAAAAAAAATGAAAGTTAAGAAGACATAGATTGTTACATGTGGCACAGGTTTCAGGAAAAAAGGAGGAAATAGGAAGGTAGCAATTACACAATAGGGTTGAATATTCAATATATCTCTATTGCTTCTTTAAATAAATTCGCTTGTGATTTTTCGATTGTAAAACAAAAGAAATCGATTGATGACATCCGGATATTACGAGATTATGTTAAACAAAAAACACTTCAAAGATAAATTAGTTTCAAAAAAGAGTAGGCAACATACTATGGGAGTTAAGCTAAAATATAGAATGGATCAATCACTTGGTTGTTTTCAATTATTGATCAGTCAATTGGATTCATTTTTATTTTTGATTTTTACCTATCTAATAAAACTAACTTGACAAAAGATTAATATTTTTTTATGTCAGTGAAATTGACACATGATTTGGACTTGATATGAAAACATACAAAATTCCTAAATAAAATCTAAACAAGCTTGAGTTAAAAACCTAAACAATTTAATACTTTTTATTTAAGTTAGCGTTAAAATATACGAATATTAAGATAAGTCTTAATAATCAAAAAAAAAAAAAATCTAAACAAACGATAGATCAACAAAATTAAAAACATTGAAAATCAAACACAAAATAATATACAGATAGCAAAAACTTCAACTAATAGTAAAATCTAATATTTATATATATATATATATATATGTGTGTGTGTGTGTGTATAGTATTCAAAGATTAGAGAAGATTTTTTTCAGATTTTAAATTGTTTTGATTTTGTAGACTGATGGGATAGATGGTTTGGGCTTGAGAAACTCGTAGATTGTCCAAATAATTATTCAGTTTGAGTGCAGGGCCTAGTTTAAAACCCATGTATTTCATGAGAATATCGGTTGAAAGTAAGAGTAGTGCTTTGCCATCGATTTCATGATGCTTAAAAGCTTCTATGTGACTTGTAAAATAGTCGCCTAGACTTCTAATAAATTCGACAACGTTATCTATGGTCCATTCGTTTACTTAAAAAAAAAATCTACTTAAAAAAAATTTCAATCATTTAAAATTAAATAAGATCAAATTATACTAGGCATGCAATCTTTTCTGCAAAATTTTGATCCCGCGCTACTTTCATTCAGATCGAGTCTGTCTGTTTGTTCTGTGGATAGTGGTCGTTTATTGTGACAACTAGTTGGCTGCGTAGCGTGCGTCCTAACTGAATTGTCTTGAAACGAAGAAGTGGAGCTGGAGCATGAAGACGTCTTTGGAGTGGGCGGAAATTGCTCGATTTTTTCTTTGACTTGTGAGGACACGTTTTCTTTATTTTCGATACGAATGCTGTGCGGCTCTTTGGGCGATTGTTTTAAGTTCAAATTGTCTCTTATTGGTTTTGTTGAGAACAATTTGCACTCGTCTATCTCTAAAATTTCACACACCTTTCGAATCTCCAGCCACATCTGCTCTTTGTTGCAGACAAGATTTAGTTTTTTTTTGACGCACGAATTGCTCGTCTTGTATCGTATAAGTTGGACACCATTTCCGTCAGGTATCAATTGAAAAACTTGCATTCGATTAGCGGCGCAGTCAATGAACGACTGCACGATTGATCTATAAATATTAGCTGGCTGACCAGGTCCAAATTTAGTATGCGATTTGTGGAATTTAGTGGAATTTATAAATTTACCGCAGTCGTAATTTGATCGCACGTACAAACTAAGACAAGCAATTCGGTTGTTATTCGGAGTGTCTACTGTTGCACAATTGTCTAAATCAGGTTCAGTCGCTTCTTTTTTAACTTTGTCCAAGTCGAACATTTCGGTGTCGTTTGCTCTGCATTCGGACTTGTCTGAAACGAGCCTGAGATCTGGCTCGGTCAACGAATCGCTTTGATTTAGCCTTTTTCTGTTCGAACACCGCACCGACTTCGATTGTGACTTGACTTTTTTGATTTTTTCTTCTAGAAATCCGGGATGTTGCAAAATGTGGCCGGTCTTTTTGCACCAGCCGCAGGGAAAAAGATCTCGGGACGCGTAATGAATCCAAAATTGAGACGAAGTCGACCAGCCATCAAAAGAAATTAAAATTTTGTCTTTGGTCACTTCTTTGACTGTTGCTGGACAAATTAGGTCAGGGTTTTTAGGGTCAACTGCTTCGAGCTTCTCGCCCACTTTGAATTCATTTTTGGCCGGTTTTATCGGAGCTTGTTTGAATGCAACTTCGGGAGCAAAAACATTGTTTGTGTGCGAAAGGTTTAGGATTTTTTCGAGGAACTTAGGCCATTTGGACAAATCGTTTCCATAGCCGAGCGGTGGCTGAATTTTTCGGCCATTTTTTGTCGAATATTCAAATGGATGCAGCAGATCCGAATCGCACATTAGCCAAAAGTCATTTCGATTGTCTGTGCCGTCTAAGCGAAGGCGCAGTCTAGGACCAGCTATTTCGATGATGGTCGCAAGACAAATGGACGAAGTATTTCGCGGATCGTTTGTTTCCAACTTTTGTCCTACTTTGAATTCGTTGTGAGGCGGTGTGGCGTTTTGAGCAAAGCATGTCCAAGCAGCTGGTTGACTGTTGCTTTTTTTCAAATAATCATTCCAATCGAATTCCTCTTCTTCGTCAGATGTTTCTTCATTTTTTTCTTGATTTTTGTTTTTGGAGTCTAATTCAGTCATTTGGGTATCATTAAAGTTAAATGTTGTTTGTCTGAAAATTCCAAATTTGAATATAATTAAGTTTTGAAATTATCTTAATTTTTAAAATAATCTTTTTTTAAAAAAAAAAAAAAATAAAAAGCTATTTAGCATAATTTATACTTTGAAATTTTGAATAAAATATTAGAAAAGATTATCATGTACACATTAAATTAAAATTATGCTTGGCTATGTTTCTTGATTGCTTTTTTTTTTAGCAATTAAAAAATGTTTGCATTTTTTCATATTTATGCACACGTCAAAATCTTGACGCTATAGGACAGCAAGCATGTGTCAAAATTATATTAACATTTTTTTCTATAAATCTTTAAATTAAAACATTAAATATTTATTTAATAATTAGAATTTTCGACTACAAATTAGAACAAAAATTGAAAAACTTATTAGATGATACATTCAATAATTTCAGCCAAATGCTCAAACATTAAAGTGTATGAAAATTAGATTGCCAAGTTAAAATTGATTGAGGCTTAGTCATTTCCAGAGTTGTTTTAAAGTCACAAGTCCCAAGCCAAGTCCAAGCCAAAGGCTTTAATTAATTTTTGAAAAAAAGCACGATAACTTGGACTTTAATTTGAGACTTATAAACAACTCCGATCAATTCACAGAACCAGATTTAGTAAGAAAAATATGTAATAATTTTTTAAATTCGTGCTCCAAAATTCAATAGTAGTAGTAGTAGTAAGAACTGCAGTATAAAAAACATCTACACTAACACCAAACGGCGTTTAGCTCAAGTTGAGCTGTGGCAGTCTTTCTTCGCTTTCTCTGCACCATTCCAAACACTTCTTTATCAATACCCGATTTGAAGCTATTGACTGCTTCAGCATTCACCACATTTTGTGGCAAATCATTCCACCTTGACACAATTCTGTTCGTTAAAAAATTATATCTATATGAGCCCCGTTTACTAATTTCTCTAATAAGCTTCATGTTAAGCTCTCTTCTTAGATTCATTTCAAACTTTTTGCAAAGATCACTAGTTATTTCATTATGTATTTTCATTAAATGATATATTTCAATTGATTTAAAAAAAAATTAAAAATTTCCTATAAAATAAGTAAATTTATGTAAAATAACGGAAATTATCGTATGATTACGTCAATAAACGTTAATTTACTAAACTATCTTTACTTAAAAATGCATATTTTTACTTTCTTTTGCGTAAATATACGTCAATTAACGTTATTATACGAAAATTCACGTTAAATCACCATAGCGTAGCAGTACTGTACATATTAAAATTATTAAATTCTTATTTTTTTTATTAAGAAAACAGAACATTTTTTTTTTAATTGGATTTAATTTTTTAACTTAAATGCTTTACCGTATTTTAAGTTTTAAAAAACGATCAATTAAATAATTATGTAAACTATAAAACAAATTATAAGAGTAGAACCAAAAAATATTTTCTTAATATTTCGAATTAAAAGTAATTTATTATCTAGCTGTTAAAACCGAAGGATTTGTTTTTAACGAATTTTAAGCTTTTTCAAAAGTTTCACCATTATGGAAAATTAAGCAAGGTGATCTTAAAACATTTTTTATCCATTAGTTTAAAATAAACTTATTTAATTTATCTAAATTTACTCTTTTATTATTTAAAAATTAACCTCCAAGAAGGAGAAGTATAATATGAAGAATTTTATAGTTACAAAAATGATAAAAGAAAAGAAAATTCAACAAGTATAAATTTGATAAGTTGAAAAAAAACAAATTATATTATATCATTTTGCATCGAATGTTTAGTAAGCTCCAAAAGAAGATAATAATACCTATTCTCACTGATTTTATGAATATACTTTTAATTCCCAAGTATTTTTCAAAATCATTTTTGCAGGAAAAAGCCACGATTATCCGGGAATTTACTAATTTATTTTGTAATTCTTGAATGGCATTATGATTTTCCGCAAATTAATTTTTCAAAAATCAATTAATTTAAAATAAAACGTCAATAAATAAGTCGTTAATAAAAAAACAGAAGTCCATTAATTTTTATTTTATCAATTAAAATTTTATTTATCAATAAAAAAAAAGTTTTATCAAATTAAAAAAAATAGCATTTATTAGAGAAAAAATATCACAAAAAATTAATTGAGCATTAAAGCACTATTATTATTTTTTTTTTTGTCGTTTATTTTTTTTGTCTTCCGACAGGTCTTGTTTTTCCTAAAGAAACGTCTATAGCTTTGTCTGGTAAATCCTCAAATTAGTTTATTTCTGGAACTAGGTTCATTTTAAATTTTTTTTAGATTTTTGAGCTTTGAAAAAAATGGTTTTAATATAATTCAAAATAAGATTAACAATTCCATGTAAATTTTATTTACATTAATATTATTTTTATTGATTCCATAATATAATTAATTGACTATTATTTATTAAATTGACATAAGAATATTCTATTGACAATTCTTCAATTTTATGGATTTCATTTAAAATTGACTCTTGTTTAATTCATTGATTTTTGAACTATTTTATTGATTTTTGTTTTTTAATGGACATTCAAATTATCAATTGATTTTTATTTATTTTAATTGACGTTTTGAATAAAATTTTAATTGATTTTTGTAAAATTAATTGACAGAAATACATAGAGCCTTCTTGAAAATTCTTGAAAAAATTTAAAAATATCAAAAGATATGATGTTTTTATAATTTTTTTAAAAGGTGATTGCGTTTTTAATTAAAAAAAACCGATACTGATCTAATTATTAAACCAATCATTTAAAATAAAGCATTAAAAAAAGCCTGCTTAGCATAGCTTATCATTATTATTATAAAGATGCAAGATTTAGATTTAGAGAATGAGACATTTAAAATTGCTAATAAAACTGTGGAAGTTTTTATTAAAAGTTACAAATAGTCAACTAACAAATCGTCATATACAATTTCAGCTATATATATAAAATTTAAATATATTTTAATTGAATTTTTGTTAATTAATTTTAAATTTTATTTTTAACTAATTTTTTTTTTAATTTTTTTAATTTTTTTACATTATTTGGTTCAAAGAGAACTAGGAGAAAAAAAAAAGCAAATCCATTGACGGTCATTGACATTGGGCACTATCGAAATTTATTTAATTATTTAATATTTTGGAGAATATTTGAAAATTTGAGTTATTTTAATGGAGTTCTAATATCCATGGATACATGCTTAATTTAAATTTTGATAATATTTGCAATATAATTACTTTTTATTGATTAAAATTCATCTTTTTTAACATTTTCTTTGAGTTGAGCAAATCTCTTAACAAAATGAAGGATATTTTTATATACGGTCTTTTATCTTCCATTGAATATCAAAAAGCTAGATGCTGTGCCATGGTAAACGTTCATTTTTATTTTTATTTTTTCATTAATCTGAGGATTTTGTAGGATCTTTTTAAAAAAAATATCGAAGCAATTAATAAACCATTGCTAAATGGAATGTTGGAATTTGAATGGTCGGAATGGATCTTGGCAAAAAAAAAGGTTTTAACAACTTTTATTTTAAAAAATACAATTTCAAAATTTACAATTTCAAATTTTAATTAAAATTTGTTTATATTTATTGAAGGAATTAAAAGGAAATACGTGGGCTTTCGCAAATAATGTAATGATATTTATAGACGGTCAACTAGTCGGGAATACTAAAGATTTCTTGAAATGGGCCCAAGAAAATCATAATTATGAGGATTTTCGTAACGACGTTTTGTATGAAACTCTTTCAAAAGAAGAATATGCTAATTACTTTCTAGAAACAAAAGTAGTTATTTTTTTTAAATAATTTAATTTAAATAGTTAGTCAATCAAAAAAAAAAAAAAAACATGAAAATTTACGAAACTAATTCTTTAATCTAAAGAATGATTTTGTATATCTTGATATTATTCAGGAGGATCAAAAAGTTGGTAGACTTTTAATAGAGGTTAGTTAAATTAAAATTATAAAAATAAGATCAAATGTTTATTTCTAAATTTGATATAGCTTTTTAGCAATCAATTACCTAAAACGAGTGAAAATTTTCGATTGTTATGTACGGGCGAAAAAGGCCGTTCGGAAGATGGTTCAAAAAAATTACACTACAAAAATACACTAATTCATCGAATTGTTCCAAATGGTTGGATTCAAGGAGGCGGTCTGAATAATTTTTAATATTCTGAAGTTTTGTTATTATCTAAGATTTTAAGATATTGGAAAGGGTGCGGGAAACGAAAGTGAATCAATTTATGGTGGATTATTTGAAGGTAAGCTATGTGTCAAAATAAACAAAAAATCAAACAGAAATTATCTATATTTCATTATTTCCATATTCTCAATAGTTATAATATTAAATATCTAAGCACATTTAAACCTAAAATTACAAAAAAATAGCTGCCGATAAATATTTTTATTAAATATATAACTGTATCATAAATGTGTTTAATTTTTCAGGCTTCCTATAATAATCAAGAACATCTTCAAGCATATTTCGATGCAAATCTTGCTCGAGATACTACTTTAATATCAAAAAGTTTATTTAAATAGTTATTGTTACCTTTTAAATAAGTCTATTAGTGAGAAAAATTAAGTAATAAAAGAAAATTTAAAAATTAAAAATTATTTCATTTTTTTTTTAAAAATAGACAGAGAATTTTCTAAAGTATTATTTTATATTGATTTTATTTTCTTTCAAAAACTCATTAATATTTTCCAAGTGAGTTAACCTCAAAATTTTAAATTTAATAAATAAAACAGTTGTTAAATCATAAAATTTAAATTAGACTAATTTTTTGTATTTTTGCATAATTTTAATTTATTCAAAATTTATTAATCTCGATTATACATATTTTTATTTATTAATAATTAATAAAATCAAATAATTACCTAAATTTTATATAAAAACTCATTTTCTAAAATTTTAGAAATTTTTTTTAATTAAATTTAATTAATTTCTTTTTTATTTTAAATTGCAATTGAAAGTAGATTTTTAAAGAATCGAATTTGATTTGAAACACTAGTATACAATTAAAGATCTATGAAAAAATTCTTTCTAATGCAATATGACATTGATTAGATCTAGTTATGCGATTTTCTGTTACTTGTTGATAGACCGAAATTATCAATATTTTTTATTTCTAGATGAATCGTTTAAAATATCAAATTCAAAACGAGGTGTTTTAGGAATGGCGAATAATGGTAGACATACAAACGGCTCACAATTTTATATTACTTTGCAATCAACACCATGGATGGATAAAAAATATGTTGCTTTTGGGTATGACAATTTAACACATAAAAGATTAAAAGTTGCTTATTTTGAAATATTCAAAAATAAAAGAAAATATTAATTATTAAGCCAAGGATATAGTTATATTATAAATTAATAAATTTATTAATAATAGCATCTTTTAATCGTTATTAAAGAAAATAATTACTTAATTTTTTTTACCTCTAATGTTTTCTATTTTAATATAGTCAAGTTGTGGAAGGAAGTGAAACTTTGACAAAATTAGAAAATCTATCAACTATTAATGAAAGACCACAAAAAGAATGCAAGATTAACGAGTGCGGAATTTTTAAATATGAATTTTAATTTTTTAAATAAGAATCAATTTAATAATTTTTCAATCGATCTTCTAAATAAATAATAAAAATGGATTTTTTTTTCAATTATTTTGATGCAGCAAACAATGCTCATCAGGTGAAATATTTATGCACAATGAAATTAGTTTAAATATTTAGAATTAAATTAATGCAAAAATTTAAGAATTTTTAGAGCAACATTTATTGAATTTTGTTTCACTCAGACAGAACTTATTTTTAATTAAAAAAAAAAACAACTAAATTACATTAGACATTATTTTTTATTTTTTAATACTGAATTTCAATTACAATCAGGTTAAAAAAGTGAACACCAAAATGCAAACTTAACTTTCAAGACTTTCAAGAGTTGGACATTTGAGCCCGAGTATCTTACTTTTAATTAAGGATGAAATCAACTCAATTAGTTAAAATAATTTGATAGAAATTTAGCAGAATTGAATGAACTGAAGTGCTGTTTTCTTAACATGACACGAAATCAAGCATTTCCAAAGACTTAAGGTACACGATTTGACAACTTCATTTTGTTATCCTATTAAAAGACCATTTATCTAGAAATCTTAAAAAAATATTCTATTATAGCTTTTATTATGCTTTTCATTAACTTATACAGTATTGAAGTTAAAGACATGATAAACATGAAATGATTTATCATTTTTTTTAAAAAGTGCAGCGCAATTTTGTCAATTTTAACTGAATACACAGCTAATTTGTTTGCTCTGAAGATAAAAAAGAAAAACAGAGCAAATGCTCTATCAATGTTTTTTTTTATAACATTAAAGATATTAATTTATTTTATATTTAAATCTTTCATTAAAAAATAAAATACATACACTAGAATATTTGAAGCTATATTATTAGATAAACAAATGTTATTGTTAATTTTTTTTATTCAAATAAAATTTTAAAAGTATCAATCTTTTACTTGTTGCGATTCTAACTCAAGTCTTCTATTTGGTAAATTTTGAATCATATCCTAAACTAGCATATTTTTCATGGAACTCTTTTTTCATTTCTAACGTTTCCTTAGGTACTGGGACATAATACCATGCTTTATAATCTTGATTTTCTTTCATCATTGTTTTAACTTTATTCTCCAAATTTCTTAAATTTAAAACTTAAAGTTTGAATAAATTTATTAAAATAGATTAAACTACCCACCTCATCTTTTGTTTGCAGTTTTCGACATAAATATAGTGAAGATTCCGCTCGTAAGCTCTTTCGGGAATTTCATAAACGTATCGTGCTAAAAATCTTTTGATCGGGTTCTAGACATTGTTATTAAATTACTAATAATAATTTTAAACATTGAGCTAAGTTGTTTACCTTATGAAATTCCCAATATCTTGGTTCATATCCCTCTGGTGTATCATTTAGAACAGCCGGTCCTTGAAAATAAATCATAAATAAATCTTAAAATTACAAAAATAAAAAATTACCAACAAAAAAGTTCTGATATGTAATAAAAAGAAGAAATGGTAGCCCGGCTAAGCAAAAATGAAAATGCTAAATAATCATACAAAAATAATAAGAAAACAAATTTGAAAATAATGAATCAATACTAGCATGTCAAAATATTTTTTGGTATAAAACTTTCCGGGTCTAATAAACATTGTTCTGGCATGACTTCCTCTCAATTGGGTATAAAAATTGGTACTCGAATAAATTGCTTTTGATAAATTTGTTTTTTGGCATTGGTGCATTGTTGATCGGGCAACCATTGGCACCAAATTTAGCAATTTGCTTTGGGCAATCATCAGATAAATCAAAACCTGTTTTTTCTAATATAAAAAAGGCAACGCTTAGTTTTGTTAATTTAAATCGAGTATATTTTTAAATGCTTAATTGAAAATAGTTAAAAATGCAAAATTATCTTTACTTTTTTTGATTATCAAATAAAATTTATTTGTAATAATTTTGAATATTAACCACTCTTTCAGCATACAAAATCGATGTTATATACTTTAACTCGATTAAAGTATAAAATCGCGGCAACTAATTATTCGCTTAATCCATTGATAATTAATATTTTAATTGAATTGTCAATATTTAATATTTATGATGTTTCTAAAATTTTCTCCTAATAAATGGGTTAAATAGTTCCTATAGAACTAAATTTTAAAAAAAAAATAATTTTTTTAAGAATAACTTCGATCAGGAGAAGTTTAAAATATAATATAATAATAAATTTATTCTTACAAATTTATATTTAACAATTTACATTTATATTTATATGGAATCTGGTTCAATGCTTTTATTTAATAAAATTCTGTAGTTTATAAATCTTGAGTTGCTTAGACACTTGAGTTACTCAATAAAGTCAGAGAAACAGTCACGGGAGCTAAAGAATCGTTTCCTATAGATATTTTTACCAAGTCACCAAAAATGAATAATCGATGCAATTAGTAAAAATTAGTTCAATTTCGACAATTAGTTTATTTCATCAAAATTAATTTTGCATTTTTTTTAAATTAATTTAACAAATATAAAGTAAAATTTTAAAAATAATTAAACATTTTTTTAAAATTTAATTTTTTAGCACCAAAATTTATTTAGACTTTTCAAAAATTTTCTAATCGTATTTACTAATTTTTTCCTTAGATTCAGTAATTTGTAAAATATTTGGATTTATTAATTAATTACAACATAAAATTACAACATTACAACATAAAATTCTACAATAAAAGATAAAAAGTAACCATAAAAACTTATTTTTTCATTTTAGCAATAGAAACCCGACTGATTATTTACAAAAGTTTCAAATTAAAATTTCAAAAGAAAAAAAATTGAAACAAAAAATAAAATTTTTTTTTTGAGTATAACAAGTTGATTTTTAGTTTCTTTGAGTAGTTTTTTTAAACTTTATTCCTATTAGATAATATTTAATTATAAACTTTTGAAAAATTGGTTTTAAAAAAACTACGGGCTTTCCAGTGTTAAGTAAATAGAAATTTTAAAGACTTCAAGATTCGCAGCCGTTAAAAGAAAAATGGGCTCTGACATTTTGTTATGGTGTACTTATTTTTCCCTAAGATTTAGCAATTTTTAAACTGTTTGAATAAATTTTTTACAGAATTTATTAAAATTTGAGATTTAGGTTACACAAAAGACGTGAATTTTGAATAAAATAAGTAAACTTGTTTTTATCGGGAATGAATATAATTTTAATAGAAAACAATCAATTTTGCATGCAAAAAAAGCGAACAACTAAAATATATATATATATATATGTATTAAATGTATTTCTTAAAAAAAACTTTTTTCGATTTTATGTTTTTGTTTGTAAAGAATAAGCTTTACCACAGCTGAAAAGAGCTCATCAAAAATTTTTTTTTTCTCTTTATTTTGGTTTCAACATTTAACAGTCAAATTAAAAGAATTGAAAAAAAAAAGAATTTTTTCGTCTCATTTCCATTAATTGCTGTTGAAATTTGAAAAATAAATTTCGACAATTTTTTCCAGCATTTACGTTAAATTTTTTTTTTTACAATTTCAATATGATTAAAGAAAAACTATTTTATTCAAAAAATTAATAATAGAGTAAAATTAAAGCAGTAAATGAGGCAAATACGGTTCTTGGCATTTTCAAGACGATCAAAATGCTGAGGCCGAAAGAGTGCAAAGGCACCTAGTAAAACAATTCAGCCCAATTAGCAGCGTAAAAATTTATTATTTTTAATTCAAAATCAGAACGACGAATTTATTTTATGTCTAATTTCAAAATTTAGAATAGAACCGTGAATTTTGGCATTATTTTTGAAGCATAATTCTTTTAAATTGTTAAATGATAATAACATTAAGAAAAACAGAAAATTTGAAAGAACCATGAAATTTAAAAAAAGATCGTTTTTCTGGCAACTGTTTAAGGACAGATTTGAATTTATGAATAAATCGCATTTGATTTTCTTTTTTTCACCAGAACAATTTTCCACAATTTGAGAGCTTAGATAGAGTGTGTATTTCTTGTGTTTTATCCAAGTTTTAAAAAATGAAGAGTCATCATTTGTTTCAATAATTGAGTATAGATCATAGAATCCTTGCTTCAAAAAATTTCCATGAATCTTTTTATAATTTGAGCATGAGTCATAAAATTTTAGTGAAAAATTTAAAGAAACTATATCTCTAGCAAAACAAAAAACAAAATATGAAACAAATTCATTTTTTAATATTTTAGAAAGCAAAATTTTTTCATTTAGATCACTTGAATTCATTAAGACAAAAACTATCTTTTTAATAGAAAAAGATTTTTTTGTTTTTTGTATAGTAAAAGTGGCTTTATCTATTTCAAGAGATTTTAATTTAACAAGTTGATGAAAGTTTTTCGCTGCATATATATCACACAATGAATCAGATCTGAATGTAGAAATTTGTGAACAATCATTGAATTCCTTTTTAACAAAGTTACAGTATTGAAAATTTGACTTCTCATCCACAAAACATGAAAAACTAATTTCCGTTTTATTATTAGATTTTCTACTATAGACATTAAAAACACTATTTTCACATTTTAACATTTTATGGTCACATACATCATCATGATGATTTTCTATTATTGTTTTTGTTGAATTTACTAATGTTGAAGCGGTTACATTTGTCGCTTTTGATTCATCCAAGCATTCACCATTAACTACATTACATTTCACACAAGACTGAGTGCATTTATCTGTACAATTTTTTCCATAAAAACCGTCCACACAACTATCACAATATTTTCCAAAACTCTTCTCATTACATGCACAACTTCCATCGAAACTATCACATTTATTATGGGGGCAAAGATTACAATCAAATGAACACGACGGTCCCCATTTGTTATCGGGACATTCTTCATTGCAATAGAAGCCTACTAATCCGGAAATACATGAACAACCTATGGGATCATTATTACAAATAAGATAGCCAACGCAGTCTTTGTTTGGACATTCAAATTCACAATTACGGCCGAAATTTCCTCTTTTGCAAACTTTTTCACAACGATTGCCTCCAAATCCGGGAAAACAAATGCATCTTTGGCCAAAAAAGTAGCCACTCTTTGAGCAATTTTCTTCTAAATTGCTCTCTGCAAATATGACTCTGGTTAATTTTTTAAAAAAATTTAGATTCATGTCTTCAGTTTTTGGGTAGAAAAGCAAATCTTTGCCTATTGTGGAATTGTGTGAACTAAAAGAGATGTCGTGATCACATGGTTTAAAAGTGTTCAAATTATATAAATACCAAAAGCAACTCAAATTTTTTATATGAGTTAAATTTCTAACTTGATGAAATTTTATTTTTGATATTTCATCAGAAAATATTCTCAATACTGGAGGGTTCTTTAACAAAAAATACTCATAATCAATATTTACTATGTTGATTGGAAATTTTATTCCATGGTTGTGTATTTCAAAGTAATTGTTTACAAATATCAACTTTTTATATGATAAATTTACTGACAAGTGAGTCTCGTAGAAATTTTTTGAGAATTGAGTATTTTGAGTAAAATCAACGCTATAAAAATCATCAAAAGCAGGTATGAGATATTTCAGCCGAATCTTGCCAATATTTTGATCGCTGAATATTTTCAAAGAGACTGAATTTAGTTTATTTTTTTTCACAAAATAAATCGCTTTCAAAAGAACTAAAGCGTTGACAGATTTTTCAGAAATTTTTCGACGCTTAATTGTAGCTGGATTCGGAAAATGAAAATGATCTAATTCTTGATAATCTTGATTGAAGAGAGGCCATTTTATGCTTTCAATTCCATTATTGCTTAAGTTAATATTATTTTCCCATTTTATGTTTCGTGAAAAATAAATCAATCCATTTGTTTTGTTTGAATGATATGCTGATTTGCATATACTGCTCATCGGGCTGTACTTGAATTGGCCAACTTTCCAAATTGTCACTTGGTATGTGTCGGAATCAAACTCACAATTATCAGGACATTTGTATTTACAAAATGAGTTATCATAAAATTTTTTGCAATCATCAATCAAATTTTGGATTTTTTTTGCTGAATCGTAACAATTTAATTCCAGAATCTTTTCAATATTTGTCAAGTTTTTGAGAAAAAAATTTTTTTCAGAAAAATTCGAAAATTTATCAAACCAATTATTTAGGATCAGAAATTGTTTGTTTTTATGTTTTTTTGGCTCAAAATTTGAACAAGCACCAGTTAAACTCAAAAAACTTTGAGTCAAGCCATTAGGTGATTTATCATTTTGACAAAAAGCGTCAAAAATATCAAAAAAATTTACAATTTTACTTTTATCAATTGCTAAGGAATAATTTTTTGTAGTGGTGAAATGTAAGCATTTATCCAAAAATGGCAGACTAATGTTTGCCTCCGGATGCAGATGGTAATTGAAGCAGCTCTTGTGCTGGCTTCCCACTAATCTTGTTGTCAAGTTGGTTGCTTGAGCTTCTTTTCTGCGTACTAATAAGAACATGTTTTGGGTAAAATTACGAATGAATGGTTTTACAAATAGCAAATCCATTTTGTCAAGGCTGTAGAATATTTGTGAAATATTCAATTTGTGTATTCTAAAGCCAGTTTGATTTTTGAAAGAGTAATGTAAAAAATAGACCAAAAAGCCGTTCTCTAAGGGATGCTCAAAGTCGAATTTTTCAATTTTTTTCAAATCCTTTGCACAAGTGAACTCACGGTTATGAGGATAATTCATTATTTTACAAGAAGTCCAGAAATTCAGAAATTTTGTCTCATTTCGAAAATTGTAGTCATGATGTAAATCAAGATACAAATCGTACGAATTGAGCATTGATGTGTAGCCTTTGGCTTCAAAAGTAAAAACTTCAGAGTCAAATTGAGAGCATATCTTGTTGGCCGTAGAAAAGTTCACCTTCAGATTTAAATTGTACATGCAGCACTTTTGAGAACTACTGATTAAGTGCTTGGGGTTTTGGTTTATAATTTCAAACAACTTGTCACACTCAATCCACTTACCGCCAGGACTTGATTCAATGTAGCTCGAACATCTGTCTGAAATGCTATTCACCTCATTTGGATTCTTGATGCAAATGAATGTGAAATTTTGGTCACAATTGCCGTATTTAAAGGAGAATTTTTCATTCAAATTTTTTGTCTGATGAACAAACAAGCATTTGTCTGGCGAGCTGTCCAAATTTGAATCCGAGTGTTTGAGCAAATTTGGATTTTGGATTTTAAAGGGCTGATTTTTTATGTAGCCATGATTTTGGTAAGAATACACATTGAATAAAATACTCATGAAACTGAATTCACCATTTTTGGCTACGTACATCTTTTCAATTAATTGAAAATAAATCTTGGAAGCGATTGCATCTTTGAACGGAGATTTCAAAGCCGTAAATTCAAAATGCTGTCCAACTTTTGAATTCAGTGTGTAAATGTCTAGAATTTTGTCTAATTGGCTTTTGAGACAAGATTTAAATTGAGAATTGGTTTGTATCGAACAGCTCTCGAAATCAATGAGTAAATTAATGTCGTATAATTTGTAACACCATGTTTCATGATGAATTTCTTCCATTTCATTGCAAAATAAACCCGCTTCTATTGAGAACACAAAAAAATGAATTGACAAAATTAGAACAAAAATCATTATCTATTTTGGCGCATCAAAAAAACAGCAAAAAATTGCTCTAATATTTTTATCGACTAAAATTTAATTTAAAAAAAAATTCAAAAGCTTAAAAATCAAGTATCTTGGAATACGACTAATTTGATCTTTTTTAAATCATTTCGTTGATGTTGTTGTTGTTAAAACTAAAAGACTTTAAAAAAATTCATAATTTTTAAAAATTTTCAAATCATTACTGGGCATATGTTAAAAAACGATTTTCAGAATTATGAATCGAAATTATTGAAATTGGCATATGGAGTCGAGCTAAAGAAAATTTGGGCATTTTAAGAAATAAACTTTATGCCAATTAACTACAGGCATAGACTACACATTTTTATTTGTTCAAATATTTACAATTAATATTTTTTAAACCGCCTTTAGATTAAAGAAAAAAGAATAAAAATGAAAATCAACAAAAAATAAAATAAGAGTAAAATAAGCTAAAATATGACATAAAAGAAAATTAAAATTAGCATGAGAAATTAAAGATTTACTTATTTGTTTTCTGTACCGAGCTAGAGCTACTTCAGAATAAATTTAAAAAAAATGAAAATTCAAATTCAAAATAAAGTTAATAGAATAAGATCAAATAAAAATCAAAATAAAGTTGAAAAAAGCAAAAATAAAATGAAATGAAAGCTAAAAAGACATGCATTGAAATAGAATGTAACTTGTGACACATGTAAACATAGTTGGAGCTTCATGAAAAAAAAGAGGAAACAGTAAGGTAGCAATTACACAATGGAGTTGGGTATTCAATGTATCTTGATTCGAAACCTTCTTTGTATTCCTCCAACAGTCTAGCAATCAATGGAATAGAATGATATAGTCCTGCCCTGACATATCTCTCACTCAACTCAAAAAGTCAATTCGAGAATGTAAGTAGTTTAAGTTTATAGAAAGCCTCTTGGTGCATGATAAAGGGGGAAGTATCATATTTAACTTAAGGATAGATCTTACTGCTGTATTCTGAATTTATTTTAGTTTTCTGATATTGTTTTCTGAAAATGAATTCAAGCAAGGAAATTCGGTATTTTGATTAAGACCTCATTTTTTGTTTGAAAGTATCTTAATAATATTTAGCCTCGAATGGCAGCGTTCTTTAATTTCGTCTACCAGTCTTTTTAAATTTAACTTACAATCAAATTTTATGCCAAGAAACTTGATTTCTTTTTGGCTCATGATTCTATTTCCATAAATGTTTAAGTTAAGGTTATCATTGTCTTTCTTTAACTAACTAAGAAAAGACTACTGAGCACCACTTTTAAACTGATATCTTCATTTTTCACTTAAAAAGCCATTGTTCTAGTTCGTTGGTGTATTTATTTATCTTTTTTTCTAGGTTCCCCTTTTTGTTGTAAATGAAGAATGAAACTAGATCGCTTGGTAAAAGCAGAGGCTTTTTGTTTTGTTTCTTTTGGAAAAAAAGAAAGAACGGTGTATATGAAATAAGTCTTAGTGAGTTAGAAGATTGATGTAAAAATCATTTAAATATTCCATCAACTGAAAATGAAACAGACCGTCTTTAGCTATGAAAGTTTAGATTAAAGCTTAAAAAATTTTGTCAAAATTTATATTTGTTAGTTCTTGATACTTTATTTTATTTTACTCAAAATGTAATTTTTACTCACAATTTTTTTAATAATTCTACACTTGAATTCAATAATTATATCCTCGATTTGATTTTATTTTTTTAATAAACATTTTATATAATAAATGCTGATTTAATAAATTTTAAATTTTAGGTCATCTGCGAAAAGCAGAGAGTATTCGTTATTTGTTTTGTTTCTTTTGGGGATGTCATTAGTGTATATACTAAATAAAAGAGCCTTGAGGAACACAGCATAAATATTCGGATTAAGAATGTCCAAATTCTTTTCATATGGTGTAATTCATAAGTGTAATTAATTATGCCATAAGCTTGTTCTAATAAAAAAAAATTAAAATAAAATAAAATAAAATTACTGCAACTTATTTATTATGTATGTTGGAAAAAAAAAAAAACTCAACTAAACTCGACTCTGACAAAATTGCAATTTTTTGAAATCTTCTACATACATACGCAATTGGCTCACTCCTCAAAGCACAAACATAAGTAACACACGTACAGAGAACATAAATTAATGAATAAGCTTGCAACTTACATACTTTCAAAAGCATACTGCCTAGTATTTTAGAAGAGGAAAAAAGCCATTTTTCTAAATCATCATCGTCTAATTTGTCTGTTAAAATAGAAAAAAAAATAACTAAATAGGAAATGAGTGATTTGTTTTAATAAAAACATGCTTGCCTATGAACCAAATGTGTCTGATCCGAGAACGGCTTATTTAATTTTTAAAGACATTTAATGAACATGAGCTCAATGAGCCTACCAAAAGCGTAGTCTTATGAATTGACGCTGCCACTCGATTTGGTCTTGTAAGACAAATTTATGAGAGTTTTTTGTTGTTGAAATTATCGTAAGCCAATCTTGTAGGCAACTTGTTGAAATATTTGCAATTTTAATATCCAAAATACTCAATTTTTGCAATTTTTTTTAGACATATAATAATGACAAGACATAATAAAACAATAAGACAACAAATTCAAACTTCGACACCAGTCACTCGGAGACAACTTAAATTGAAACAACAAGAAGAGCTTGAAAAATTGAGAGAAGATGAAAACGGTGACAGAAATGGTGTGGGCGAACAAGAACAAAAGCAAGAACAAGAACAAGAACAAGATCAAGACCAAGATCAAGAACAAGAAGAAGATAAAGAGGGAAAAAATGCTAAACTTGATAAGAATGATAAAAATGACAGAAATGAAAAAATTGAAAAAAATGAGTGCGAAGCGGATCAATGTACTGAGACGATTCGAAAGCAGCCTGAACAAAAGCACGCTCAAACTGAATCGACCGAGTCAATTGTGTGTTGTGACGAGCCGGTTGTGCTCACACAAGCTCACCAAAATCTCACCGAGCAAATAATTGTTCAGCGAGAAGAGATCCAAGAGATCATGGCCGACATGAACATATCCAAGAGCATAAAAGAAAAGCTTGACGTCAAAATGAGTTTTGAAGACGATGTGGGAACAGAAATGGACGATGGCGGCGGTGATTCGAGTGACGAAAGCGAGGAGGGTGAGTTGGCGCACCACAATGTTCAGCTAAGTCCGGCGGCGAATCAAGAAAACGTCGAGAACGAGCACCTCGGCGGCCTTGTGTCCACTCAAATTAGTAAAATTCAGAAAAAAGCCGAGCATGAAAAGCTGAGACGCCGACTGCCCGTCTCAATAAAAGAGCTAATCGATTATCACAGTTCGAACGGCAAGTCAATCAAAGAAATAGTGAGCCGTATTAACATGGTGTGCAAGCCCGAAGAAAAGGTCAGCTACGGCTATGTTCAAAAGTATTTGTATCGCAAAAAACTCGAGGCCACCACGGCCAAAAAAGCCAGATACTACCGGAAAAAGTACGGCTTTGTGTACCGCAGGATGAGACGCAAGCCTGTGCTCACCGAAAACCATCGCCAGTCCAGAATTCAGTGGTGTCAAGCTCACGTCGAAGACAAATTCGACCAGGACATTTTCATAGGAAAAACGTCTCTCAAGCCTTTTTTGGCTTCTTTGAACCAACTGAAAGGACAGCCGCCAGACCCCAATCAGCCAAGACAACAAACCACTCTTCATTTGTGGGGCGCAATCAGCCGAAAAGGTGCGTCGCCATTGCAAATATTCGACGGCTCTTTGACTACAGCCATGTACTTGGAGATTTTGCTGGAGAACGTTGTGCCCTTTATTGCAGAAAACTTTCCAAATGGTCACAGATTTCATCAGGATAACAATCCCAAGCACTCGGCCAAGCTTTCGCAGGAGTTTCTCGAGTCAACTGGCATCAACTGGGTCAAGTCGCCGCCGAGAAGTCACGACCTAAATCCCATCGAACTGGTCTGGACCGATTTGATCCAGAATGTTTCGAAGCGTCTGCCAAAAACTCTGGGCCAAGTGGTCATTGCCGTCAAAGACTATTGGAAAACGTTGACGCCAGAAAAGTGTTCAGAGTTTATCGACAAGCTTTGTAGCATTGTTCCCCGAGTATTGGAGAAAAATGGTGAATGGGTCAGTTTAAGCTAGAGATTGATTTTTTTGTTCATTTTCTTGTTGATTTTATATATTTGTTTTTTCTTTGACTGTAAACTTATTTGGTTTTGTAAAAATTTTGCAACTGTTTAAAAAAATAATCATGTTCTATTAATTAATGTTAAAGGGTCTTTTAACTATTTTTGCTATTCATTTTTGATTTTATTTCAAAAAAATTTTTTTTAGTGATATATATATATATCAAAAGGAATTGGAATTAAAATTCTCTTTTAGATAATTCTCTTTTTGATTTTAACTATCGAATAAAGTACTTAACAGAATGTTTGTTTTGTTTTTTAGTTTGTTTTTTTTTGTTGCTATTTTTTTTTTCTATAATAAATTTATTTAGTAGAATATTAAATGTGCTCACTTCATTTGTTTTAATACGATTTTAATTTTGGCTCATTAGCTGGTTTATTTTGCTCAAAAAAAGCTACTACGAAATTGGGTAAAAATTACACTCATTTCAATTGCCTACATGATTTTGTGTAAAAATGATTAAAGAAAAGTAACCAGTTTTTATCATTTTAAGCAAAAGATACCTTTAAATATTGACCTATGTCAGAAAATATTGATTTGAAGATAAAATTTAATTTAACCGGCGTGTATTTAGCCTTCTGACAAAAATAAATAATTTTCTGATAAATTTTTTTCTGAAATATTAATTATCATATGACAAATAAAATAAATAACTGACAAAAAAAATTATTAAAGGACTAATTAAATTAAATGAAGACTATTCAAATTAAATATTGACAAATTAAATTTTAAACTTACAAATAAATAAATTTCTTATGACTTTTTTAATAATTAAATTACAAAATAATTAATCTGTACTGTCAATTTTTTGAAAATTATATTGCCAACTAATTTTCAAAAAATATCATACATATGTTTCTAAAATCTTTGCTTAATCATTATTCAATATTTGTCTTTTAAACTTTCTTTACATTTTTTTAAGCTTATTTACTTTAATTTTATTTTTATTTTATCTTATTTTGTTAACTCTTTTTTAACTCTTTTTTGACTCGATTTTGATCTTTTTATAATTTATTCTGAAGGAGCTCTAGCTCAGTATAGAAAACAAATAAATAAATAAATAATAATTGCTTAATCATTATAACTTTAAAAAATGTCTAGTACAGATTCTTTAGTGCCAGAGTTTCACTCGAATAATAACCAAGTAGACTCAATTAATGACGTGGACGTTAGATGTTGTTGTACCTTTTTAAAAGCGTGGTAAGGGTATTGTGTATGAGTTTATTCAAGAGACTAATGAAAAAAATTAAATTTTGTTATTAATTTTTGAATTTTTTGGTCGTACTAAATTTTTATGTTTGTTTTATGAAAATTTTTTTGTCAAAATTTAATACAATTAGTCACTTTTTTATTAAAAAATTTGTCAGTCAAAAAATATTTTTTCGTATTAGTAAAAAAAATAAAAGCCTATAGAAATTATCACACAAAATTTAGAACTTTACGTGAATATTAGTCGGCAAGGATATGTAATTTTACGAAGAATCACGTAAGCTTACATGAAAATATGTAACTTTTAGTAAAATCGTTCTAAATTCTTACGGCCCAAAAAAATGAGGTTTTTGGTAAGAAAAATGTAAAATTCGCCTCTTTTCAAAATATTTAATTAATTTTATTGCTAAATATTAAAAAAAATTTAACATTCCTTACGTAAAATTACACAATTTTTGATAAAATTTTGTAATGATAATATAAATCATCGAATAATTTAAAATGAATAAAAAGTAGAATTCGAAAAATCTCAAAAAGACTTAAAATTAATTAATTTTATTGCTAAATATAAGTTAAGACTAATTTCTTAAAAATACCAAAAATTTTTGCTAACTACTATTTTATTTTTTCCCTACTGTTAATTTTCTTTTTCATTTTTTTACTCCTAGTATAAATTGAAGCCTTTTTTAATTTAATTAAATTTCATATTAAATCTTAAATTAATATTTTTTAATTTTTTTGTTTTTTGATTTTTAAATAAGAAAATAAAGCATTATTAAAAAAACTTAATAAAATTTTTTCAAAAATTAAAGACAAAATTATGGAAGAAAGCATATGTATCTCCTTTACATAAAAGTGGAACAAAAATGGACTTTAAAATTATAGACCGATTTCACTAACTTCAATATTTTAATTTTTAAATTTACGCGATAAAAAGAAAAAAAAATAATTTCAGATTAATTAGAGATTTAGTTTACATTATATTATTATCTTCAAAAAAATAAAATTAAAATGAAATTACAAAAATTTGATTAAAATAGCTAACTTTGAGTAAAAAATTAAAATTTTGGTAAAAATTTATTTATTATAGATAATAGATATAGATATTTGTAAAAAATATAAAAACAAATAATTTCTCTAGAGCCATAAATTAAGAAATTTTTTCAATAAATTCTGACAATTTCTATTTCATTTAAATTAATAAACAAAAACATAAATTTCATTTTTTTCGTTAATTCTTGACTTTTTTATAGACTAATTTACATCAATTTATGTATTATTTGATGAAACTTCCATATCGAACCATCACTTTATTTGAAAATTCAAAAATTTAGTCTTTTAAATTTTATAGTAAATTTAAAGAATGTGTTTTTAGAGTTCTTATGTTTCCCGATAGTTGCGTTCTAACAAAAAGTAAATATTAATTTGAAATATTTTTAACATGTGCACAATTTAAAGAACATAGAAAATTTAAAATCTATTCGCTTTATGAACATTAATATTTATCGTGTATTCATCTAAATATTAAATTTTTGAATTATTATAATAGAGAAAAAATTTTCAATTTCTAAATAGATGTGGAAAAATAAAAAAATCGAACTTCCAAAGAGTGAACCTACAGTAAGTTACCTTCTGTTATCCGGCATCTGTTTAGTTATGACTTAATAAAAATTATTCAGGAAGTTCCTTCTGGTTGGAAAGAGAAGCCATTTACAAAAGAAGACAACCCCTACGGTGGTGTGTTTGCAGAAAGTTCGTTCGCGACCTTATTTCCAAAATACAGAGAAAAATATTTGAAAGAAATATGGCCTTTGGTACAAGCAAAGCTAGAGTCTTTTAGCATAACAGCCGATCTTGACTTAATCGAAGGAAGTATGTGTGTAAGAACCACGAAGAAAACTTGGGATCCTTATATGATAATTAAAGCAAGGGACTTAATTAAACTACTGGCAAGGAGTGTGCCTTTCGAACAAGCTATTCGGGTTTTAGAAGATGATGTTGCATGCGATGTCATTCAAATAGGCTCTTTGGTTCGTAACAAAGAACGCTTTGTCAAAAGAAGACAAAGACTAATTGGCCCAAATGGTTCAACTTTGAAAGCAATTGAGTTGCTCACCAAATGTTATATGCTTGTTCAAGGAAATACTGTCTCTGTTCTGGGTCCATACAAAGGAATAGCCCAGTGCAGAAGAATTGTCGAAGATACAATGAAAAATGTTCACCCAATTTACAATATAAAAGCTCTCATGATCAAACAAGAGCTGGCCAAAGATCCAAAATTAAAAAATGAATCGTGGGACCGCTTCTTGCCCAATTTTAAGTCAAAAAATATATCCAAAAGAAAGAAGCCTAAAGTTATCAAACAGAAAAAAGAATATAATCCTTTTCCGCCTCAGCAAAGAGAATCAAAACTCGACAAAGAGATTGAATCTGGCGAATATTTTATTAAAAAATCAAACGAACGTCAGGATGAGAATAAAGGTAAAAATTACATGAAGGCTAAAGAGACAAAGGAAAAAATTGACGCAAATGAAAAGAGACCAAATCATGATGAACAAAAAAAAAATGAACGAAAAAAAAAATTAAAAACCAAATGATTAATTGAATAAAAGATTTTAGTTTAAATTTTTTTTAAGTTTAGTTTTGCAAATTTTTTGATTTGTACATTTTAAAATGTACATTAGTAATGAATTTAATTTTAATTTTAAAGATCAAAAACAAATTCAAAATAAATCAAAACTTAAAATCCAAGTTGATTAGAAATTATTAATTCTATTTTTGCAAATAGTTAATTTCACGATATGAAATTAAAAAATTCCAAATTATGAAAATTATTTTTTTATTTTTAAAATTTTGTTGTGACACGTAGCTACGTTGAATTAATTTAACTTAATTTTCATGTTTATAATATTCAAAATTTTATTTAAATAAAAATTGTTTAATAAATTTAGATAATGAAATTTTAGAGATTATTAATCATTCTAGCTTTAAATAAAATTTTTGATCTTGCCTTTAGCTTTCCCTTTGCTTTTTATTTGGACCAGAATTTTATTTTTAAACTAATCGAAATTAACACGTTACTAATCAAAATCAAATCAATTTAAACATTTTCAAATAATCGTATATAATTCTGGATTTTATTTGACTCAAAGCAAGAGACATACTTTCGATAGAATTTCAAATTTTAATAATGATGACGTTCTTAAATTCCGAAACGGCCTCATCCAAGTCTGTTGAAGAGACAGCAAATCTCCTAAAAACAAACTTACAACTCGGACTCAAATTGCTCGATATAAATGAAAGACGCAAGCTTTATTCATACAATGAATTTGACATAAAAAATGAAGATCCGCTATGGCTAAAATATTTAGAAAAGGTAATTTAGTAGTTAGATATTTTAAATAACCTTGCACAAAAAAAAACTTTGATTAATGTTATTCAAAAATATTAGTTTGTACTATTTTCTAAATTAAATTAACAAAAAATTTTATTCTAAATCTAAACATTAAATTTGAAAATTCTATCTTTTAGCCTTGTGATTTTTAGTTTTAGAAAAATACAGTCAACACTGGTTAATCCGGAAAAGCCTCTCTTATTTAATTAACTGGATTCTTAATTATCAAAATACTAAAATTAAATAAAAGTTCGGATTAACAAAATTACATTTTATTAATTAATAATAATTTCGCCTAGCTAATGAATGGACCGATTTAATTTTTTTTTAAATTAATAGTTAGACTTTCTGATTATTAAAATATTGAGACATTTTCGGGAAGTTTTATTTTTTTAAGTAATTTTTAAACTTAAACAAGCTCTTTCATTATATTTTGATAAAAAAATTTGCAAAAAAAATGCTTAGTTATTTGTACTGTTCTAGTAAATAAGTTGAAAATTTGTATCATTAATTTAATTCAACAAAATAATTAATTTGATAATTTTCATTAAACAATGTCAAATTATTTTTTTTCAAAACTATGACCCAATATTTTAATAATTCTTTTGTTGGTCTAGAATGAATTATATTTAGAAAGCTTGATTACGAATGCTTTAAAAAGCTAAACTGTATCTGTATCTTATACAAAATAATTATTTTAATCAATTTTCTTATTCTTTTTTGATTTCCATTTTTAATCGTAAGGAGCTTCAGCACGACTTATGCTGCACCACAAACAAAGACAAAGAGTTACAGTTTATTTATTTAAAAAAAATAAAATGACTAATGACTAATTTTTAGTCCCTCATGTTTTGAAAATAAGATTTAAAGTTAAGTTTTAGTAACAATTAATGAAATGAGTAATTTTTTTTTTCAATTTTAAAGTATAATTGTTTCATTTTTTTCAATTTGTTGCAAATACATTTCAAATGAATTTTTATTTATATCTTTTAAAATTTTTTATTTATATTTAATTTTTATTTGTTCAGAACTAAAGCTCTGTACAAGATTTAAAAAAAAATAAAATAAAAAAGAAATAATAATACAGCAATTAAACATTGGAGTATAGTATTCGATATATCTTGATTCTAAATCCCGCTTTATATTCTTCCACCTGTCTTAAAATCAACGAAATTGAATGACTCAGTCCTGTCCCAACATGTCTTTAACTCAACTCAAAAAGTCAATTTGAGAATGTTAGCAATTTAATTTTTTTTAAGGCCTCGTGATGTAAAATGTTGGAGGGGTGTCGTATTTTAGATTTAGAATAGACCGAACTGATGAGTTTTGAATTACCTGAATTTTTTTAATATTGGTTTTTGAGAAAGTTTAATCCAAAATAAAAAAAATAGATCCAACTAAAGATTTATAAAGGTTTTCAAAAGTTTTATAATTTAGACTCGACAAAATCTTTATTAAATTGAGCCTTGAATTACAACGTTCTTTAATTTCTTCTATCACTGGATTAAAATTTAATTTAGAACCGAATTTTATACCAAGAAACTTTGTCTCTTTTTGTCAAATGATTTTATTTCCTTTGATTCTTAAGTTTAGATCAACCTTTTTTATATTTTGGAAAGACCACCGAACAAGACTTTAATTATATATATATATATTATTATATTATTGTTGACTGTATTAATATTGACGCTTTTTATTCTGTAAAAGTTTGAGTAATTAACAAAATTACAAATTATAAATTTTATTTGCTATTTTCAGTATTTTTGTTTTTAATATATATTTTACGCGAAAAAAATATTTCGAGTTTGTTGTTTTGAACTTTTTTTAAAATAAATCTAAAAAAATTAGCTAAATTAAGATAATTACCCAAGTCACTGTCTAATAGTGAATTGTTTAGTTTGATATATTTGATAATATTTTACGCAAAACACATTTTTCTTAATTATTTTAAATAAAAATAAACTTTCTAAATAAAAATTTAAATTAATAATTTGAATGGTAAATTTTTAAGAAAGATTGATTTAATGTGTTTTCTTTTTTTTTAAAGTAATTGGTTCGTATTAAGCACTATTCCGGTTTAACCATGCCCGACCATATTTTTACAAACTGATTTTGAAAAATTAAACAATTAATCTCTCTTTTCTTCTGATTTACATAAATCAATTTATTTCCTTATGGGAACGATTAAGTTAGAAGCAACTTAAAATAAATTTCCAAATGTTTGTTTTGTTTTTTGAAAATAAAAAAATATCTAGAAAATTTATTTAAAAAAATTTATGCTAACTTCAGGCAACTTGAAGTTCATGATCATAATAAAATGATCAAAATTTAATTGATTAAAATATTAATAAAAATGATAAAATCAGATTTTTTTAATTTTTTTATAATTAAACGTAAGATGTTTATTGTTTTAATTTTAAAAAAAAACAATTATCAAAAAAAAAATGATATCGACAAAAATTATCAATAATCGATATCTAGGTATCCAAATTATGGCTCAAATAAACGCTTTAAATGATATTTAAATATCAATTAAATTATATTACGGCGAAACATAGTTAATTTCAAAATATTGATTAAGTATGCAATTTACTTCAGATAAAAATTCATATAATTTTCTATCTAAATATTGATCAAACAAAAAATGTTAAATAAAGTTTAGTAATTTATTATTAAAAAAAAATTGATAAAAATACCTTTTTATTTAAATAAACAACTAAAATTTTAATTTGAAATTTACAAAAATTGATGAATAAAAAAAGAAAATCCAAGTCTAATGTCAAAAAAATAACCCATCTTTTTTAAAATAAGTTATAAATTTTTCAATTTATTAATCAAATGTTTTAAAGTTCAAAGAACCGATGATAGTTTTGTTGCTTGCATCAGCTTTGATAAGTATTATAATGAAACAATTTGATGACGCCTTGAGCATAACTTGTGTAACTATGCCTAATTGATTTTAGTTAATTTTGTTGTTTATAAACTTATCAAAAAGGCTATTTTGATTGTAGTCACGGTAGCTTTTTTTCAAGAATACCGATCCGAAAAGGCTCTAGATGAACTGAACAAGCTAGTTCCACCGTCATGCAACTGGTAATTCTTGCGATTGAAATTAAAATTAAACAAAAATAAAAGTTAAATTCAAAGCATTCGAAACGGAGAACTTCATTCGATTCTCGCTAGAGAACTGGTGCCTGGTGATGTGATCGTTTTGAACACCGGAGATAGAGTGCCAGCTGACATAAGACTTTTTGAGGCTGTTGATTTAACAATTGATGAGTCGAGTTTTACCGGAGAATCAGAGCCTTGTTCGAAAATAACCGAGCAAATTTCACCAGAGTATGCGTGCAAAGGAATACTTGCAAGACGAAATATTTGCTTTATGGGAACATTGGTAAAGAATGGCCATGGCAAAGGAGTTGTGATAGCAACAGGAGAAAATTCAGAATTCGGAGAAATTTTCAAGATGATGCAATCAGAAGAAGCTCCAAAGACTCCGTTGCAAAAAAGCATGGACACTCTGGGCAAACAGTTGTCATTCTATTCATTTGGTATCATCGGATTAATTATGTTCATTGGATGGATTCAAGGTCGACCTATTCTGGAAATGTTTACTATTAGCGTGAGGTAATGGATTTAATCTAAATCATTTGTTGCCATTAATTTTCTTTTATGTAATTTGAATCTAGTTTGGCTGTGGCTGCCATTCCCGAAGGTCTGCCAATTGTTGTCACCGTAACTTTGGCACTTGGTGTTATTCGAATGGCAAAAAAAAAAGCAATTATCAAAAAGCTACCTATTGTGGAAACATTGGGCTGTGTAAATGTTATTTGTTCAGATAAGACTGGAACCTTGACCACAAATGAAATGACTGTCAGAAACATAATTAGTTCAGATGATTTGCATGCCGAAGTGACTGGTAAAGGGTACATTGCCGACGGAATAGTTCGATGTGGCAATGTACAAGTGAGATATAATTCGCACCCATCGTTATTTAAAGTGATCGAGATTGGCTCTGTATGCAACAATGCTCACATATTTGATCGGCAAGTAACTGGTCAACCAACAGATGCTTCTCTGCTTACTTTGGCCATGAAAGCAAGCTATAATGAACTAAGAAATGATTACATAAGGCACGAAGAATGGCCTTTTAATTCAGAAAATAAATGGATGGCCGTAAGAGTAAGCCCTAAAACTAATCCTGTAAGTTTTTGAGAACAAAATTTGAGCCTAGACGTAGAAAAAAATTAATTAATTTATTATTGGGACATGAAATTAATAGTAAAAGAAAGAGTAACTAAAAATGGGGCTATTCAATTTTTTTTAATACCGTATTCCCTCGTTCGATTATGCTGCACCTAAAACTAAGACAAAGTTCTGAACCATGCACCAAAGAAATCTCGCCCATGCTAAAATATTTTTGCAATATAAGAACGCCTGTTCTTATATTGTATTGCCACTTGCTAAAGGCCGCATCAAACTCACAAATTCCTAATTAAATGCGTCATCAAGACTTGGGTCAAAGCCAAAAAATAAAAAGTTTCTTTATTTTCTAAAGTTTTCAAATTACAAAATTGAAAGGAAACCCTCACTTAAATCTGGTTCGATTTTTTTCTCCTGAAGGGTCAATTTGATGACCATAATATTATTCTTTTAAGTGTTTTGTTTTGAATGATTTGTAATTTATCTCTTATTGGTTTGGAAGCGACAATGAACGGGAGCATACTGAATTGGATTTTGGAGAGGATGAATGCTTTGTAGATGGTTATGAGGTATTCGGGATGGTTATGAGGCCTTCAACTTAATTCTTCTTTATTTTAAGTTGAGCCAACGAGATAAAATCCGAAAAAGTATGTCTGCAAAATCTCTGCAGAGTATTTTCACAGAAGAAAAGAATAATTTTTGCTAGTGTAATAAACCTATTACAATCTATGTCTTTTAAAGTTTCTTTGCATTTTTTTTTTGGCTTATTTTTTTATTGATTTTTATTTGATCTTATTTTATTTTCATTTTAAATTTATTCTGAAGGGGCTCTAGCTCGGTACAAAAAACAAATATAAAAAAATAAAATAGTGTGAAAAATGCAGAAACTGCAGAGTCTTTTGCAGACGCACATTTTCGTATTAAGTAAAGTTGCCTTTTCATTAAACATTCTAAAGAACTTAATTATCTCTTCTTAATTAACCACAGTTAATCTTAGATCATAAAGTTCTTAGCAATAAGTAGAGACATTTCAAGACTTGGGTATTTGGTTTGTACAAAATTCTGCATAGTTTGTACTCTTAAAAAAATTTTCTTAAATAAAAGTTAAGAATTGATAAGATTGATTAGATTTGGCCACTCTAAATTCGGCCCAATATTTTCATTGATTTATTTCCTTAAATTTTTACATCTTTTTTTTCACTTTTTAATGCAAAACATTTATAATTTCACTCCAAAACTCTCTTTTTAAAATCAAAAAGAAATCTATGTTATATTTTTTTAGTTTGTCTATTTTATGTTTTTTCTACGCCTCTCAATTTTAATCATCAAAATAAAATAATGTTTTTAATTTTACCAAAAAAAAGTCTCAAAGCTTGCTCTTCATCAAAGGTGCTATTACTGAAGTATTACGCCAGTCAAAATATTATAATTTTAATGATCGTAATTTTGACTTGACCCAAGAAAAATACAATCACTTTTTGACTCATGCTCAAAATTTGATGTCGTCCGGTTTGAGAGTAATTGCAATGGCATCTGGCACTAATTTTAATGACTTGTGCTATATGGGCATGGTAGGCATCATCGATCCGCCTAGGGAAGGTATTCGAGAAGCTATTGAATCTTTGCGCAGAAGTGGCGTTCAAGTAAAAATGATTACTGGAGACGCTCAAGAAACTGCCAAAACAATTGCCAATAGAGTCGGCTTTGATTTGATGATGAAAAAATGCATTAGTGGTGAAGAAATTAGCAAAATGTCATTTCATGAATTGGAGAATATTGTGTCAGATGTGGCTATTTTTTATCGAACTACGCCAAAACAAAAGCTCAATATTATAAAAGCATTTAAAAATAGAGGCTACATTGTAGGCATGACTGGAGATGGTGTAAATGACAGTGTTGCTCTCAAATCTGCCGACATTGGCATTGCTATGGGAAAATCTGGAACTGACGTCTCAAAAGAAGCTGCTGATATGATTTTGGTAGATGACAATTTTACCACTATAATGTGAATTTAAATTGTTCTAATGCCAACTTGTTCTTTACCTATTGCTGAATTTAGATCTGCCATTGAGGAAGGAAAAGGTATTTACTATAATATAAGAAATTTTGTTCGCTTCCAATTAAGCACGTAAATTATTTTGTTGAGCTAGTCTTGGCTTTTTTTATTCTAAATTTTCTCAAAGGAGCATATCAGCACTGTCACTGATTGCCTTTTCAACAGTTTTTCATTTTCCGAATCCATTAAATGCTATGCAAATTCTTTGGATAAATATTATAATGGATGGTCCACCAGCTCAGAGTCTAGGAGTAGAGCCTGTAGATTCGGATGTGTTGAAAAAGCCACCTCGTCGCATCAACGAGTCTATGATCAATTTCAGTCTTATCGGAAATATTTTGATCAGTGCACTTTTGATAGTGACAGGCACATTGTTTGTATTTTACAAAGAAATGGAAGATGGTAAAGTAACTCATCGAGACACAACAATGACTTTTACATGTTTCGTATTTTTTGATATGTTTAATGCTCTTGCATGTCGATCTCAAGTAATTATTATTAACCTTTGAAGAAAAAACTTAAATTAAATTTTAAAACCAAGCACAAGTCAGTATTCCAGATTGGATTTTTTTCGAATAAAGCATTTTTATTTTCTGTTGGTGGCTCAATTCTGAGTCAACTTATGGTCATCTACTTTCCACCATTGCAAAAAGTTTTCCAAACAGAAGCATTAAGCTTTTATGGTAATAAAATTAGTGAAAATTTATTCTTTACCCAATAGTGCCATCAAATTCAGGACAAATTGAACAAATAAATTTTTCTTTTTGAAAAACTCAATTTTTTTCCTTAATCAAATTACTAAATTATTAAATATTTATTTTAAGCAAAATAATCAATTTTAACTTTTCAAAAAAAGGAAGTATTTTTGTTCAATGTGTACTGAAATTTCACAGCGCTATTTCCAATGCCATTATTGACTAAAAATAAACTTTTTTTTAGACATACTATCGTTGATTTGTCTTACTTCTTCAGTTTGGATTGTGTCTGAGCTAAAAAAATTTGTGAACAATGGCTTTAGTATTAGATCGACTGAGTCGGCAAAAAGCAGTTTGAAAACCGAAAAAATGGATTTTGATGTTTAATTTTTGTGATAGTACTTTTATTTATAAAAATTAAAAAAATTACTTAGTAGATTTTGATCCTAAATAAATTATCAGATCTAGTAAATAAATCTAATTGATCAAAATTATTTATCCAAATAAAAAGACATTCTAACGAGATCTAATTTACAATAGTTAATTTAAAACTTTTTATTTCGATTTATTTTTAAATAAAATTAGATTTTTAGTTTTTTTTTCAAATTAATATGGTTTTAAAAGTTAAAAATTAATGTTTGTTAAATGCTGCCCATCGTCACGCATCTTGATGGATTTTGGTCTGAATGAGACTGTTGAATTTTTACCAAACAAATTTTAATCTTCTTTTGGCGATGAGGACAAAATTTTTGCTTTAAATTTTTGCTATTAACAAAATTTAGTTTACAGTAACTTAACATAATAATAAAATATTTTTGAAAATGCTAGGCAGCAAAAATATAATGTCATGGTTAGTAGATTCATTCATAAAATCGAAAAGTTTATAAAACATTTGAAAACACATTTAAAATTTTTTTTAAAATAAATCTCCAATATTTAAAAATGGTAATAATTGATAAACTAAGATTAAGTCATTAAAGTGAATCTTAAAGGATGCAGAAACCGATCTAAATGATATTAATCGCTCGGAAGAAAAATATCAGATAAATAAGGATGTTTATTTAGAGGATGAAGAGAATATTTTTGATGATATTGAAAATGACATTCCAAGTCATATCAGGGAGGCACGGATCAATGAATTAATAATGAAAAACCGGGATTTTCAAATGAAAAAAGAGTCAAGCTTAAATTGCTACAAAGAATTGACAGAAGAGGAATTTTTAAAGTTAACAACAGGAAGCAAAAAATGTATAGTTCATTTTTTTCATGAAGATTTCACTCGATGTGACATTATGCACAAACATTTAAAAGTAAATTTATAAGAAATTATTAACAAAGATATCATTTTATTTTGTGTTTGTTAGGTTCTGGCTGAAAACTATAATGAAATAGTTTTTGCAAAAATAAATGTTGAAAAAGCAAAATTTTTTGTCAATAAACTAAAAATTCAAATTCTGCCAGCCATTCTTTGCTTTGTAGATGGAATTCTTAAACATAGGTAATAAAATTGAAGTTCAATGTTTCGAATTTTTTGACATATATTTAAAGAATTGTTGGTTTTGAATTATTTGCAAGCACTGATAACTTTCAAACTGGGGCTTTAGAAAAACATCTCATAAAAATAGGTAAATTTTTTTTCAAAAGTAATTTACAATTTTAAATGATTACTTTTATTAAAAGGAATGCTAAAGGAAAAAGAAACTGATAGTGAAAATGAAGAAGACAAGAGAAAATTTACAAAAAAATTAATTCGATCTAGTGACAGGAATTATGATAATGAGAGTGACTAAACTTTATTTAATTTTTTAACTGCATTTTTGGATTCGTTTTATTTAAATAAATGAAAAAATAGAATTTTGCAAAAAATTTGAATTTTTTTTAATAAAGAAATGCCGTAAATCCTTGCCAAATAGTGCGTAGACCTTTTTTGATTCTAAGGTCATGTATTTATGCTGCCCAAAAAGCCGAAAAACCATTTCATTACCTAACTAAAAACTTAAAATTGAAATCAAACTTACAGCCATAAAACTGAAATTTTCGATTAAAAAGATATTTCAAAATATGGCAAGTTTTTATTTCTATTTAATGAAGCAACGTATTTCAAAATTTCAAAAAAGTTAAATAGAAAAAAAAACTTGCCATATTAACAAAATTATTTATTTAAATCAAAATTTAAATGTAGATATAAGCCCTGAATGAACCTTTTTTTTAAGATAAAAGTTTGAAAGCAAAACGTAAAAGATTTTATTGTGATCAGTCATAATCACAAACCAACTGACCAGAGCTTGATCATATTGTCACAAAATGAACAAAAAAAGCTTCTTTTAAGTCCTTACTAAAGTATTACTGATAAAAAGTACAAAAAAATAGAATTTTTTATTTCAAAAATATGCAAATAAAGAAAAAGAAATAAGGAGACAGAGCAACATCTTGTTTAGCTTATTCACTGATAGCAATTTAATTGCTTGTCTTGTTGCCATAATTTACCAGCATTTTCAAGTCTTTATAATAGAGAAAAAAATTTCCAAAGTCATCTGATACCTCCCCCATTAATTAAAAAAATTAACCAACTCTTTATAAAATTTGTCAAAAGCTTTAAAATTTGGTTGCGTCCGGACTTACAAGATGAATTTTCGATCAACCATACCTCTAAAAAAATTTTGAATAGATAGGAAACATGTCTACATATAAGGTGTTTTGTGTTGCCAAACTGATAGTCATGTGATTAAAAGCAGATATACTTATTTGAAAAATAATTTAGGAGTTGACTCTTTAGTCATAAATAATATAGCTTTCTCTGTCGAAGAAAATTAAAAAAGCAGTAAAGAAAAATTTTATTAAAAGACACTTTTCAGTGGCGACACTAATGAAATGTGTCAATAATTCTTAAAATTTTAAATGTAAGATTAAAAAGGTGTTTTTTAATTTTTTGAGTAGCGAATTTTTAAAAAATCGAAGCAGGAATTAAAAAAGAATGTAATCAGAGATTTATAAAATGTCTTGTTTAGCTGAATTGAGTTACAAAGTTAGGTTTTTATTTTTATTTTTCTTAAAATATTGATTTTTGATGAAACTTTTTAATAACTTCTTTAAACGAATCCTTTGTCTAAACGAATCCTTCTACAACGCTTTCAGTATTGTAACTGTAAGCTACCAATCACAATTACCATCAAAAACACAAATTATTTTTGATATGAACCCTTATGATGTTTTCAGCTGTCACAAAATAGGCACCCTTCAAACACCTTTCACCATGAAAATTTAGAAGACTCTTCACTGCGTTTGTAAGACCGCATCTTGAAAACTGTACAGCAACCTGGAATCCTTTGCAAAAGAAAGACATTAAAAGGAAAAAAGTCCAACGTAGAGCTACCAAACTAGTGCCTGGTCTCAGAAATCTCAATTATCTCTCAAGATTAGAAAAAATTGGTATCCCTACGCTTGAAAGTAGAAGGAAAAGAGGTGATGCAATCCAACTTTTCAAAATTGTCAGTAAACAGAGCATTGTTCGCCTACATGCCTTCGCAGATTCAAGCCAAACTCCAAAAATCAATCACTCATCGATGAATCTACGTAAAAAACCAAGACTAAGGAAGCAACTCTGTTTGTCAAAACCTAGAGAAAACTTCTTCACGTACAGAGTAGCCTCCTTATGGAACGAGCTACCGGACACTGTAGTTTCTACAACATCAACAAATGAATTCAAAGACAAGTTTGACAAAGTAAAATTCTAATACTGAGAATAACAGGAAGTGTTAACTTAGAAAACTTAATAGAGGTTCAAATTCGTATTTTAATTCAAATTTGAATTTTTTTCAGGAATTATTCGAATCCTTATTTTTGTCTTAATTTTTATACTTACTTTTAATTTTTTTACATCGCCTAGAGTTGTTTTTAAATCACAAGTAATAAATCAAGACAAGTCAAATTTTTTTTATAATAAAAATAATAAGTTTAATAAAAATTTTATTTTAATTCTAAATGCTTGAAAATTTCGCTTTATCTAAAAAATAAGAATTTTTTTCCTCTAAGCTATCAATTTCTTTAATTGTTTGTACAACAATTTAATAATGAACTAAAATATAAATTTCCACAATTTGCAGTTTGACAGTACAATCTCAGATTTATTTTCATGACTTTGAAAAAAAAACTCCGATTAAATGGGAAAATGCTTTGTTTTAGAATTACCAAAAAAACTAAATTAAGAAAGCTCTCAATTTGTATTCTAAGGGTCAATGAAAAAAATCTGAAAATTTCTAATCACTTTTTGGTATTTATTTTTTGTCAAGTATTTCAGAACAGGAAAAATTTTAATTTAATAAAGTCCAAAAATAAGAGTGTTTATTGGAATGATCAGCAATCAGTAAAAGAAATGATAGTTGCTTGATAAAAAATAAATAATTAAAAATTTGAGGATTTTTTTTGACAAATTTTATTTAAGATAAATTTTTATTTTTCAAATATTTTAATCATTGATCAAATAGATAAAAAACAACTCATATGAACAATCGTTTATATCGAGTTGTGGATCGAATTTAGAACTATTGAACAATTGTGACGATTGATTTCAAATTCGATCGAGCAATGATTAGAATACGATTTGAAAAATAGAAAATGAATCTACAATTTGAGTTTTGTTCTTCTCCAATGTCTTCGCTTGGCATTATAACTAGCAACAAAATACAAAATAAACTTCAAATAATTTCAAAAGGTGAACATCCTACCGAATGGTGTTTCCAGTCTTCATTCTAATCCATTGTGGCATTGGTCTATTTTGTTTTTGTTTTTTGGCAAGAATCTTTTTGATTCTGAAGGTTTTGTGCGAACCCTTTGGAAAAGTTTACTTCACATCACAGAGACTAATTTACGGCCAAAAATCAACTTACCATTTTTGCTCCCTTTTTGTTAATTTTTTAACTAAGAAAAAAGAAAAAAATCAAGCACGTTAGATGCCGAAACAAGTCTTTTAGCTGAATAGTGAATGCAAAACTAATTAGAAAAATTAATAATTCAAATGAGGACCGCAGATATTTTTAAAGTTGAACAAAAATAATTTCTAATCAAAGTTAACATTCAGAAAAAAACCTTGGCGAACATTTTTCAAGACCTTTTTCTCATTATTTTTCAATTTAAAAAATGTATTTGTTCATGAGTGCAAAAAAGCCACATCTGACTTGTTTTTTTCTGCATTCTCTGAAGACCTTTCCAAAAAGTATCTTTTTTTCAAGACTAATTGAAGACTATGGAAAGAAAATTCTAAATTATGAACGCAAAACCAGTTGAAAAATGAACAATCTTGATCTAACTTGTAAAAAAAAGAGAATAAAACTGAGCATATTTTTGTAATAGAAAATTGTTTGCTATTTTGTTGAAGAGGTTAAATTTTGCTAATTGAAATGGCTCTGTTTGGACCCCAGTTTATCTATACAATTATTATGTTTATTTTATTGACAAAACTTGGAAAGTTTTATTCGTATGGAAGATATTTGTTATGCCACAAACTCTACCGCTATTTGAGTCCAAATTCAGCTGAATTAAAAAAATCTGTCCGCTCTCACTACAAGAACCAGAGTAAGTTTGCATGACCAAAAAAAAGATACAAAAAAAGAAAAAAAAAATTTCTTGATTCAAACCAAAATTTTGTTATTTTAGCCAAATGCAAAAAAATGAGCCGCTTGTTCGAAATCGATGATGACAAAGAAGAGTTCAACATACCCGAGGGCGCAACCATTGAATTATCCATGTGTCCAGTGCTGCCGCATGATCTTCATTTCATCAAGTATTCCGACGACTTCCAGAGTTTTGTAGATGTCTCACTAATTGCAATCATTATCTACACAAGCACAGAAATTTACATGGCCATTTTTCGGCCTAGTGACGAAATAAATCTGAGCGTGGTATGGTGTGTAATGGCAATTTTGTACGGCATAGCCACTCTTGCATCTATAGCTCGAAACTATTTGAGAACATCTGAAGGCGCTTTGCTATTTATCTTCGCTGGCGTGTCCTTCATGCTCTCATTGTTGGTTCAGCTGGCAGATACAAAATTTTTTGATTTTCAGCTCAAAGACGCCTTTAGAAATGTTTCATCAAGCACTCTGGCTCTAGTTCACAGCCCAAATGCCAAAACATCCAAAGTTGTGACAACAAACCAGAACATCTACTCCCAGTTCAAATACTACAGCACTAATGACTTGTTATTCACATGCTGCATAGCTTTTCTAAGTGCAGTCATCGGTGCCTTGTTTTTTTTTCCTGCCTTTCGTCTGGCCAGACTTCACTTTTTATCCCTAAAGTACTCTCAAGGCTCCAAGTCCAAAAGATTTCTATTCTACTTGAGCTTTATTTTGCCCCTTCTGGTATCCATCTGCTGGCTCAAGTTTGACCCAAATGAAAAAGTGGCAAACAAAGCGACCGGAACTAGTGCCAACGCTACCATCAACAAGTTCATTAATTTAATTACCTCCCCGAAAACAAATTCAAATATTTTCAACACAATCAAAATATTCTTTTTTAACATACTGTTTGCCACTAATCTAAAAATCTATTTAGTTGTGATTTTTTTCCTAATGAGATTGGCATTGTACAGACACTATGCGCAATCCTATCTAAATTTGGCTTTCGAAATAGCAGCTAGCATTCGGAAGCAATCAACCAAAGTAACCAACACCAAATACATGAGTTCAATTTCGTCCATCTATCAATATTATGGAGTGGTTGCAAACCAGTACATTGTGCCATTGTATGTGCTTTTGTTTATGGTGTTTTTGCTGAAAACTTTGGGAAATTACACATGGTGCGGAGACAGTCAATACTGCAACACTTTTGTCGATCTTCTCTCCAGCTGGAGTTCGAGTTTCAAGCAAAATGCATCCGATTCTCCTAATTTATTCAAACGGCTCGAGTCGTCACATTTTAATATAAGCCAAAGCCACGATGCTTTGAACAAGATTTTCACCCCTTATGTTCTAAGAAGCCTAATAGGTTATTTTACTTTTTGGACAAGCACAATCTGGTTTACAATAAGTTGTATTGGTTTGCTTTATTACCATTATATTGATAATCATTATGTTGTCTAGAAATAGATTAAATTATTTACTCAAGTTTTAATAATTTCTTAATTTTTAGAATAATAATTATTAAAGAATAAAAATTTTATACAAAAATTTTGACTTTCTTTCTCGATACATGCAGCACCAAAAATAAAAAGCCTTTAGAAATTTTTTTTTTTAATAATTCGGAAATTTTTTAAATGACCAAATATACAGTACTGATTTGTTCCAGTGATTTTACCAAAATTTACGCGAATTTACCAAAATTTTAGTAAATTCACCGGAATTCCCGTAAATTTACCAGAATTTAATGGATTTTCCGTTAAATTTCGTAAAAACCAAAAGGGCAAAAAAATCAAAATTTTTGCAATTTTTTCACTTTTTTTAGTTTTTTTTCAAAATTAATAAAAAAATTTAAAAGAAAAAAAATTGTATTTTTTTACGCAAATTTTCGTAAATTTTTATTGATTTTAGTGAAAAATAGTAAAAAAAGGGAAAAAAAGTTAAAAAAAAGAAAAATTTGAATTAAGTTTTTTTAATATTGAAATTATTAGATCATTGAATATCTAGTCAAATTTTAGTTTAACGCAATACAAAGTAGAAAAAATTCAAACTGCAAAATTTGTAGCCCCTTTATGAGAGATACCAGCTCAAATATTAAGCTTTCCTTCATATTTGGACGTACTTGCGTTTAACTAAAATTTGACTTGATATTCAATGAAAACATGAATTCAGTGTTATACAGGGAAATAATGTCAGAATATTTATTACCATTTGGTGCAAGTAAATTCGATTCGGAATTTCAGTTGCACCAAGACAATGATCCTAAACACAGTAGTTTATTATGCAGATCATTTTTAGATATAAACAAAACTAATTGGGTAAAATAATAAGTAAATATAAAATTTAAAAACTAATTTAGTAATTAAATTTAAGATTAAATCACCCCCTAACTCGCCAGATTTAAACCCTATTGAAATGCTGTGGAATGAAATGAAGAAATTTGCAAGAAAAAAAATGGTGTTTACCATAGCTGATGCAGCATTGGCTATAAGAGAATTTGAAAAATCACTAACAGTTGAAAAATGTAGAAAATATATAAATCATCTGAAAAAGGTTGAAATCTAAATTAAAGGTTTTGGCTTTTTAAAATATTAATTTTGATAAATTAGGTGATTGAAATTGTAATTGAGAAAAATGGAGACTGGTCAAATCACTAAAATATATGTATCTAATAATTTCAATATTAAAAAAACTTAATTTAAATTTTTCTTTTTTTTAACTTTTTTTCCCTTTTTTTTACTATTTTTCACTAAAATCAATAAAAATTTACGAAAATTTGCGTAAAACAATACAATTTTTTTTCTTTTAAATTTTTTTATTAATTTTGAAAAAAAACTAAAAAAAGTGAAAAAATTGCAAAAATTTTGATTTTTTTGGATTTTTTTGGCCCTTTTGGTTTTTACGAAATTTTACGGAAAATCCGTTAAATTCTGGTAAATTTACTGTTTTTCTCTTTTGCGATTTTACGTAAAATTACCGGAATTGCCGTAAATTTACTAAAATTTTGGTAAAACCACTGAAACAAATCAGTACTGTATATATTTATATATATTTTGGTACTCATGCATAAATTTGTTAAATTTATATAAAAATAAACTTTTCAAAATAAACTTTTATTTTTTAAATTGCAGTAAATTATTGAAATTAAATGTAATTTTATAAAAATAAAATAAAGCAAAAAAAGTTTTATATTAAGTTGAGCGTTTTGGCATATTGATTTTTTTTCTTTTAGGGTCATTATTTTTGATTTCCACTCAAGTCGATATTTGGCTTTTACTCTTGTTTTTCTCCATGTCATTCCCATTTCGGTGAGTTCGTTCGTGATTGTTGACCTTCATGTTACTGCCTGTCATCCTAACTTGCGTCGACTTTCAGGTGTCCATTGAAGAGCTCTCAATGGTATCTGTGTTTCTTTCTCTCTAATTACATGTTCAAGCCACTGCTGCCTTTTATTCTTTTATACACTGACTTAATGGCTCTGAATTTGTTCTTTGACAATGTTTCAGTGTATCCCGAGAATCCTCTTCAGGGTTCCAGCTTGGATGGTATTCAGGCTTTTTTTGTCAGATTCCCTAGCATTCGCTTTTATTACTTGAGTTTGTACTGATTAAGGTTTGTTTGTTGATTTCCATGCAAAGGCACTTTTTGCTTTACCAAATCTTTTCTTAATGTGTTTGTGTGTTCCCGTCGCTGTTCTGATGGTGCTTCCTTAGTATGTGAATTCGCTTACACTCTCGATTTGTGTAAAATCAATGGTAATCGGGGTATTCAATTTGGTGTTTATGGACATGACTTTCGTTTTGGTCTAAATCTTCAAGCTTTGATGTTAACCACCATTGACTAGCCTTCAATAGCACTGAAAATAGTTTTCTTCATGACATAGTCAATCAGTAATAGTGAGAGAACGCACCCTAGCCTGACTCCTGCTCACACTTTGAAGCTCTGATTGTCCTTTTTCCAAAATTACGCTACACTAGAATTTCTCGTAGAAGAGTTTTTTAAGTTGACTATCTTTTGTGGCAGGCCATAAGATATTACCCACAATGTTTCTCTGTTTATGCTATTAAAAGCTTTCTTGAAGTTATGACACAAGGGGTTATTCCATTCCAGACTTGTTCTTCTCCTCTAAGTATGACATCCAAAGTTCCTGATTCTTCCCAGGTTTATGCTGCAGAACGCCTTGCTTGCTTATCATAATTGTCACAAACCATTTTGTTACCTTTCTTATGGAGCTTGACCATGAGGCTTTTTGATCACTCCTCTAGTAAGAATTTTTGTCGCCATATCTTAATGAAGTGGTCTTGTAATATTCCTTTTGTGATCTAACATCAGCTTTCAACATTTCTGTCGTAACTTTGTCAACAGGCATCTTGATTTGCTAAAAAGAAATGCTTTGCGGAAAGTGCTGTAATTTTTAATGCATTGTCCAGTACAATTGGAGCGGATCATTGCCAATTGATAGCTCATTTACAGCTTGTCTGATTCCTTTGACTGTTTTATCAATACCTATATCAGGTACCACATTAGTATCCTTTATTATGTCAAAAAAATTTCTAGAAAATAATTCGGAAAAAATTTCGGCCTCACAAGCTAGTTCATAAAGACTATGAGTAAAGTCAATTATCCCGCAAATTAGGATCGCGGAAACCTCTGTCAGCAATTTTTTAGAATTGGGAAAACTACAAAATTACCAATGATTACTTCTGGCATATTATTTTTACTTCTTGTCTTCATTTATTTTGCTTGTTTTTTTTAATTTACTCCAACAATCTCTAATAACAAGAATATTAGCTGCTTTTTCAATTGTTTCATGAATTTTATAGACAATTCTGCTTTAGGAGGTACAAAAAAAGTACTTAGTAAATTTATGAAACTTCATTTTTCTAATTTTACTATTCTACGTTGTTACACGTGAATATGTATCTACGTTAAAGTATATTTTTGCTTGAAATTTTTTTATTCTCCCCTTTTAAAATTTTTTTGAAGAATTCTACATAAAAAGAGTTAAAATTGGTAATATTAATTTTTATTTTATTTATTTTTTTTCTATTCATATTTTTTTTTCAAACATTCTATTACATGATAAATTCTGAATTCTCTATTTAATTATCTTGAGTTTGAACAAAAAATGATGGAAATCGAAAATATCTTTTCTAGAACCAACTACTCTCAAAAAGTAAAATAGAAAAACAATTGCGTGGACATTTTTTTTCAAGGCTGTAATTTATATTTAATGGACCAGATGCAGGGCTAACTTAACCGAAATATGTAAAAAGTTTATTCTAAATGCAAGCTCAGTTAATGCCCAGCAAAAATTTATCTTTTTATGTATTTTTTGGAACAAGGTCAAGTCTCAAAATCCTGTAAAATAGCAAACCATGATACCTAAGAAATCTTCTTCCACTCAAGGTCCTAACGTTCTTATACTTTTTTTTTACAGGAAAGAAATTTTTAAAAAATTTATAATGGCTTTTCAAATGGAAAATGAAAATTTCTATTGATAAGTCATGTTACATTATCTTTGAGAAAAAAACTAAAGTTAAAATCAATCTAGACTATGTTGGATAAATTAAAAGAGCGATTTAATTCAAGGCTTAATAAAAAAAAATATCTCTCAAATAGGAAATGGGATCTAAAACCAAAAACATTAGGGAATCTTTACAAATCAGTGATGGGATCAATCTTGTTTTATTTTTTATCCATGTTTAAATTCATTCTCAGAAATTAAAATCAAAAAAATATCAGTAATTCAAAATTCAACAGTTAGATCTATTCTGAAGCTGAAATATGAAACCCCCTCAAATATTATGCTCCAAGAGGCTTTCAATAAAAATTAAACTACTAATAGCCCCAAGTCAACTTTTTGAGTTGAGTGAAAGATGTGTCAGGACAGAATTGAGTCATTCTGTTCCATTGGTCGTTAGACTGGTGGAAGAACATAGAAAAGGTTTTGAATCAAGAGTTATCGAATCTTCAATTCCATTATGTAATTGCTAACTAACAATTTTTTCTTTTTTTCCTGAACTATCAAATATTTAAGCATATCTAACTCTAGCTATCTCAACTTATGGTTTATAATTTTCTTTCCATAACTTAGATTTATTTTTTTTATTTTTTTATTTTATCTTATTTAACTTTATTTTTAATTTTTTTAATTTTCAATATTTTTTTATTCTGACGGAGTATTAGCTCTGTACAGATTAATGAATAAATAAAAAAAAAATAAACGACGAAGAAGATATAGTTAAAGAAAATGAACCAGCTCTAAAATCATCTAAAAAACAAAAGCCGAATGATGCAGTTTTATCTATTGAAAATGTTTGTTAAAGTTGTAATGCTGTCATGAAAAAAATAAGAGGTTTTACTGCCCAAAGGTTGTACTATGAAAAAAAATATTTTTGTAGATTTTTTTTAGGTTTTCTTTTACTAAATATGTTTTTTTAATGATAAAATGGAAAAATTAAAAATTTTTTGGTATTTTAACTTATTTTGTTTATTTTAAATAAAAAAATTGACACAATATTCACTTTATTATATTTTTATTTTTTTTTGGGATTTTTATTAAATCTGTGTAGTTTTTACTAAATATAATGTGCAAAAATATTAAGACTCTTTAGCTTAATCTGAAATTTAGGTACCATTTATCAATCTAAGTAAAATAATCGATTTAAAAAATTATTTTGCTATAATTTGCTTAATTTCTGGGTAATTTTAGCTCATTAAAAATGTATATTTTTCCAAGAAATCTTTACATTTCTTTGACGTTATCCTGCTATTTATGGATATTTTTATCATTATTTTGCGTGGTATTTCAAATTTATTATTTGCCATAAATAGGTTTTTAGTTCATTTTTCCTCATAATTTCAAGGAAGTATCATATTTTGTTAGATTTATTTTTGCGAATTACCAAAGAAAACCAATCGCCTCAAAATGATCACATTTCTAATACTAAATTTCCAAATTAACATGAAATCTAGCTGGTTAGTATATTTTATCAGACACCATCTCATATGATTTTCAAAGGAAAAATAAACTTGATTAAATTTAATTGTGAACCCATATTGCTAAACTATATAAAAGAAGGACATTCTTTTATTGTCATTAGAAAAAAAAGCGGTCTTTATTGAGATCAATTTAGATTTTAAACAATTTAAGCAAAATTAAAAATAAATTAGCACTCCTAATTAAGTTTTTTTGAAAAACAAAATCGATTATTTTCAAATATTTAAGCTCAGTATTAGATAGCACCAAAATCTTTCGAATTTGACTAATAATAATTTTTTAAGGAATTCTTACATATTGAAGGATTAATAACTGAATCTCTTTAATTAATTTCAAATAGACATGAATCTTGTAAGATTGGGCTCGTTGATGCTGATCGGTAATTTTTTGAATATTAAAATGTTTATAATTTTATTTTTCCAATTTCGAAGTTTCAACTCTGAAAACCTTGTTTGCATTAACATTATCTGAAAGATATGTTTTGGCTAATAACAAAAGAATTAATAAAATGCAATCGAATAAACTAGAAAATTTGCATTATATTGATGATCTTTTCGAATTAATAGATAAAACTGGTGAGAAACAAATCAAAATTTAATTTAAATACTAAAGTTTTTTTTTCCAAAGGTTTAAATGACGGTTATATTACATTTAAAGAATGGGAAGAATATTTTTCACAAATTGATTTAACAAAATGCTTCGAAAATAAGAAACATGGAAGTTCTCGTAGGCAAAAGTCTATAGATCATCAAAACTATAAATCTAAAAATTGAATCAAATTCAATTGAAAATCGTTTAAAATTTAAATTAAATTAAGCTGAGCAGGGCTCTTATTTTATTTTTGTTGTTGAGTTTTATTTGATTTAAATAATTTTATTTAAAAAATTTTAAATTGAACATTCTAAAAATTTTTGCTTAGCTAATAAGTATTCATTCATTTTTTTTATTTTTTTTTATTTTTAATCTTAAAAATATAATTAATTAAAAAACTCAGTTTAAAAATTTAATTTATTGAATAGTTAAAGTTTTTTTCGAAATTTCTTAAAAAATTCATTTACTTCGCTCTTAACAAAAATTTTTTGTCTAAAAATAAACAAACTTTTTTTTGATGGAATATATCAAATTATTAGTTGAATATATTAACAGATAAGAGTTTTTAATTTTTTTAATGCAGTAAAAAATACTTAATAATTTTTTAAGTTATCATTATTTTTAGAAAATTTAAAAATGACCAATTCTTTTAGGTTTAATTGCTGTTTATGAGATCAACTTTGATACATAAACTTCTATTCTAGATCGAATTAAAAAATCCTGGAAAAGAAAATGAGCGCCTTTTATCCTCTAGAATAGAAAGCGACAGATTATTTAAATTATTACAATTTTTTTGTTAATTATAAACTTAAAACTTTATTAAAGAAATCCTGAATTAAAATTAAAATTGTTTTATTCGAATCAAAAAATTTTAATAACAAAAAATATAATTGACATAATTACTTTTTATTTTGTCTTAGGAAATTAAAAAATTAAAAAGCTATATTATTGAATGGCAAATACAATTTTTATCTTCGAATGTTTACCATCATCTTAGACCAAAATAAATGCTTTATTTTTTTTTAAATAAGTGTCTTTTTAAATTTTGGTCAAGTCGGCCACTTAAAGTTCATGATCACATGACCAAAACTTAATTGATAAAAATCTAAAAAAATGATGAAATCAGCTTTATTCTATTTAAACATATAATGTTAATTATTTAAAATTAAAAAAAATCTTATTATAAATTGATCTTTAATTGATCTTTAATTGAGAACTAGAAAGAAAAAATTAAAATCCACATAAAGCAATTCAAATTATGACTCAAAAATACGTAACAGAATTTTATTTTGTATTGATTTAGATTTTATTTTTACTTCAGACAAAAATTCATCTAATTTTCTTCCTTGTTAAAGATTAAACAAATCATATTTAATAAAGTTTAGTCGTTAAATGATTAATGATAAAAAATAGATTTTTTTAAATCTTAAACTATAAATTTTAATTTGAAATTTATATTTGATAATGAACTTCAATTTGCCGTCACAGTCTGACTATGAGGAAAAAATTAGAAAATTTTTAGATTGTTAGATACAAAATTTTTAAGTTCGAATATTTGTGCGCTGAAAAATTTAATTTTAACTTTGTTAATTTTTACTATTTTACTATTCTATTTTTATTATGCGATTTAAAAATAAAATTAAAATACTATTTTTTATTTTCGATAAAAAAATTTTTAACTTCTAATTTATCAATTTATAATAATTATTACCTATGTTGTTTTAATGCATAATACTGAAAAAAAATACTGATGTTTGAAATTTTTTAAATTATTGATATTCAAAATAATTAAAAAGGAGAAAAATTGTGTGAATTGATGCAAAAATAAAACAAAAAATCAAAATTTTTGTTGTTAAACAAAAGTTATTATTAATACTTTTTTTTTTTTCTTTGATCTAGGAGGTCTAACACGTTTGGGCTACTGACTCACTTTTTTCTTTATTCTTCTACTCGTATTTTCGCCGCTTTGATACCAATGTCGGTAATGACTTTAGTTTCATTAGGGTGATAAAAAAAAGCGTATGTTGTAGCTTTTGAGCGACCAGGACAATGTTTTCTTTCAAGTAGGAATTATTTCTTCAATAAAAGACTTTTTTTTATCAAATTTATTTTTGAAAAATAGAATTTTTTTTATTTATTTATTTTTTATTTGTTTATCTGTGACGACCAGAAGCTCTTTCACATTAAAATAAAAATATCAAACATTAAAAATAAAAAATGATTAAAAATAGAAGATAATTAAAATAATTGAAAAGTATAAACTTTAAGTAAAATAAGCTAAAATAAAATGAAATGAAAGCTAAAAAGACATGCATTGAAATAGAATGTAACTTGTGACACATGTAAACATAGTTGGAGCTTCATGAAAAAAAAGAGGAAACAGTAAGGTAGCAATTACACAATGGAGTTGGGTATTCAATGTATCTTGATTCGAAACCTTCTTTTGTATTCCTCCAACAGTCTAGCAATCAATGGAATAGAATGATATAGTCCTGCCCTGACATATCTCTCACTCAACTCAAAAAGTCAATTCGAGAATGTAAGTAGTTTAAATTTATAGAAAGCCTCTTGGTGCATGATAAAGGGGGAAGTATCATATTTAACTTAAGGATAGATCTTACTGCTGTATTCTGAATTTATTTTAGTTTTCTGATATTGTTTTCTGAAAACGAATTCAAGCAAGGAAATTCGGTATTTTGATTAAGACCTCATTTTTTGTTTGAAAGTATCTTAATAATATTTAGCCTCGTATGGCAGCGTTCTTTAATTTCGTCTACCAGTCTTTTTAAATTTAACTTACAATAAAATTTTATACCAAGAAACTTGATTTCTTTTTGGCTCATGATTCTATTTCCATAAATGTTTAAGTTAAGGTTATCATTGTCTTTCTTTAACTAACTAAGAAAAGACTACTGAACACCACTTTTCAACTGATATCTTCCTTTTCCACTTAAAAAGCCATTGTTCTAGTTCGTTGGTGTATTTATTTATCTTTTTTTCTAGGTTCCCCTTTTTGTTGTAAATGAAGAATGAAACTAGAACGCTTGGTAAAATCAGAGGCTTTTTGTTTGGTTTCTTTTGGAAAAAAAGAAAGAACGGTGTCTATCAAATAAGTCTTAGTGAGTTAGAAGATTGATGTAAAAATCATTTAAATATTCCATCAACTGAAAATGAAACAGACCGTCTTTAGCTATGAAAGTTTAGATTAAAGCTTAAAAAATTTTGTCAAAATTTACTTTTTATGTGTTTGATAAATTTTTAATTAAGATCATATAAAATATTGCAACATAATAAATATAAAAGATGAAAATTAAATTTTAATTATTTTTTTTAGAAATTGAACTATTTTGACTTTTTTTTTTTGGATTAATTAAGCTTTAAATAAAAAAAGTGAAACCTGAGACTTGTTCAGAATTTTGTCTAGTTATATAATTCAAATAAAAAAGTTAGGGTCTTGAGTCAATCCTACGACGAAAATCAAAAAAACTGCCCAAAAAAAAATATGTTTTTTTGGTTTAAAGTGCAACTTAATTCCACTTAAAATACTTGAAAAATATATCATTTAATAGAAAATTTTGCGCTCTTTAAAAATATATATAGATATAGTAACTTTTGAATGAAAACTCATCTCAAAAATTTCAAAAACCTAAACCACTTTTTTCAAAAACAATCATTCTAACTTCAAGTAAAAAATCTTCTTCCCCCCCCCCCCCCCCTAATGCATCAAGTTTTCTTAGGTTTTCATATACGTAGATAACGAATATGCTATCGAAAATTGTCGATTAAGATAGTGATGTCGTTTTGCTACGCGCGAACCTTAATATAAATTCATAAATTTTTATGTGTAGCAGTTCATAAAATGAATAAGAAAACAAAACTAGAGTAAAATTTTTCTCTTTATTTATTTTGAAAATATTAATTTTCAAGAGTCATCCATCGGTTCATCTGTTAATTTCAAATCATCTAACATTTCTTGAAGACTGATCTGAGGCAAATTTTCAGCATCAGATTCTTCAGTCTCTACATTAAATTTTTTTCGTTGATCTTTGTAAATATTAATATTTTCTCTAGCTTTTGGATCCTCTTCGAGGTCTTCTAAAAAGTCCAAATAATCCTTGTCATCAATAGTTCCTACACTTGCTCCATCTTTCTCAATTGGTAAACGATTTAAACGCCATTTTCTCTTCTTGTGACGAATCAACTTGTCTCCATAAATTTTCTTTACCAAGATTACATCCGGCAAATTTTCTGGCTTGATTGCATCCAAATGTTCATTATTGACATTTGCATTGGCCAGATCGAAACCAAGAGCAGTGTCTCCTATTTTCAGCAACCGACCTAGATGAGTTCTAGTGTGCAGCTGGTTTGTGTTCGAAGTGATTTCACTTGTTTTTATGACCCAAGCATCGGACAGCTCATGCTTAAAAAAACAAGAATTTTTTTATTGATCTCTTTTTAATCTTTATTTGGCTATTTTTTTAAAGACTTAAGAATCATTTTGCAAATATTTTGTATGTAAATTTTTTTAACTTTTCACTATTATAATTTTTGGACCAAAATTAAAATTGTTCTGATCTCTTCTTATTAAATTAATGGATAAAATTTATTAATAATACAAAAATTAATCTAATTTAAAAAGTTATTTGCCCCAATTCATTTTCAATGGAGTACCAGTAGGTTGCGGGTTATAATAAGATGGAACTGTGGAATCTAGATTTTATCAAAGTAATAAATAAAATAAGCTTTGGCATTTTTTTTGATAAAAAAATTTCCTTTTAAAATTTTATTCCAAAATTTTTTAAAAAGATAATTTTCTGCATATATTTTAGCTTTATGTTTTAAACAAAATTTTAAAATCAGACTTTTAAAAATTATTTTAAAAATCAGACTTAAAGGCATCTTTATGGTGATGACCAATTTAAAATATCATTTCAATTCAAAGAGTCTATCTTTAGAGATTAAAATTAATCTTTAAATTATTTTAATTAATCTTAATGTAACATGCTAAACATGTTATGAAGACATAAAAAAAAATAATTCAATAAAAATTTTTTTCTCAATCCGTTGAAAAAATTGATTTTGAAATTTTTTATTTCAAAATTTATTGCTAACTTGGATTTTAATATTATTTAATATTTTAATTTCCATTTTAATGCTAGTTACAAATTCTTTTGAAAAATTAAAATTTTAAAATAAACTTAACAAAAAAATTTAAATTTCAAAATCAATTTTATCATTTGGTTCAGAAAATATTTTTGTTTGATTTTTTTTTTAAATCTACATTACATGTTATATAAAAATTATTTAATTAAATCAAAGGATTAATTTCAATATCCTAAGATAAACTCTTTGAATTGATCATCAACTTAAAGATGCCAACTTAGACTCAAAATTATTTACAGTTAGTGATTTGGCTCAACATAATATCAAAAGGAAAGTTTTGTACTAAAAAAAATCGCCAAATTACATTTAATTGATAATTTACTGGAATGAGGTTTTTGTAAAATTAAAAAAAAATTCAATCTTGACTTTAACTTTTCCAATTTAACTAACCAAAAGTGTCGCAATATTTTAGCAATTCTAATTTTGGTCTGAAAAATATAATAATAAAGGTTGCAGAAATACGAAATGGTGAAAACAAATAGCCACTAGTTTAGATTACCTTGTGGGATTCTTTTCCGTAGAAATGAGGCCGTTTATTATCCGTATCAATATCAATAATTGTAAATTCTCTTAATTGCTTTGGATTGCAAATTGGTTGAAAGGGACTTCGCCAGTACGTATTGGCGTCAATATCCACAACTAGTCACAAAATAAGGATTCATAAAATTGAAATTTTTTTAAAAAATTACTTCTAAGAGAAAATGGATCAATCAAGCTAATCACTTGACTAATTCGGTAGCAAATACAAATAGGACCAAATCCGCCCAATTCTTTTGACAATTTTTGAGGCAAACAAACAATGTCGTCCTTGCATATGGGCACAATTTCTACAGAAAACGTGTGCTTGTAGTTGTAGACATTGCTGTGGATATCATGAGAAATTAACCGCTTTGAAGTATCATATCTGCAAGGAGCTGCACTCAGCAAAAAATCAACCAATTTTCTTGCATCAGGCTGCAAAGCATAGAAGAAATCAATTCCATCAGTTGCCTGTTTAATGGACACTGTCTTGTGGTGGGCATTTAACTTGAGGATCATTTGTTCCAGGTAAAAAAATGTCTTTTTGTGCTGAGCTCTCTGACGGACTTGCACTACACACTTCCAGTAGTCTTTGGCTTCGACACGTTGACAATCTTCACATATTTGGTTCACGATCTGAAAGTCTATGATGGTTGTTTGCTGAAGAAGAGCACCTTGGATGTCTTTCTGAACAGATATTTTCACTTTGAGTCTTTTGGAGTGTGGCTCGGTCCAGATGAATCCGGCATCAACAAGATTTACTTTGTTTAGACCTTTAATACGCTTCAAGCATATGGCCAACAATTGACGGGATTCTAGAGTAGCAGTTATCCAAGTAGAGGGAGGCTGAAGATAACGTTCACACTTGCCGCAAAATTGAAGCAAACATTGCTTTGACAAATCTTGTGTTATGTCAATCTTTGATTGAATGCATTGCATACAGGTGTTTAGAGGATTTTGATCAGTCAAAATGCCACACTGACAACAAAGTCTTCAAAATATGGATAAACAAACAGCAATGGAACAAAATTGTTAAAACTTACATTTTGTTAATGTTTGAATTAATCTGTGAACTAGTCATTTTTGTAATTAATCTAAAATAAAAACACGTGTTTTTATTTATTAATTTTTTCTTTTTCTTAATTATCTGAATAAAAATATTTAAAATTAAAAAAAAAAAAATTTCATGTTATTACATATAAGCAAGATGCAAAAAGTTTTCAAAAAAATTTTAAATAGAATCATTCTTAAAAAAATTAAAATAAAATCGTATAATTAATTGAATGCAAAAATAAAGACCTAATATTTTGTTATTGTTAGAATGCATTTTCTTTTTGAAATTTCATAAATTTAAATCTTGTTAAAAATGAACATCAATCCAAAGAATAATACGCCTTTTGAAATAATTTTTGCAAGAAATTCAACAAAAATTGACCAAGAATTTTGGAAATAAATGGAATTTTCTGACAAAGTAACTTTACAATTTTTTCTGGCTCTTTTTTAAATATAAAGACTCAATTTAAATTATTACATCAAAAATTTTAATGCACAAGATAATATTCTATTTACGATTACTATAGTCATTTTAATTCAAAACAAAATTTTAAACCAAATTAAACGGATCCCAAAGAGTCATGATAAACTGACAGTTGAAATTTAAAAAAAAAAGAAATCAGAGAAATAAAAGGTGAAAAAAAAGAAATTGGTTTAAAATGGTGTTAGTGATCCTAGCGGAAAAACTCTTCTTAAATTGCTAACTTAAGCGTTTTGAATGTATTTTTATTCTTTATAAATAATTTCTTTTATTATTATTATTATTATTATTAATATTATATATCAATATTTGACGAAAAAAATCTGATGTGGCCTCGGGATTTGGTCCTTTTGGACCCTTAAATTCGATCGAATAAAATTAAGTAAATTTTGATAATTTTAATAGAAAAACAAAAACAACTATTTTGAAAATATTTTTTTAGTTTTGATAAAAAAACAATTTTCTTCATTCTCCTGAATTTTAAAAGATAGTAGTAGTAATAGTAGTAGTCAAATTTAATTTGACCTACAAATTTAGTAAATAAAATGGGAATTAAAAATTTAAATCAATTTTTAGCATAGTGTAATATCAAAAATTAAGTGTCGATGTCTTTTTTTAGTAACTTACATCAAATGCATGAACAGTAAATATGTTATCAAAAAAATTATGATTAAGTAATTTATTAAACTTATCACATAAATTAAAAGCTAATGGTATTAAAACTTTAATTATTAAATATTTTTATTTAGATCATTTTTAAATTTTAAGTTTTTTTTGGTTTAAATTAAAAGTCAAGTTAATTTTGTAAACTATCATTTTGGAATAATTTATCGTTAGAAAATAAAATAAAAGAAACATGATAGTCGATTTTAAAATATAAATTTTCTTTAATGAAATCTATAATTATTTAGATTTTTTTGATACAGTATTCAGGTTACAATTATTTTTAAATTTTCAAATAAAAAAATCAAGATAGTGGTTTTATAATTCAATAAGAAAATAAATAAAAAAATATTTTCTGTAGTAAATTACCATTAATAAAAGGGAAGGAAACTAATTGACCAACGGCAGCTTTGTCATTTTTGCAATGTTTCTACATAAAACCCATAATTAGTAAAATTACGTACAGTGGTGTTCCGGATTTAGTAATTTACGATAATTTACGTAAAAAATAGTAAATTTACCGAATTTTACGTAAAATATTGTAAATTTACGTAAATTTACAAAAGTAAAAAAACGTAAATTTACTTGATTTTACGTAAAATTTGGTAAATTTCGATCATTTTACGTAAATTTATGTAAAAAAAAATGTCCAAAAAATTGAAATAATTTGGCACTTTTTAAAAAAAAATGAATTTTTGTTATCCTTCAATATTTATATCCAAAATTATGAGAAAAAAAATTACCATAATTTACGTAAATTTTGGTAAAATGTAATCAATTTAATGGTAAAAAATAGTAAAAAATGGTAAAAATGATTATTTAAAATTTTAAATTAATTTGAAAAAAAATTTTTATTAGGTTGGTTATAATTTTTCAAACACTTAAAGGGTGAAAAATTAATTTTAATTTTCTTTAATTTTTATTATTTTTGTTGAAAGGCAAAGATTTAAGTAGAGAGCGCATTTGGGTATTTGAAATTGTTAAAAGAGAAATACCAGGTCAAAAGATCAGAGAAAATTCTAAGCTATTTCTAAAGCTCCTTCAAAAATTAATGATTTAAAAATTATTTAATAGTTTATTTATTTTTTTTTATTTTTTGAAGGAGCTTTAGAAATAGCTTAGAATTTTCTCTGATCTTTTGACCTGGTATTTCTCTTTTAACAATTTCAAATACCCAAATGCGCTCTCTACTTAAATCTTTGCCTTTCAACAAAAATAATAAAAATTAAAGAAAATTAAAATTAATTTTTCACCCTTTAAGTGTTTGAAAAATTATAACCAACCTAATAAAAATTTTTTTTCAAATTAATTTAAAATTTTAAATAATCATTTTTACCATTTTTTACTATTTTTTACCATTAAATTGATTACATTTTACCAAAATTTACGTAAATTATGGTAATTTTTTTTTTCATAATTTTGGATATAAATTGAAGGATAACAAAAATTCATTTTTTTTTAAAAAGTGCCAAATTATTTCAATTTTTTGGACATTTTTTTTTTTACATAAATTTACGTAAAATGATCGAAATTTACCAAATTTTACGTAAAATCAAGTAAATTTACGTTTTTTTACTTTTGTAAATTTACGTAAATTTACAATATTTTACGTAAAATTCGGTAAATTTACTATTTTTTACGTAAATTATCGTAAATTACTAAATCCGGAACACCACTGTAATTTACGTAAAAAATTTTCGTAAAATCATGTATTGAAATTTAAATTGTATTTTTAAATAGATTAAACAAATTAAGAAAACACTATTCAAAATGTCAATAAAATTGTTGGTCCAAGTCTAACTCAAAGGGTTGATTTTTTTTTTGGGTTTATTTACTTAAATTTGCTCAAGACTGAAATAAGGCTTTTGAACAAAATATGGATAACCAATTTCACTACTCTTATTCAAGATATGAAATTTAGATTAAGTTTTAGACTTAATCAAAAAAATTTTTTATTTTTATAATTAAAAATTTCAAATTTTAGTGCCGTATTAAAAATTAAAATGTTTATTAATTAAAAAAATGTTTTTTGATTAATTTATTGTAATAAAAACTCAATTTTTATTTCCGCTCTTAAATCTGAATTTCAATTTTAAGTTCTTTCTTAGTTTAAACTAAAAAGCGGCATTTCATTTTAGTTTTTGGGAATTTACCATCACTTTTCGATTTTCGTTTGTTTTACTCTGCATTAAAACGCAAATTTTTGGTTCAAGAACATGCTCGATGAATTAGGGTCTCTTAAACTCTTTAATAATTTGATATGATTTACGCGATTAGCTTTTCTAAAGTTTTTTTGCCTATTAAGTAAAAAAAAATCAAATTAAAAAATTCTTTAAAAAAAAACTCAAATTTATAGTCGAAATGTTTCAAAACAAACTAAATCAAAAAAAAAAAATTTTTACTACATTTTTAAAAAGTGTTTATTTTTTTTATAAAAAATTTTCTTTTAGCAATTTAAGATTTTCTAAATTAATCGGATTCAATCTATTTCTTATGTTGGTCTGAATCAGATCAGCCTGACTAAATAAAGACTCTGAAGGAACGGATGATAAAAAAAATTTTTTTAAAATAAATTATCTTAATTAAAAGATCAAATTTCATAGTAAAGGCAAAAGTTTATATTTTTAAAAGTAGATTGAAAAAGAAATTAATATTTTTGAATAATTAAGAATAAATTATGATGAAGAAAAAAATATTATTAAATTTTAATTGAACTCCAAAATAAAAAGTGAATAATTGATCATCAAGATCCCTCCAATTGTAAATAAAAAATATATATTAACCGTATGATTCACTCTAGCATACTCCCTAGTTGGAATAAATGCTAATATTTAGATAAATCTAGATAAATATCGACGATCTAGATAAACTTCTAGAATATTTTTGATTTATTTAAAAAAGATAAAAATTATTTCTTAAAAACAAAAAAACCTTAATCAGAAAATTTCACTCGTTCAGACTTGTTTAGAACAATGAATGATTTAAAAGAGCAAGGAAATAGCGCCTTTAAACAATCTAAATTTCAGCTAGCTGTCCAATACTACACACAAGCCATAGAGAGTATATCACCGGAGCTGGAAAAGCTCAAATTGGACTCCAAAATCGACTCATCAGACACTGAAAATTTGATACAAATCAAACAATTGATAAAATCAAATGATTGCCTGCACAAGTGTCTTAACAATAGATCACAATGCCATTTAAAACTAGGAAATTACCAAGACGCAGTTGATGATGCGACCAAGGTGCTGCTAGCGGTTCCGGATGATACAAAAGCTTTGTATCGTCGAAGTTTGGCTCTAAAAGAGCTAAACTTACTCGATGAGTCGCTCAGAGATGTCAAAAGAAGTCTGAATATAGAGCCCAAAAATAAAGACTGCATAAATCTAATTCAGTCGCTGAGCAAACTTTTCCAAGATAAAACCAATGAGCAAAAGTCAACAAAAACCCAGGTGGCCAAAATGTTCGAATTGGCCAAAACAGGCACTAGTGAAAATCGACTCAATGCTTTGAACAATTTGATTGTTTTGAGCAGAGAGGATTCAGGGTGCAGCGAAATTTTGTCAATCAACGGTGTCCAAAACTTGATAGAAATAAAAGATTGTGATGCAAGCGAAGAAGTTACGCTCTCCATAACAAGAATTTTGGCTTCTCTGTGCAAAAACTCGTTCGCTAGAGCCAAGGTAGTGTTTAACCAACTTCAAGCAGAACTTATTGCATCTCTAATATCTCACCAAAAAGAGACCATTTCTACAGCCGCCTCACTCATAGTACAAAATATGATCTATTCTCTAACAGATTTGGAAAACAAAAGAAAAATAAAAAAGCAAATCAACCAAAGCTATGAATTCAGTAAGTTGCTGCTATACTTGACATTGTGATTTTTTTTTGTCCCAAATAATAAAATTAGTTCTCAAAGTTCCCTTGGTCCAGTTACTGGCTAAAATACCGGTACCCTTTTATTTTAGCAACATGACATATTTGATTTTAATTTGAAACTTTTAAATAAGTCTAAAAAATTCAATAAATTTAATGTCTTTTAAATTTATTTCTAAAATAATTATTAATTTTTAATATAAGATTTACGATAACTGGATCTAAATGATTTGTCATTTATGCTAGCCGAGTTAATTTTCAGAACTAATTTTAATTTTTCAAATTTGTTCCTTTCTAAAATTTACAAAAAATTTAATAAAAATTTAAATTCAATCGAATAGACTAGTCAATCCTATTTGTAGGGTCGGTTTTATCGGGTCCTACTAAAATACTGACCCCCAATTTTTTTAATTTCCTGACCCCCATTTTTTTTGCAAAGAAAAAATATTTTCAAAAGTTTTAATTTATCATTTAGTTTGAATTTTTCTTTTTTTTTTGAAAATTAAATTAGCTTTTCCCAAAAATTTTTATTTTTTGTGAAAATTGAATATTTTTAAATTTTTTAAAACCTGACCCCTAACTGACCCCCCATTTTTTAGTATATCGTTTGGGGGTCAGGAAATTAAAAAAAAATTGGGGGTCAGTGTTTTAGTAGGACCCGTTTTATCCATTTATTAAATTAAACAGAGAAAAAAAATTTATATTTTATAATCATACAGACTAAAGTAAAATTTAAATTTTGGAACTATGCTACAGAATTTTACAAAAATTTATAAACTCTTCAGCTTTTTATTTTAACTAAAATTAATCTTTTACTTAATTTTGTTCTTAACTAAGTTCCAGAAATTCAAAACTAAAGTCTTAATTTCTAATTTTTGACTTGAAATTCTTAAACTACGTCCTTGAATCCTTAATTTCATTTTCGGACGTTCCAAAAAAATTTATAACCGGGGGCCGAAAATTAGGTAACTTTTTAAAAATTTGTAGTTCTTTTAAACCCAGTTATTCAATGATTAAATTGGAATATTTTATAAAAATTTTATATATTCAGAAAGAGAATAAAATTTATACACTCTGGTGCATATTGTTATTTAAAAAAAAGCGTTTTTTTTTACTTTTTTTAAATAATAAAAATTGGCAAACGCTTTTTATAAAAATCAAAATGCACCAGAGTGTATAAAATTTTATTCTATTTCTGAATATATGAAATTTTTAAAAAATATTCCAATTTTATCATTGAATACCTGGGTCTGGGTTTGAGCCTCGAAAAAGAAAATATGAAATTGAGGGTTTCAAGTCAAAAATTAGAAATTCAGACAGCAATTTAGTTTTGAATTTCTGGGGCCTAAAAAAATGACTAAAATGGTTAAAAAACATTTTGGTAGAGTTGTAGTCTTTTTTGGGTATTTTTTTGAAAATTTACAAAAAATTCAATTGAAAAAAAAATGAAAAAAAAAATGATAAATTTTATTTTATTTAAAAGCTCAAGAAGTGCAAGAGTATATTGACGAGATATTCCGAAATGTGATTATGCTCATTATGGAGCCCAAATGTTCAGGCTACGGAAGAGACAACTGCATCGATTTGTGTCTCAAGTTTGTAGACAGAGCTCAAGGATGTGGCTGGACATCGCGATTTATAGTGTTTGGTATTCCCAAATTGCTGCGAGTTGCAGCCACAATTCCAGAGTTGAATTTAGCCAATAGCTTGCCATTGACCGAGCACACCAAGATGCATGTCTCGTGCTGCCTGAGCGCTGTTTACGATGACATATTTTCCGACTTGGAGAGAGACACCTACCAAGAAACTGTGAACAAGTTTGTCAAGGATTTGTGCGAGCGTGAAAACGACCAGCATTCAAAGCTAAAAGCAATAGCATGCATTGGTGTGATTCTACAGGGACCATTTGACGTTGGCAACAACGTGATCATGCAGCACAATCTGCTCAGTCTCATGCTCGACTTGGCCGACTCGGATGATGCCATCCAGGAAAAATAGCCGTCGAAGCTGTTGTCTATTCGGCCTCGAAAAAGGACAAAGCCACCGGAATCTTGTCCGAAGGCATTGACATCCTGAAAAAATTGTACAATTCAAAAAACAACTCAATAAAAGTGCGAGCCTTGGTGGGCTTGTGCAAGCTTGCTTCTTGTCGAGGCAGCGATGCCAGCGTCAAATTGCTGGCTGACGGCTCGACTGAAAAACTCGAGCAAGCTTGCAGAAAAATCATGTGCTCGTCGCTGGACTTCGATAGCAAAAAGTGGGCCTGCGATGGTCTTGCCTATTTGAGCTTGGACGCTGATGTCAAACACAGTCTCATCCAGGACCACAGCTCGGTCACAGCACTGTTCCAATTGGCCACCAAAGACGACAAGAACATTTTGTTCAGCATTGCTTCGATTTTGGCCAATTTGACCAATGCGAACGCTGCCAAAAAACCAAGTGAAGAAATGATCAAGCTGGCAGAGTACGCCAAACACCACATACCAGAAGAAAACCAAAAAGACAAAGAGCCATTCTTTAAGCAAAGACGCCAAGTGCTAATGGACCTCGGAGTCGCCAACGCTCTCACCCAAATGGCCAAGCACAACTCTGAAAGCTGCAAAGAACTCATTGCCAGCGTTTATCTGGTTCTTGCCGAAGAAGTGGACAATCGCGGCAAATTGGTGGCTGCCGGCGCTGGCAAGGCCCTAATTCCTTTGGCATCGTCCGGAACTGACCTGGGCCGAACTAGAGCTGCACAAGCTCTCGCCAAAATAGCCATAAGTATCAACCCCGAATTGGCCTTTCCTGGCCAAAGAGTTCTGGAGGTGGTGCGGCCACTAATCAAGCTTCTTCACCCGGAAAAGACTGCTCTGGAAAATTTTGAGTCTCTGATGGCATTGACGAACCTGGCAGGTGTGGACGACAGTGTGCGCAAACGAATAGTCAAAGAACAAGGCATCAGCAATGTTGAGCATTATGTGTTTGACGAGCACCAGGATCTAAGGCGCGCTGCCACTGAATGTCTGTGCAATATGGCTCAAAATGAAGATGTCCTTTTTGTGTACGAAAAGCCCGATAATGACAGAATCAAGCTGTTGGTTCTTTATTGTGGTGAAGAGGATGACATAAAGTTGAATTTGGCGGCTAGTGGTGCTCTAGCGCAGCTAAGTGAGAATAGTGAAAAGATTTGCAAACGAATCCTGGAAGTTCAATCGTTCTTGCCTATTTTTAAACAAGCGGCCTGTGCGTCCGATATTGAATTTCAATTTAGAATTTTTTATATCCTTGACAATATTGTGTCGAAAAATAAAGATTTTTTTACACAAATTGTCAATTCCGAGCTCATGGACGTGATTGTTGCTTTGTCAAAATTGGACGTTGAAAAAGAAAGGCTAAAGGTGAAAAATTTAGCCTGCGAGATTGTAAAAAGTGCGCTTGAGAAAGAATTGATCAAGCCCACGGTGGCTAGTTTCATCACTGAGAATCAAAGTGATTGAAAATTGACAATGAAAAAAAGGAAATAAAAATACTCTCAACAAGATTTATTAAATTATTTAGCTTAAATTTTATAAATAAATATTTTGTCTTTTGTTTCATTTTTTTTTCATTTTTTTTTCATTTTTTATTTGGCAAGATAAATTTTATTACGAGATAAGCTTCTACCTTACAAGAATTCACATTATTAATGACTAAAATTCGAAATTAATTCCTAAAAAATTTAATTATTTACTTTTTCTTCTTTCTTTCATTAAAATTGTTCAATACTTTGACATTTAGCATTTTTCATTTCGTAAAATTCAAACTCACCGAAACCGATTGAGGAAAAGAGTGTCTTGCTAGAGTGATACATTTTTTTTGGTAAAAAAATAATTAATTTTTAATTTTAAGTAAGGAGTAAGGAACAAAAACAATTAAAAAAAGGCAAACCAAAATACCAAGACATTTCATTTTATCTTTAAAAGCTTTTATTTTTTAAATGTAAAACAAATCGTAAAATTTTTATTTTACCAACATGGATTCAAAAAATTAGGACAGCCATTAATTAATGCTGGCAAAATGTTTTCTCTATATCTATTTTTAAAATAAAAGCATTGTAAAAGCAATTTTTTTTTTTAATTTGGAGATTAGGATTTTTTATGATTTCATTTAATCTTTTAATTTTTTATAGTATTTTCCTTTTTCTATAATATTTTTCTTACATTTTTTAAATTAAATTCTATTTTATATAAATTTTTTAAAAATCTTAAACAACTGAAACATTCAAAATGTCTAATGATAAACGATCATGTATTTCTAAAAAAAATCTAACTGATTTATGTTTAATTTTATTTATCGAATGAACTCCCATTGTATACCCCCCCCCACTGGCATTTTTTTTCTTCATAACATATTAAATCAATATTAGGAATAGTGTGGGAGAGAGAACGTACCCTTGTCTGACCCCTGTACACACTTTGAAGCTTTCAAATCGTCCTTTTTCCAGAATCTTGATACTGTAAGCTTAGAGGGGTAGGGGTAGGATAGGAGATTGAGAGAGGGAGGTTCTTGTATATTTTTTATTACAAAAGAAGTCTATCCGAGAGTAACTTGCTTTTATAGTAGCTTCAGAGCTCACAATACACTCGAATTTCTATCACAAATTTTCATTAAATCTTAAATTGTGCCACAAGGTTTCTTTTTCTGAAGCTTCACTTTTGCTACTAAAGTTATTTCATTACGGTTTTGATAACAACTCTCTAGCTTTAATGACAAACTACTTTGATGAGAGGTCTCAAAAGCTTCTTTTGAAAAGTCTCTTATCCAAGCAAGCAAGACTAAAACTTGGGGTTCCGCAAGGCTCAGTATTAGGCCCACTTCTTTTTTTAATCTTTATTAACGATCTTCCCTTGTGTATCTTAAAAGCTTATATAGAGTTATATGCTGATGATACAAGCCTTACAAAGACCGGCTACAAATTGGACACATTAATTAGCGAAACTGGTGAGGTTATTGAAGAACTAAAAACTTGGTGTTATTTTAATAAGGTTGATATTAATTGGGAAAAGACTTTCTTTATGGTATTTACAAAGAAAAAAATTGAAGTACCAGATTTTATTCATATAAAAGAGGTTAAAATTAAAGTTGTTGATAATTTTAAATTATTGGGCTTTACCATTGATAGCAGATTAAATTTCATGAAATTAGTTTCGGAAACATGTTTATCGGTAAACAAGAAACTATTTTCAATAAAAAGACTTTTCTATCTTTGTCCAATATATTCATCTGTAAAAATTCAATTTTTTAAAACCTTTATTTTACCTTATTTTGATTGTATTTTTACACTAATTTGCTATTTTTCAAAAGAAGCCATTCAAAGGCTAGCTAACTGTTTCTATTTATGTATTTATAAATTATTGAAAGTTAAATTGAATTCTTGTGACTTTAATGATTAAAATAATGTTCTAGAAAAGTATGGGCTTTTTGCTTTTCAACATCGAGCTCTGGAGAGAATGCTGTCGTTTTCATACAATATCATTAAAATGGAGAACTCACCTATTCAGCTCAAAGAACAATTAGTCACAAAGGAATCGCGTAAAATTGAGTACGACTTAAGAAACAAAAGTAAATTTCTGGTGCCGAAATCGAAAACAAAAAGTGGTGAAAACACATTTGGTTATGTGTACACAAAGTTGGCTAACAAATTCCTTATTAACAGAATGGTTCTCAAATTTAGCACATTTAAATTGTCAATATTCAACAACATCAACCTAATTTTTAATGATGCATTAAAGCCTTTTGATAAACTTAATTTAATTTTTAAAGTTAATTTTTTTTTTTTAATAATTGATTTAAATTTTATTTTATTTTTAAAAAATTTTATCTTTATTAAATAAATGGAGAGTTAATCTCTAGACAAGGGCACTAGCCTGTTGATTAACCTTGTAATTGTAAGAGAGTAACTTGCTATTATAGTAGCTTCAGAGGTCACAATACACTCGAATTTCTATCACAAATTTTCATTAAATCTTAAATTGTGCCACAAGGTTTCTCTTTCTGAAGCGCACCAAATAGTATAGCTTCGTCCAGATCCAACAGTAGGTGGCCGAGAAACGGAACAGGAGCTATGGGAACCCTCCTCATAGCCAAGCTGGGACAGGTATTTGGTGGAAATCTAACTTTACTTATTATTGCTCACACGCATATTAGTTTTATTTTCTCTTTAAATTTGTTGTACTTTTCTCTCTTGAGTGGGATTTAATTTACTATTCCATATTCCAAGATTTAACAACAAAATTAAATATAAAATTTTTCTCATTTTATATTAATCTTAAAATTTTGACTGTGTCCCGAAAAGATAAAATTCTAAATTCAAACCGAAGTATTTTAACAATATAAACAATCATTTTTTCTTCTATTTTTAGTCTAAAATATTCTACTAAATAAATAAAAGTTATCTTACTACTTTTTTAAGTAAATACTTTTATTTAGAGAAAATTTTAAAATCTACTTAATTCAAAAGAGTAAAGTTTATTTATTTGAAAACCTGTCCTAAAGATGTGAGGACTTAAATTGTTTATAAACGAGTCTGCGATGACTTGGACATTTACTTAGAGTGAAAGAAACACGGATACAAAAAAGAGCCCTCCAAAGGACACCTGAAAGTCGATGCAATTTAGAATGACAGGCAGTAACATGAAGGTCAACAATCACCAAAGAACTCACCGAAATGGGAACGAAATGGGGAAAAGAAAGACTAAAAGCGAAAGATTGACTTGAGTGGAAATCAAAAGGAATGGCCCTGTGCTCCACAATGAGTGAATAAGGAAAAAAAAATTGTTTGGTGCTTCTGGTGTTAAGGTATCATGTGGCATAATTTGAATTAAAAAAAAATTGGAAGCAATTTTTATTATCTTTGGCATTTAAAACAATAATTCTAATGTAAAAAAATCGTATTGATCACAATAGTTCCTTTTAAGTAAATAAATTTCTTCAATATTTGATCATCAAATAAAAGCTTATTATTTTTAGTGGCAATTTAAGCAGACATGACACAAAATTTGACTAAACTCATTTATGTCACTTTTCTCTAATTGACAAATACCACACAAAGAATCCAGAATCTAATAATCAATTTGTTTAAAAATGTCCAAAATTTTGCCAGAATAAATCACCATTTCATTGTAGTTTGAATCCTTATGATTCAGTACATGAGCTGACGCACAAATCAAAGCTGATGCCAAATACAAGTAATCATTTTCAAGCACTACGAGTTGTTTTCTAAAAAATAAAAACTACATAAATAATTTCGAAAATCTGAGACTTAAACTACCGTTCTGTGAGATCTTTTACTTTTCCTGAAAATGACTCATACAGTCTTTTGTAAATTGCTTCCTTTGAAAAGTAGAAGCTTTCGAGCAAACGAACTGAAATAATGTACAAAGCTTTGGGTTCTGAATTTCTTAAATTATGACCAAGAATTTCAAGCAAAGTCTCTACCACATTATATGGAGTCAGTATGTTTAATCTATAATCCAAATACTTGAGAACTCTCAGCTCCGAATTTAAAATTGATTCAAAGCTAAATTTGTAGCCGAGCTCAATTAACAAATGTTGAATGTTGCTCAATTTTATCACATTTTTACTATTGCTGAACTTGTTTGCCAGCTGAATGCACGTCAAGGAACGCAGTATAATTTGGTCCTTGATTTTTTTGATTATCGGATTCCAGTCCTTGAGGCTGTTTCTTTTGATTGCTTGATGAATTTCTGTCAAATGAGCTGCCATAAACCTTGTTCAATTCGGTTTAATTAGGCTGGTAAAAAAAAGAACTCACTTATCAAAGATTTCGATGGCCAGGAATCTTGCTTCGTTGTCCAATTCAAACTTTTCACTCATTTCAAAAATAAAAGCTGCCACAGAACTCTCTTTGAAATAGCCCTAAGATGACAATTGTAAAAATGCTTGAACATGTTTTTCATGAGTTATTTACACAAAACGAGACACAATTACTAATGGAATTTTTGTTTTTTTCAGCTAGAGAGAATAAGAATTCCTGGAGCATTTCGGTGTCGAAACAGTAGGGCTTTAAGTTGAATTGAGGCCATGTGCTCTGATCCATTTTTAATCACAAAAAAATCTTAAGCTAGATTTTTTTCTTGTTAAATTAAGATCCCAATCAAATAGTATGACTGCAGCTATAAAAATTAAAAAAAAAAAAAAACTTAAATTAAAATTACATTTTATTAAGCTGAATAGCTGAGTTTAGTGAAATTTAAAAAAAAAGTTTTAAAGACTTTTTAAAAATTTTTATGCAAAAGAGTTGCAAAAGTTAAAAAGCCTGTGTGTCCTGGTTGAATATTTATCGGCTTGGCGGTGTAACTTGTACTAGTCGATTCATTAATTTCGTCATCACTTTCTTCGCTGTCATTCATAGCATTTTTTGTCCTCTTGACTGCAGGCTTTTGCTTATTATTTTTATCATTTGAACACTTCTCTTCTTCATCTTTTCCTATTTTCCAATCCATGTTAAAATCAAAATCTGGCAGGTCGTACTTTTTGACGCTCAAAATTCTCCTTAACGATTCAACAGTAACTACATTAACAAATCCAAGCTTGCTTAATTCCAAAGATGTTTTTTGCACTTGTTCAATACATGGAGAAAACGAGCATAGTCTACCACCTTGTTTTTTTAGGGCCTGTTTGGCTGACTGCAACGCTTTCCAAGGACTGGGTAAATCTAGAAAAACTGCGTCCGCCAAATCTTCTACTCCAAATCCTTCAGCGCACACATCTCGATGATAGACTGTAACATAATCAGAAACTTCATGATCCCTAAATTCCTTAGAAGCAGTTTCAGATCTTTGTTGATGAAATTCAAAGGTATGCAAGTGTCCCGTTGGGTATATAGTTCGTATTAGCGCATGAGATAAAGAAGCGCTGCCAGTTCCGGACTCAATTACAATGGAGCCTGGCTTAAGATCAAGTTGCATTGTAATAACACTAATGTTTGGCGTATAAATTATTTGGGTTCGATGCGGCAAAGAAATTGTCCACATTTCGGGCGATCCCTGCAAAACAAATACAGATCCTTGGCTACATTCTACCCGTGATCCAAAAGTTTTTCCAATCAAATCAGAATGTTTAAGAGAACCATATTTGGTATGATGACTAAGTCCTCGTTTAACCTGTATTGGATATAATTGATTAAATGACAAGTAAAGTATAACTGTATCGCCTTCTTTAATGGTCTTATTTGTGCGGCAAAAACTCATTTTTTTAAATAAAAAATTATATTAATTTTTTTTTTAATAATGCTTTCAGTTTTGTTAAATTTTCTTAACAATTATTCAGAAAAATAGTTTTTAAATTCAGTTTGTAGATTTTAGAATTAGTCCGATCATCTAGAATAAAAAAGTTAAAAAAGATGAATACACTTCAACATTTTTTATTTAATTTGAAAATAAAAATTAAAAAAAAGTCTTTTTGTCTGCTCATTTTCCAATTTAATGCTGTCCTAGAACTCTAAATAAACTTGCCTCTAATTAATTAGTAATATTTTTGGTCTAAATACATTTTTCCCTACTCTTAAGGCGGATAAAAGTTATCAAAAAAAAAATTTTTTTCATTTATGATTTTGTTTTATTTATTGATAAAATTGATAGGAAATATATTCGAAAAGGTAAACACTGATTTTCAAATGATTTAATGACATGTCACTTATGTCGAGACAAATATTTTGTAAATAAGTTAATTTTGGGCCATTTTAGACTATATCATTTTGAAAACCAGTGTTCGATATTAAACGACATGACACTAGAATCGAGATTATACGTTTTTAATTTTTTACTCATATGAATTTTTCAATTAATTTTTCAATTAAATTTTAATTTCAAGCGAGAAATTAAAAAATCTTTTAAGTTGTTTTTAAAGTAATTTTTTTTATAATTATTTCTTTATAAAACTTGTTGGATTTAAACTCTACTTTTTTTAAAAAAAAAATATTTTTTAATTAAAAAAAGTGTTTGACTATTAAGTTTTTATTTTTTCTATTTTAAACCTAATACTAGTATTGATATTTTTCAAATTTAATTAATTGAACTAGCTTAAATAATGAATTTTACTAGATATTATATTAAAACACTAGATAAAAAGATAAACGACTTTTTATTTTGATATTTCATTAGTCAAAAAATAAAAATACAAGATAAAAAAATGAAAAAAGATAGCAAAAAAAATTTAATTAAATTCAGGCTAATTAATTTTTCTTCTTTAACTTTTAATTACTTACACGTTTTGGTCAGCATTGTTATTTTTTTATTTATTTATTTATTGATTAGCAATTAACCTCCATTTTGGAGAAGTAAAATTTAAATACAATAAAAAGTTTATATATTAGAAAAATACAATTTAATAAAAAGAAAAAATGATAATCTAGTATATAGTTATCCAATTGATCGAGTCCAAGAAAAATGAGACCATTACTAAAAGACTTTACTAGGTTTTTAAGTAAGATCCTATAGTGCTTGAACCTAAGATTTTCTAAGCATAGCTTTATTGAGTCAGTTATACCGTCATTAAATTCCAGTTCCAATTTAAGAACCAATTTTAGTTGATTTATATAATTTTTTATAAACATTATATCTTTATTAAAATATTTTTCAAGGATGGCTATGTCATGCTTAAATGATTTGTTTATAGCATTCATAAGAGGGGGGGTATCTATACATATTGATTCAAAAATGTAAGAAGCTACTAAAAAAAAAAGATAGTTTGGAAAATAAGTAGAGCTGTTCGAAATTAAATATTTTTAACACTTTGAGGATGTTGGACATATGACAGCTATATTTTATACCAAACATTAGTCTAATTAAGTAGTTCTGGGTTGTGTTCAACTTTTTTGTCTCTTCTTTTAGATGTTGGTTTTTGACTCGCGACTTTGTTTGAATTAGAGCCCGTGCCACACTTTTTTGGTTTCGATAATATTTGACGATTGAGAATTAACGTTTTCAAGAGGCTCTAAATCTTCCATTTCAAATATTGTGCTGGTCCAAATAGTTTTCGTTTCCAGTAGGCTTTTGTGTTTGTGAGTTGACACTTTGTGATTTTCGGGACATTTTGGCGTTTGATCTCTTTTAATATATTTTTGTTTTTCGTAAAGCCCGTGTTAAGCAGTTCGTAAATTTTATCTCTTGTCTCTTTTGGCGACGATTTTTCGAAAGCATTTGGCTCATCTGAATGTTGATGTTGATCGTTCGACACGTAAACTGATGTTAATTTGGTTTCGGCAGTCAACAGGTTGATATAATCAATCGCTCCTTTATGGTTTTGGCACTCGATTTGGAGCTCACAATCTTTGTTTTTCTTTCGTTTTTTCTTAGCGCATTTTAATTTTCAACTTGAGCTTGATTTGAAGTTAGCGTTGCTTGTAGATTTTCCCCTGGTACTATCTCGAGTTCAAAATTGTATTATCTAGTGCCAATTTTATCAGATGAATTAATCTTAATATATATCAATTAATTATTTTATATTATATTCTCTTTATAACTATTGATTAATTTTTTTTAATAGGAGTCAATTTTTTTATCTAGTATCAATAAATATTTTTCGGGTATTTTTAAAATTATTTTTTGTATCTTTCAGAAATTGTTTGCCAAATTATTCTTCAACAGTCAAGACGAAATGTCTGCCCCTAAAAATTCACGAACCTCCTTCAATAATCTCTTCAATCTTGACTTAATGCAAGATTATAGATTTCAATTTAATATGCTTCAACATTTATTTATTTAATTTTAACTGAAGAGAAGATCAAAAAGTTCGTTCTAATATCTAATTTTAGACTCTGCTATTCGAATTTTTTTCAGGTTCTTTCGAAAAATAAATTAAATCAGGATAATAAATGGGGTCAACAAATTAAACAATAATCTACATAAAATTTGAATTTTTAAAACTTTTAATTACTTTTTAAAATTTAAAAGATGAGGAAGTGTTTCATGCTTCAATTAATAATAGTGAGCTTACGGTCACGCAACCAGCATTTGACTTCGATCAATTAGACTTTTCATTTATTAGAGTGATAGTTGTCTTTGAGGTTGTGAACATCATTGGTGCTTGGATTCTACATAACAACAGCGGCGTTAAACTTTGTAATTTTAAGTCGATTATTTCATCAATTGAAACTTAATTGGAAATTCATTCAGATGAAGACTTTCTCAAAATTGGAGACTTGAACTGCGAGGATCACGAGGTAAACGATTTGATAAATTATTTAACACCTTTGACAATCAACTCGCTGATTATGCTGACAAATTAACAACCTTCGATAAACATTATATACAAGGACAGGACAGTCAGTCGACACGTTGACTAAGTTAACGTATCTAAATATGATGTCTTTGATAGGGTTTGGCATGAAGGTCTACTTTTTAAATTGATTAAAATGAATCCACCTCATTACTTGACTAACTGGATTAGATCCTTTTTAGATAGTAGGACATTTAAGGTAAATGTGAATGATCACCTAAGCGAAGAATACCAAATAACTGCAGGTGTTCCTCAAGGCTCAGTAATTAGTCCCCTTTTATTTAGTATTTATATTAATGACATCCCCAAAAGAAATAAAACAAATAATGAATACTCTCTGCTTTTCGCAGATGATCTAGTTACATTCTTCATTTATAACAAGAAAGGGAACCTAGAAAAAAAGATAAATAAATACACCAACGAACTAGAACAATGGCTTATTAAATGGAAAATTAAGATATCAGTTGAAAAGTCGTGTTCAGTAGTCTTTTCTAGGTACAAAAATGAGGGTGATAATCTAAACTTAAAAATCTATGCAAACAGAATAGTGAACCAAAAAGAAATCAAGTTTCTTGGTATTAAATTTGATTCTAAGTTAAACTTTAATATACTAGTAGACGAAATTAAAGAACGCTGCAACAAAAGGCTAAATATTATTAAGATATTGTCAAACAAAAAATGGGGTCTCAATCAAAACACACTAGGAAATTTATATAAATCTTTAGTCGGATCGATTTTAGACTATTCTTTTCCTTGCTTGAATTCATTTTCAGAAAATAATATCAATAGACTACAAGCAATTCAGAATACAGCAGTAAGATCTATCCTTAAGTTAAAATATGATGCTCCCTCTAACATCGTGCAACATGAAGCTTTTAATAAACTAATATTACTAATAGTCTCGAATCGTCTTTTTGAGTTGAGTGAGAAATATGTTGGGACAGGACTGAGTCATTCTATTCCATTGGTTGTAAGACTGGTGGAGGAATACAAAGAAGGTTTCGAATCGAGATACATTGAATACCCAACTCCATTGTGTAATTGCTACCTTACTATTTCTTCTTTTTTTCCTGAAACTTGAACTATTTAAACATGTGCCACATGTAACAATCTTTTCCAATTTATGTCTTTTCAACTTTCATTTTTTTAGCTTATTTACTCTATTATGATTCTTTTTTTATCTAATTTTATTAACTTTAATTTTATTTTTATTTTATTTTTTTATTTTAGTTTTAACTTATTCATAAGGAGCTCTAGCTCGGTACGAAAAACAAATAAATAAATAAAGAATAATAAATTTTTTGATGATAGTAGTTCAAGTGACCACTAAACCATTTTTTGTGAGTTTAATGTAAGAAAGAAAAGCGGAAGCTTTGTTGATCTCTGTAAAGCTTTCATTAGTACCCTTGGGCCCGTCTGTCCGATCTTCTCGTTAGACGTATTGGAGCAGCTATTTATGCTACTTGTTAGCTTAAACGCTCATGGTTAAGTTAATAAATTTTCCTGTGATATCGACAAAGATGTCGCTATATCACAATCTCAACACACAGAGTTTTCATTTCTTTGACTGACAAAACCATGTGTTTTATGAAGATTACAAAGCAAACAAAGAGAAATTAAGATAAATATCAACAAAGAGAAATTAAGATTTCTAATTCGCATTGAAGCATTTAAACAAGATCGAGAAAAAATGAAAATCTTTAAAAATTTAAAGACCTTAATTGTCAAAAGTTCTGGAGGAAAACAGCCTGATTTAGGTGCATGCGTAGTCTTGTTAACAACTGCTCAAGTAAAACTGGGATTGAAGAATTCTCGAAATTTTATGCTGAGCTATTTTCGCATAAAAGGAAAGCTCATTTCGACCATCACCAAGAGGTTAAGAATCATGTAGAAAAACATCTCTCAAGTGTAATAAGCGAAAAATATGATGCATCGTTTGATGAAGAAGATATTGAAAAAAAATAGTCTTACTGAAACTAAACGAAACAAATCGGCTGTTTATGACGAGATTTGTAATGAATTCAACAAATTTGGTTCCTGTAAGCATTTAAGTGTTTTCATTACATGGTTCTTTAATGCAGCTTTATATAATGCTTTATTACCGGATCTTTTTAACATGTCGATGGTCACTCCGATCCCAAAGAATGTTAATACGAAGTAACCAAGTGACTGTCGACCTATCTCAGTATCAAATTCTTTCACTTCAATCTTTGAAGCTCTACTACTGAGAAAAATGGAGTGTCTCACTCAAACTCACGTCAATCAATTTGGTTATTTTAAAAAAATAGCATTTAGAAATGCTTAATTTCTGGTAAATGAGACGATTAATTACTAAGGGCAAAATTATTTAAAACTTCATGTTGTCTTTTTGGATAAAAGTAAAGCGTTCGATAAGCTTTGGAGAAATGGGCTTTTCTATAAATTGATTAATCGGATACCTAATGAATTATGGCGCTTATTATACAAATATTACAAAATCTTAAAAATTGTTGTCATATGTCAAAATAAGATTGAAGTCCATTTTTATCCTTAAAAGTCAGCGTCTCTTATCCTTTAAAAAGAAAAAAATGTAGTACTAACTGATTCTGAGATACCTCAGACTCAAAATGTTGAATATCTAGGTCTCCCAATCGGTGAAAATGACTTCGTTTGGAAATTTGTAGAAAAAAAATGTAAAAAAGTGGAAAGGAGTTTCTTCTCCCTTTATGTCCAGGATGTAAACCTAAGTCGGCCTGTCCAGATCAAGAGGATTTTCTGTATAACCAGTTTTGCCAATCAATATTCAGGTATCACTTAGACGTAGTGTTTATTGTGGACAGGAAACTCTGTGAATTAAATATTAGGCAAAATCTAATTATCAAAAGGGCGTTCGGTATTAAGAAATTTCCAAAATTTAGTCATGTTGGAGACTCTAAAATTGGAAACGGTGGAGCAAAAGTCATATATGAAGTTATTTTTTATGAAACAATTAAAATATAGTAAAATATGTTGGGAATTACTCTACCTTTGAACAAAAGAATACGTCATACTGCAAACAGTTCAAGAACATTAAGAATAAATACATATGGATTTGATTGAATACAGTTCGAAGACTTCAATGGTTAGAATCGATCATATATTTGTAGACAGAAATCGTGGTTTGGTTAACTCGATCAAGTTTGTTTCTTTTCTTTTTTTTATCTTTTTTGCCTGGCAAAGAACAAGCGAGATTTCAAAGAAGAAGAAAAAGAATAGAATGCATTAATTAGATCATCATATATTATCGCATTCCCTTGTTCGATTATGCTGCAGAACAAATCAAGACACGCTTTTGAACCAAGCACCAAAGTAAATCTCGCCAATGCTAAAACATTTTTGATCAAGAACGCATGGTCTAACAGTATTACTTCTTGTTTAGGGCCGCATCAAACTCCGAAATTCTTAACTTAATGCGTCATTAAGACTTAAAAGCAAAATAATAAAAAAAATCGTAAAAATAAAAAATTAATTTTTTTAATATATTATTTTTTTAATTCTTGATGCATGGTCCTTTAATTCAATTAATTCTTGGAGATTTACTATGGAGCTTGGTCCAGAAATTGGTGGTGCAGCATAATCGAACGAGGGAATACGGTAAATGTATTTCTTTTTTTAAATTAAACTTTTAATTAATTATTTATACCTTTTTTTTAATTAAACCTTATGATCATGAATAGCGTTTTTTTTTTAAGCTGATAAACCAATAATTAAGTTATTTTATAATAAGTGCATTCTGATTTAAAATATATGCTAGCATTTTTTGTTCAGAATTCGTACAATTATTATACATTAAGTGGTAAAATATGTCAGTCTTCACTAATTAAATGTCAGATTTTTTTTTATTTTTTGCTAATATCATTACTAATGGATAATCATATTTGAATATTTATTTTGAATATTAAATAGTTAACTAAAAAAAAAGAATAATTAAAAAGAATTTTAAAAAAGTGTCAATTTAGCTTTTAATACTTTGGGCGAAAAAAATAATGAAAACGTGGTAATTGAAACGAATGATCAGGAAATTTTATCATTAAAAGAATAATGGTGAAATTTTCAGTTTTCAAGAATTCAATATTCAATAATTTTTTGTATTTACGTAATTTTTGGGAAAAAATTAAACTATTTAACTTTATTTAAATTTTAAAGTACTTTTTTTAAAGTAATCTTTTTTTAATTGAATTTCACATTAAGAGTTAATTGGCCTTTAAAAACAAGAAAACTGAATTATTGAATCACAGTTTATTCTAAATTTATACTCTACATGGCCCCGTGTAAATCCATTTATTCACAAGTCATTTGTGGTCTTCCTGCTTTCCTTTCCATTGAGTTTTGCAAAAATAATACAACTCTAGGAATTCTGTTCAATTTTTAAAAAACAATTTTTAAATTAAAAATCAGATTCCACAAATATCCGGCTACTAGGTAACAAGCATTTTTCTAATAAAAAAAATGTCGAATAATACTATGATGATTAATCAGTTTTTTAATTGAAAATAAATTCATAATTTAGGATTTAGATCACAATTTTGAATCATTTAAAATATTTCATAATCATAGTTAGGTAATAAAATTTTTCTTGTTTTCATGGCAATAATAAATATTGTTCTACCTGAGTATTGCTATTTTTACAATAGGTGCACATTTAAAACCGAATTTTGAGTTTTTTCTAAACCGAATTTCAGAAAAATTGGTTTAAACAAATACACATTGATTAAGTTAGTTCACAGTGAATTTTTTTAAATATCTCAATGAACTTAAATTAAAAAATTAAAAGTTTGGACTTGTAAACTTATTTTTTGTGCAATTTTTTCTAGTTAATTTTTCAATAAGCTTATTTCAAAAATAGCAAAACACTTTCAGTAATGGATTTTAAAAAAATAAATTTATTTGGATCAAATTTTGAAAATTTGAGATTTTTATTATTTCAAGTTTTGTGATCAGTTGATTCTATATGAAGTGTTAATGATATTGAAACTATGCTTTGTTTTCTCAAAGAGCTTGTATAATTTTTCAAAATAAGTCTTTTGCATTATCATAATAATCAATTTTATTAATTTTGCAAGTCAATGTACTCGAAGATTTTTATTTCGATTTAAAAAAAATTATCGTAAAAAATTCAATTTATATATTTTCATTTTAAAAATTTTATAAAGAAAATATTGATTTTTTTTTCAACCAAAATAAATATTAAATTGAAGGCGAATTGTTTTAAAAATAATAATTTTAATGTTTCCATGTTTGCATATTTTTGATGCATTAGAAGGAAAAAGTCAAAAAAATCAAAATTTTTTTTAACAGAAATTAAATAATACTCACGTTTTTGAGCATAATTTTAATGCTTGAAAAAATTTGATTTTTTTAGGAAATTTTTTCTTTGCCACTCATCACTAGTTGCTACAAAGGTAATTTTTTGGAGAGACTTTTATGCAAAAAGACTAGTTACTAGAAGAAAAAAGTCACCATAAATGAAAAGATGATGATTATGCAACTAGTAATTTTTTCTATTTATTTCGACACTAGAAATATTTTATTTAATTTTTTAAAATAGAGTTCAAAAAATTATTTTTAGCTTTAGAAATTCAAGTAAAACTATCTTCGGTCTTTTTTTCAATTTAAATCCTAGGGGACATGATGGTCATTTTTTAAATAACACAGGTTACCAAAACTTAAGAATTTACGCTTGAGTAAATAGCTAAAGAATGCAACAAAAATAGCCTTTTTTAAGGGAAAAATAGAAAAAAATTGTCCTTGAGAGAAGTTTTATTTTTCAAAAAGATTTTATGCATTAAAAGTTCTTTTTAATGAAAACATAATTCGAGGTAAATTTGCTAATAATTTTAATTTTCTATTAATAATATCAAATAAAGTAGATTAAAATAACAATTATGACAACTAAAATATTTTTTTCTACTTAGAGTATTAAGATAAAGAAAACTTTACAAAAAAATTTTTTTGTTTAAGAATTTCTAAAATTTAAATTAGATAAGGCGGTTTGATATAAAAAATCAATATTAAGTGTAATTAAATCATTAAAAAAATTATAATATCAAAAAGGTGACTTATCTTCTGCATAAGCAAGGTTGATATTTGAAAATTAGTAAAATTTGATTGAGTCAGTGAAAAGTTTTAAAATTAGAAAAAATATTTTTAGAAAAAATGGCTAAGCCAAGAAGTGACTTCATTTGGGAGTATACAGATGAGCCGCATGCTTCAAGACGCAGGGAAATATTGGCCAAGTATCCTCAAATGAAAAAGTTGTTCGGCTACGACTGGCGAATTTCGCTTCAGTTTGCAGCCACAGTTTTAATTCAAGTGTTTATGGCATACATGGTTCGAAACATGTCATGGACTGAATTGTTTGTATTGACGTATGTAGTGAGTGGCACTCTGAATCATTCGTTGTCTGTCGGTCTACACGAGTTATCGCACAACTTGGCGTTTGGTCCACACCGTCCTCTGGCAAACCGGCTCCTGGGCTACTTTGCCAACTTGCCTATGGGCGTACCGGCATTTGTCACTTTCAAAAAGTACCACCGCGATCATCACAAATATTTGGCGGTGGATGGCTGGGACCCGGACTTGCCCACGCGAATCGAAGCCAAACTTTTCTCTTCGACACTGGGAAAAATACTCTACGTTGGTTTGCTGCCAATCACTTATTCCCTAAGGCCTATTTTAGTGATGCCCAAAAAAATTGACTTGCACGAAGTACAAAATTTAGTTGTTCAATTGATTTTCGATTTCTTAATCTACTACTTTCTGGGCTTCAAAGCATTGCTCTATTTGGTCATTGGAACATTGCTTGGCTTAGGATTCCATCCAATATCTGGACACTTCATCGCTGAACACTATGTGTTTGTCAAAGGCTACGAGACCTATTCTTATTATGGACCTCTCAACTTGATCACATTCAATGTCGGATATCACAATGAGCATCATGATTTTCCAAACATTCCTTGCTGGAAATTGCCTCAGGTAAATTTTTTTTCTTATCAATTGATTTTTTATTTTATCTTATTAATTTTATTTATTTATTCAATGGACGCCTTAAAGGCGATGAAAAAAAAAAATTAAATAAGAATAAAATAATTAAGTTTTAGACAAAAGAAGAGCAACTTCTAATAATTTTAATTTTAAATGTTAATATTTTTAACTTTCTTTTAATTTCAATAATTATTATTCAAGTTTTTTCATTTTTCTTATTTAAAAAAAAGGTGAGAAAAATCGCTCCTGAGTTCTATGACAATTTGCCGTGTCACAACTCATGGATCAAAGTATTGTACGACTTTGTCACTTGTCCTGAAATGGGTCCATACTCGAGAATTCATCGAGACTACAAAGTTACCAGTGAATATGCTATACTACAAAAAAATGATAAGTCAACACTAGACAAGCAGTCTTTGGCAAAAGATTTAAACAACAACAATAACAATGAGAGCGTGTCCGAGAAAAAAATTGAATAAATGACAAAAATAATAAAACTTAAATTTTTCAAATGAAGTTTGAATTGATTCTTTTCCAAAAATGAAAAAATCATTCGAGCTAACTAATAAAATTAAAAAATAAATGCTAATTTGTTGTATTATTTATTAAGAATTCTCTTTTGATTTAGTTTTTTTTTTCCATTTTTAAATTTAAATTTTCTCCGCAAATAAAACGACTTTCTATACCGGAAATTTTTATGAAATAAAATAAACTTGAACTTGAACATTGCGTTCTACTAAATTTATTAAACTTACCTCAGATTAAATTAAAAAAAACAACTTAAAAATAGAATTTCTAATAGAATAAATAAAATTGTCACTAAATTGCTACAATTTTTTTTTATTCTTTAAATTGATTCTAATTCAAAATTTTTTTAAAGATTGACAACTTACAGTCATCATTTATATATTCAAGAGGAAATTATTACTTGAAGCTATACAAATAAATTAACTCAATTTAAAATTATTTAAAAAATTCAAAAAACCTAAAACCAAAAATGATGAATCAAATGGAGGCAACACAATTCTGCGTGGAAAAGCGAATTCCTTTCAAGCTTTGAAGACAGATATAATGAAAAAACAAGTGATCGATGGCAAAATTCATGATGGTATTTTAAGTTCAAATCTCAAGATGTAAGCAAATTTCGGTTCTATTGCAAAGATTAAAACAATGATTGTCGTGCAGCTTTTTGTCTAGAGTTGACTAAGAATCTACAAGAAACTGTTTCGTATCAGACCAAAATCACTCAAATCATCAAGATACGACTAAATAAATAAATAAATGTAAACAAAAATAAATCAAGTCGGTTTTTGTTTTTTTTTTTTAATTCATTTTTTGTACTTTTTTTTCCTTTATAATTTTCTTTTTTTAATAAATAATGAAAAAATCTAAATGTATTTAATGTTTCATTTTTATTTTATTTGGGGTATTAATGAATAAACTTGTTTATAATAAAAAGGATGATTCAATCAAATTATGAAAAATTTGTTTCAATTGATTACTCTCTCAAAAGAATTAAAAATTTAAATTTTTAAAATCATTATTTAGAATTTTTTCTAAGACTAATTCATAATATATTTATTAAATAATGTTTCGTTTGATTTAAAAACACATTTTTAAACTCTCATCTGGACTCAAAGAGTAAATATCTATTCGGATATTTAACAAAATTTAAGGATTCTTGAATTTGACTTTCAGGTAATTAAAAAAGTAAAATTTCATTTTGGGATTCACATACAAGTTTGAGTATTCAAGTGATAAGGTGAAATTTGAAGCTTGAAAATGAGAAAGATTTGCTATTTTAAAGCATTCATTTATTTTTCAATATTTAAAATCATAATCTGTTTTTGGTATGTTTTCGGGATTTTATTTTTATTATTTTTATATTTTTATCTACTTAATAATGTAAAAATTTACTTTATCATTATTTTATCTTTTAAATTTAATGTTTCTACTTATTAGTAAAAATAAATAGTAAAATTCATTCTTTTATTTGGCAATATTTTATTTCTAATTTAGAAAATTTTTTAAAAAATGATTTTAACTAAATTAAATTAAATAAAAATCAAAAATTTTGTAAAACAAAAAAAATTAATAAATAGTTTTTTATCTATTCATCTTTTGAATCATTTTCATTTTTCTTTTTTTTCCTAATTTTTCTTATTTAAATTTTACATCACCATATTGTTGGCATTTGAAATAAATAATGATAATTAAGAATTGACGAACCTTCCTTTTCTAATCTATAATTAGATTACTTCTTTTTTTTTACTAATTTTTCAGATTTACGCTTTTCAACGCCCATTAACCACAAAATGCTGGTTACATGTGCACAATTCTTGCAGTCAAAAAACAAGTCTAAAATTTGTTCTTGGTCCGGTTCGAAAGAGAATTTTAGTTATGTAAGAGATTAAATTTTTTACAGATTAGGCTAATTTTTTTGGACCAAGACAAGAGAACAAGGCAAAATATTACCATTTTTTGTGAAGTTTTTATATTTTAACTTTTAATGAGTAAAAAATTTTTTGAGATTCATTTAAAAGAAAGAAAAGATTTTTTTCTTTTAGGTAAAAAAATAATTTTTTTTTTTCATTTGCAAAAAAGTAAAGATAAAATAGAAAAGTCCTATTTAATAAATATCTTGATTTCTATTCAGATCCGATAATTCTAAAATTTTTAGATTTGTTTTTATATATCTATATATTTCAGATATCAAATTCTTTATCCTTAAATAAATGAAAGAATTTAAGTTCGAAATCTTTCAATTTTTTTTGTGAAAAAAAAAAAATTTATTAAAGATTTTGAGGTTTAAATTTTAGTATTAAAATCCGAAACTAAAGAAATATAAATAATAATAAAACAATTTAAGTTTTGCAATACAGTTATAATCTCATTATAACATTTGTATTTTAATTAATAATTTTAGCCTTGACATTTATTAATAAATAATGAGTTTCCCTCATTCTCAACATTGTCTTTAAAATTACAAATCGAAATGAAGTAATTAAAATTCATACTGCTTCAATGTCAAAAGTGTTATCTCCACCAAAATCATCAGATTTAAATTTAAGATTTTGAGTTATTTTTTTAAATAAAGTTAAATTGCAAATATTCTCTAAATATTAAAGTTTGTAAATGTTTAATAAAATTTAAATAATTTAACCAAATTTATTCAAATTAAAATTTCTTACTAATAAGAACTTATTTTGAAAAAATTTTAGCAAATTACGCTAAAACAGAACCAAATTTTCCAATTTAATTTTCAATTTAAGAGAAACAATTAATTTTATAAGGTTTTTTTCGAGAAATTCTGGCTATTGGTATTTTTTATTAATAATTTAGCCCAAATTCATGTAAAATTACGAAATATTTGTGAATTTTTTCTTTAGGGTTTTTCGGTATGCTACCCCGAACAATCACTTATTCATTAGCTTGTCAACTGATGCACAAAGATAATTTATAATTAAACTTGTCACGAATCTCTGCCGAATGGTTTGTGTGTTAGTCATGCAAGCAGAGGATCGAGTGATCAAAACCAGCTGAGGTTAAAAAATCTTCAAAATATCTCTGCAAAACGGGGCGAATGTTTAAACCTCTTTCAATTTAAAATAACTCGATGCAGAAACCTCTGTGTCAGATCGAAGCCGTTACTCAAAAAGGTTCTTGAAAAGAAGATGAGCACCTCCCCATTTTCTACTAAGATTAAAAAGGGACAATTATTTTCTCTGAAGCTAGACGCTTCGAAATGCTGACAAATACATTTAGCATTAATCTCACATCTTAACTTAATTATAAGCTAGTGTTCTTGACACGAGCATATAGGAATAAATAAGAATTCCATTCTTAGAACTTCACAACGTTCAATAACTTAAAGAAAACTTTTAAAATAATAACATTGTATTTATTATAAACCGGTTACAGGTATTTTACGTCAATTATGGTAAAGGTTTGAATATATGAAAGCACCTACTTAAGCCAAAAGTCTACTTAAAAAAAAAGATCTTGTTTAAATTTTCGAGAAAATATAATTTTTTCGATTTTCAATTTTTTACGAAATCTTCTAAGAAACTTAATACATAATAAAAAAATATCAAAAGAATGGAAATTTTTAAAAACGTGCATTAAGTTTGACATACCACAATTAAATATGTAAGAACATTTAAAAAAGAAGGTAAAAATTCTTATATTTTTTTACCTTTGATTAGATATCAATTGAAAAAATTCTTCTATTTAATTTAATGTTTTTGATTTTTTGAAAAAATATTTTAATCGCTATTTTAATTTATTTTTTCATTTAAACAATTTTTAAATTTTTTCCAATAAGAAATAATTAATATCATCTTTTACTAAATGATCATAAAACGTATTCCATAATTTGTCTTACTCAGGATATGGCATATTTTTTGGAACTGGTTTTAATTAAATGGTTAAGAATTATTCTGTTAAAAATTTTAGATAAAAAGATTTAATAAATTCAATCCTGTTTACAAAAGATAAAACTTTTGTATCTTCAAAGTTTTTTTCACATTGAACCATTTTTTTTTAATTTTTCTTCCGAAAGTTGGAATTTAAAAAATTTCCAAATTGATCATAATTGCATCGCGTAGTAGTAGTAGTATCTGCAGTATAGATATTTCTATCTACACTAACGCTCAAAAGCACAATTGAGGGTTCTGCAAGTATCTAAGGTCCAATATCTTTTCAACTGGCTGATAACTTCTGTAGCTCAGTTCTGTTTGAATTATCTCATCACTAAGCAATCTTTCCATTTCCTTTCTTTCAAATGAATTTAAAAAAAACGGTCTATAATTTTTAATGTCCATTTTTGTCCACTTTTGTCTATAGGAGATACATTTTCTTTTTTCCATTATTTTGGATTTTTCAGAATTTTCAGTGTTCAAGGAGGACAGATACCCCTCAATCTTGTCTGGCGTAAATAAAAAATTATTAATTTTTCAAAAAGATTTTCTTATAAAATAATACAAAAAATTTTGAAAATAACTTATCAAATATATGAATTAAAAAAGAATTTAGTCTGTGATATTTGATCAAAAAAAATTTGACTTTCTTTTTGATAAAACTCCTCGTTTTAGAAGAAATTTTTAAGCCATTTTTTTTAGTTGGCTTCGAATATGTATAATAATACACAATTAATGTCTTTAGGTATCGCATTCCGGAGAAGTCAAGCATTATCTAGATATGATCTAGCAAATGCTGTTAACAGTAATTTTAAAGTTTAAACTTTCGTCCAGGTTCTGAAAATCCAAGATTTTTAAAGACCATAGAACAGGTCTTATTGACGTGCTCACTTCATTTTTAGTTTTTTTTCCAAAATCATTATCTCCTGTGATTTCTTCCAACATAAGCCTATCCTTCAAACTATCACTCATTGTGAAACTCGTTTATTAACTTGACTAGAAAAAAAAGACTTGTGATCCTAAAAACAACTCTAATCCCTGCTATGCCTTATGTCGGCATCCTAATTCAGTTCAAAAAAGATTTTGCACTCTAGATATTAAAATTAATCTTAAATTAATTTAAAAATATTATTTCACATGCTTTACACGATATATAGTTTAACATTCCCTATACCCCAGGCCATGTCTCTTTACTTTTATTTTCAGTTTTGGTTTTACAGTCGAGTCTTGTTATAACGATGCTGATTAATACGATATTCGCTTTATAACGATTTTTTTCATAATTTATAATCCCCAAAATTATAACATGTTAAATTTATTTGTTAATACGATGTTTCTCTAATACGATATCTAATTAATACGATAGGTTTATTCAGAAAAAAACAAACAAATCAGTGCTAATTCATCGTTTTTAATACGATATTGATCTTTTAAACAAAAAAACTTGAAATTTCGAATGATTTTAATAAAAATAATCTCACTGTCACAGAACTTGTGAAAAAATATAATAGACCTCAGAGTACTGTTTCTTCTATTCTTAAGGCAGAGAATCAAGAAAAGATAAAAAAACTTTTATGAAAATAATTTAATCAATCCTAGCTCTAAAAGAATGAGAGGTTCTAATTATGTTAAAATTGAAGAGGCCCTTAAAATCAGTTTTGTAATTTAAAAATATTACTCTTAACGGTCCATTGATTCAAGTCCAGGCTATTAAATATGCAACTATGTTAAATCAAACTGATTTTAAAGCTAGCAATGGATGGTTAAACGGATTTAAAAAAAGGCATAATATTACCTTTAAAACTATTGCATAGATAAACTACGATTGTATTTTACCAAAAGAACAAAGACTGTTCTTTATTCATTGATCAGTTGTCTAAAATGGATCAATTTTGTAGCGTCGATCAGTCTTTTCAAAGTAAAATTGATAAATATTTTTTCTTTTTAATCTATTTATTATTTTTAATTAAACAATAATTCCTTAAAAAAAATTTATTTTCAATTTTTTTCTTCCCATCCTTTAACATGCAAATTTGATTAATACGATTTCCATTTTTCCGCCCAAACACATCGTATTATCCAGACTCGACTGTAAATAAAAATTTAGAAACTCTCTGTTTAATTTAGTGTCATGCTTTTAAATTGGTGACCAAAACAGATTTAGTTCTGTTCTGAAAAAGGTCAACTCTCTTAGAAGAATTTTCAGAATCAGAACATGCAGAAAAGATGATTCGAGAGGAAGAGTCTAGGGACTCAAAATCGATATCAGTATCAGTGTGTGGAGAGCCCATCCAGGGGGGGGGGAGACATCAGAAGATTATTTCTGCGGCTGAGTGAGAGATGTAACACTCCCTGTCTCAGTCCCAAACCCTGTATCTCTCTCTCCTTTTACATATATACATCTCGTATTTTAGTTTTAGTTTAAGTTTTGGTTTTAAATAAAGATTTTGAACTAGGAACTATCTTTTTAATTTTTTTAATAGTGCCACGCTATTAAATTAGATTTAAAAAATAAAATCATTTAAAAAAATATACAGTCGAACCTCGTTATAACGAACCTCTTTGTAACGTAAACCTCTATATAACGATCGAAAAAAAAGAACTAATTAAACTATTATTTTTATTTTATTGTTTATTTAATTGACATAAGATCAAGTATAAAAAAGAAAATTGATTAGATAAATCATTAAAAATGAACAATCAAACGATGAATAGTCAAGCAAAAAAAAGAAAAATTATTGATATCTATACTAAAATTGTGATCATCAATAAGAGTAAAGTACAAAATTCTATTTCATCAATCGCGCACGAATTCGGCCTTTCAAACTCAACTGTTTCGACAATTTTATCTAATAAAGAAAAAATTGTAGAAAATTATCAAAGCAGTACTGTTCAACAGGAAATTAAACGAATTAGAAAAAGCCTTTTGATATTTGCGGCAAATATCAAGATTTAGAAGACGCAATCGATATGTGGTTTTACGATGCAAAATCACATCCAAATTTATCATAGTCTGGTTTTGATATACAGTGCTGCTACGATACCTTGAATTCACCATATTTTACGTAAATTATGGTAAATTCACGATATTTTACCATATTTACCGTAAAATATGGTAATCTAAAAAAGGGTATTTTTCGTAAAATACCGATAATTACTGTAAAATTCAGTGAAAAAAAAAATTTCCAAAATTTCTCGAAAAAAACCGATTTTCATGAAAAAAAAATTTTTTTGAATTTTTGAAAAAGGAAAATAAAAAAATTTTTTTTGACAAAAATTGACGTAAATTTCAAAAAAAAAAATGGAATGAAATAATAAAAAATCCATTTTTCCTTTTCTGTTGAATTTTTACCATTTTTTACCTTTTTTTACAAGAATTTACCGAAATTTACGTCAACTTTTGTCAAAAAAATTTTTTTTGTTTTCCTTTTTCAAAATAAGAAGACGAACCTAAGCAAAAAATCCAATTAATTTTTTGTTTTCATTATCAATAAATACTTTTTTATCTTTAATTAAAATTCAATCTTTCGTTTAACAGAAATTTTTGGAACCAAAAAATTTTTTTTATTTTTTTCCCATTCATTCATAATGGAAACCTCTATATAACGAACCTCATTATAGCGAACGCGTTTTTTGGAACGGAGCGATTCTTTATAGCGAGGTTCGACTGTATTTTCTCAACCCATTGATAAATTCGATTGATTTTATTACTTATTTGCACATTAATATTAGAAGCGCCGGCGATGTCATTTTGACATATTTCGAGTTTTGATTCATCAACATAAAAGTAAATTAACTTTTTTAGGACTGAAAATTTGTTAATAAGGTTTTTTTGTTGTTATTTGCTAAAATTGAATCTTATATTTTTTTCAGATATTTTATTTCAAGATAAATTGATCAATATACTGAAAAGCATCAGTAGATGTCATTTTGACGTCTTTTAAAAATTTAAATTTTAAAAATTAAATACACTCATTTATTTTGCTTTATTTTGATAATTGTTTCAGTCTTAAATGTTATTTTTCAAAAAATGTAATAATCAAGCTTGCTAAAAAGTTATTATTTTTAAATTTTTAAATTTTTAAATTATTTTAAATTTTAAAAGAAAGCTTTCTTATCTTTTTTGGACCTATTCATTAACACTGATTCATAGTTGGACAACGCTGAAGAGATTCTTTTGTATGTATCATTTTAAAATTGAGTTATTTTTTTTTGAATAGATTTTTGAATTTTTTAATCCAATTTTTAAGATAACTTAAAATGAGTTCAAAAAGATTTGAAAGCAAAAATCTTTGAAAAAGTTTATTTTAACATAAAAATTTAAATTTTAAATCTATTATAAAAAATTTAAATAAAATAACTTGCAATTTAATAGATAGCATTGAAAATGTGTCAAAATGACATCGCCGATGCTTCTGGTGTTAAAATTTGAATTTCATTTCAAAGTTTAATTTTGAAAGCTAGATATAAATAATTTTTAATTAAATTGTTTTATTTTTAAAATCTACAAAATAACATAAAAAGTATGTTTGCTTAAATTTTTTCATATTAATCAAAAAATTTATTTTAAAATCTAAAGATAAACTCTTTGAATTGAAATGATATTTTGAATAGATCATTGATTTCAAGATGCCCTCATGTTTTTTGGAATCGGTGCTAAAACTAAAATTCAATTAAGTAAAACAGAAGCAATTTTCTTAATTTATTTATTTATGTGTTTGTCTGTCCTTAAAAAAAAGACAAAGATTTGCTTGAAGAATTTCTTTAAAAAAATATCTGATTGGAAATTTTGTTTTAATTTCAATTTTTTTTATTTATTTTTAAGGCATAAAACTCCGAAAATGATATTTTATAGTTCACAAAGGCCGACTTTTTTATGCCTTAAGGATTAGTTTGGGTTTTTTGATTAAGAATTTTAAATCTTTTATAAAAAAATATTTGATATAAATACCAAAAAATTACTCAGAATTCTTAACTTTTCTTGTAAGGGAAATTTTTATATTTGTCACAAGTAAAGCTAGATTCCGTTCCATTTTATTACATGTACTTTTTGGAACTTTTTTTGCAGATTTTGAAGATGAATCAGTTTCACTGCTTGCTTTCTAGAAGTAGCTTGAGTAATTGGACTTGTAACGAGAAATCTTTCTTTTGTTACAAGTTTATACAAAATCCAGCTGTTTATTTCAGCTAATTCTAAGAGAAATAATTTGAAACCATTCTAAGATGCCCAATTTTCTCAATAAAACTCATTTTTCTTAGACTTGTCTCTTCTCTGTCATTCAATTCTAATCCATATCGTTCCATTTTTCTTGGTTAGTTCAAATGCTTTTACAGTTTCTTCATTGCATGAATCTTCATTTGAGTCAAATTCAGTCATTGTGTGGTGGCGGTTTTTGTTGGCTATAAAAGGAAAAAAATGTGTTTTTTCTGGTTTAAATCGTATCTCCTCCGAGGGATCAATTATGAGCCCACTTTTTTTTTTTTTTTTAATCTAAACAAAATTCTGAACAAATTAAACTAAAGATTTCGATATTTTTAGCTGCTCAACTACTGTTGATTCATTGAAAGTGTCATTGATATATAATTTAAATTCATTTTTAAAAATCAAAAAAAAAAAAATCAAAAATTTCGACAAAAATTAAAATGTTCATTAAAGATATTTGAATTGAAAAGCTATCAAATTTTTAAAATTTTAATAAAGCAGTTTTTTTTATTAATAAATTTTTTTTTACTTTTTTGGACTTTTTTAGTTTAAGACTTAATGAAAATTTTAAAATTGATAAAAGACTTCATAAAAAATGGGACGATTAAAATCGATACCCCTAATTTTTTATTTTTTTTCCCAAATATTAAATAAATTCCCCAACTATTAAGTTTATACATAAAAAATTAATTAACACTAAATTAAATAGAAATCCACTATTTTTAACTTATTGACACTTTTTATTAAAAAATGATAGCAAATTTAAGAAATGGTACCTAAATTATGAGAAGAGAGTGTTTGCTAGAAAAAAGGTAATTCAACAAAAAAGAAGTAATTAGCTGCCTTTTACAATGTGAACCCTTCAACGATCAGCTTTATTGAAGCAAGCAAACAACAAAAAAGATTGCTTCAACAAGAAGAAAGCAAAGCAAAGCGAATTCGAGCGTCAAACTTTGTAGAAGTTGAAGAGCATCTTAACAACTGGTCCTCAGATTGCCGGTCAAAAAAAAGACAAGTCAAGCGATGATATCAAAGTGTGCAAAGAGCACCTATTTCTTCTTTTCTGCTGAAAATGCGCGTTGCTTCAAAATTATCAACAAAGCAAACCTTACAGTATACTGCCGGTACAACAAGAAAGCTTGGATGACTGGTCTCATTTGGTAAGATTGGCTCGACGAAATCAACAAGCAATTCGTCCAACAACAAAAAAAGTACTTTATAAGACCAAATAGAGCATCTATTCGAGATTGAAGCCACACTAAGCAGCAAACCAGGCAACAAGCAAACAATGATCCACCAATTTTCTTAAAAAAATATGATTTTCTTATGTTGCTTGTTAATTTTGTTTATTTTAATTACTTAAAAATAAATTTTTTGGGAAATACCTTACTTAATTTTTTAAGTCCCGATTTTTTTTTTTTATAAAAATCTTAATACTTTCAAATAGAAAATCTTTTTTAACGACTGGTTTTTAGCGGTCCTAACCCAGTCGTTATAAAGGGATTCCACTGTATTCAATCGAGTTTTATGCTAAAATTCATGTCAGCCATATTTTTATAGAAAGCTGTTTATGTCATTGAAGTTATTAGCTTCAATTTTAAATTTCAATAATTTAAAAATTTAAAATAATAACTTTTTAGCAAGCTTGATTAATGCATTTTTTGAAAAATAACATTTAAGAGTGAAACAATTATCAAAATAAAGCAAAATAAATGAGTATATTTTTACGGATGTTAGTTAGCTAGAAAAGTCTTCTATAAGTAAGTTTAGAAAAGTTAAGAAAATAAGATAATCTAGCAATGAACCTTTGGTGAAGCTGATTTGGATTTTACGTGTGATTTAAGAGCTTTGGCGTCGTTTGTGTGAGTTAATTGTAGAATGTAAATTTAATTTATGTTTCGTAAATTTTGGATAAAACAAAAAATGAAACATTACTTTGTTTTTATTACAAAATTTAGGTACTTTTTCTTGTAAATTTGTTTTCATTTTTTAATAAAAAGTGTCAATGAGTTAAAAGTAGTGGATTTCTATTTAATTTAGTGTTGGTTAATTTTTTTGTATAGACTTAATAATTGGGTAATTTATTTAATATTTGGGTAAAATAATAAAAAAATTTTGGCTATTTAATCAGCATCGAAAAAGTCTCAATTTAATTCCTTGTTGAAATCACTGGGAGATAGTGAAATCTAAATATCGAGTTCCTTCTTGTCTCCGACAATTTGTTTGCATCTTTAGACTTGAAAAAGTCACCATTTATTTCGATTGAACGTTCAAAGACTTTCGAAGCGGTAAGGGCGTGTTGGAACTTTATAATCCATATTTTGTTCGAAGAGAAATTGTAAATATCTGAGATTACTTTAAATTCCGAGTCTTTAAGTTCACATTTGAGTTGCTTAAAGACTGTTTTGTGATTAACAGGTCTATCCAACTTTTTAAAATTCAGTTTAACTGAATTCTTAAAATTCCAACGCTGAATTACGCTTGGGTTAGCTAGCGAACTTTCCATTTGAAATTTATCTTTAAAATCGCGTGATGACACTTTAAATTAAAATCAAGATTACTAAGCCAAAAGTCCAATTTGCAAATGTTTTCTAATTGGTTTCGAATCAAGATACAATGAATACCCAACTCCATAATGTTCCTTTTTTATTTGTATAATTTTATTTTTAGATAATAATTTTTCATTTAAAAAAAAAAAAAAATTTATTTTTATTTTTTTACTTCTCCTTAAAGGAGTTTAATTCATTTCAATAAATAAATAAATAATGTAATTGCTACTTCACTATTTCTTCTTTTTTTCTGAAGCTTCAACTATGTAACCATGTGTCACATTTAACACTTTCTCAATATATGTCTTTTTAACTTTCTTTGCATTTTTTAGCTTATTAACTTTATTTTTATTTTAAATTTTTTTAAATTTAATCTGAAGGAGCTCTAGCTCGGTACAGAAAACAAAAAAATTAATATCTCAAAATATCTCAAAAAAAAGCAGAGGCTGAAAAAATATTTTCGAAAATTTCAAAAACACAATTTTTATTTTTATTTTTGCACATTCAGACAAATGACTTTAAATCCAGTCAAGCTTTCACATTTTATTCTTAAGAGAAGATTAGTCTTTAAGCGTTTCCTAAATGTTCGAATTGAATGGATTCTGTTGTTGTCTCTGCTGTGAATTTAATTCTAATCTCGTGTTTGACAAAAATCGCTCAAACAAATACCAAATTTAGACACTTTTTTCCGATTTTCAATTTGATTGACTTATCTGCAGAGGTTTAAAAATAAACGAAAACAAAATTGCATCTCCAGCATTTGCAGCCCTCATTTTAAGTAGAGGAAAATTTCGATCAATTGCTGATGCGAATTTGAGAGAAATCAATCTAGAATTAAACGCTGTTCAGCTCACTCAATCATGTTTAAGTATCTTTCTATTTTAATGCACTTTGTTGACAATCTAAAACAAACAAGTTACTTAGACATGTAAATTTTCTACAACAAAATATCCTCAGGGGGCACATGAACAGAGAAAAATTGAAGATTAAAAAAACGGAACATTAACACTTGTTGCTTCTCTGTCTTGATCCAAATGACATTTTCTAGAGCTTTCGAGTTCTCTAATTAAATTACTAAATTAGAGTTGATTAATTTGTACTGTGTTTGAGATTTTTTGTTAAGCGAAACGCGAGCTCTCATCCACTATCTTGCATAACGTAAAAGTACGGCACCGTCAAACATTCTAGAGCAGGCAGTAGATTGTCGTGTGCTTAACACTTGAGCTATTTTCTGTTGATTATTCGATGCGATCCAAACGTTAAATTCAAAAGCGCTTTTTTTCGCTTGCATAAATTTCCATTAGGAGAGCGGCACTTTTTGAAATAAGACTCAGTTGGAATTCGCTATCAGGTAAAGTAAGCCAACTAAACAATTGGAAACTAAATTATTCATTTAGTACAATTGGCTAATTTGATTTTGGTTAAATTTTAGATTTTCATTTTAATTGTTTGATGATTTTGTCACTAAGTTAATATGAATTCATTTGAGTCAACACATTTGGCGGATTATCCAAACCAACCACTCTTTGCCAAATCGCCAGAAAGCAATTCTTTAGTCCACCACACTGACTTTAGCTCGGCAATGTCTCCCATTGACAAAAGTATCCTTTTTTTTCTTTTAAATAAAACATGTTTTTTAGTCCTTTTTTTAAAAATGAAGAAATTAAGATAGATAAATTGAAATAAGAAAAATAATCAAATAAAACAAATTTATAAATTTTTTTAAAAATCCTAAATTGATTTATTTTTTTGCACCAAAAATATAATAAAATGTTCAATAGAGATGTTGGCTCCAGAATTGGTTTTAGGCTTTTCAATGTATAACATTGAAGATCGCTTTCCCCGAGTACCACCTTTAAGTGTGGATTCTTTTGAGTCGGTCATTTTTAAATTTTTTCTTCTTTTTTATTTATTTTCATAATAAAAATAATTTGAAAAAAAAGTTCCTAACAAGCTGGCTGAAAAGAAGGCACTACGCCGTTCGGAGATGCCACGAGGAACTTCTCTCTAAATTTTATTTTAGATAAATAAAATAATTAAAATTAAGTTTTCAAGTGATCATGATTTTCTATTAAAAATTTATTGAGCTCCAGTCTTTAAAATAAAAATTTAAACCACTTGGATTAACTTTTATTTCATTAAGGAGAACTTTGTCAGAACATTTTTGAGCCAAAAATACTTCTAAATGATGAACCCTACTAGGTAAATGAAAACAATTCCAGTGTGTAATTACTAACCTGTTATTTGAACCTTTTTTCACCGGTTGTATCTCCGTAATGCAGCATTTTCATAAAATCATCCAAGCTTGTTTAAAGTTTTAAAAGGAAATTCTATTAGAATATTAGAAATAATCAAAGATATTTTAGCTGCATTATGTGACATAAATTTTAGAAAAAAAATCATATTTTATTGTGAAAAAAAATGTTGTATTATTTTACAAATAAATTTTAGCAATCTTTATGAAATATTTGAGTTACTAAATGATAAAAAAGTTAGTGATGATATCAGAAAATTTTATAAAAAAAATTTTTATCTGAAAAACTAAACATATTTGAATTTTTTAATTTTTTCTTTTATTGCATCTCTTTACGTCATTTTAAAGCAACAAAATAGCAATAGAATATCAGCATCTTTCATTGACTCGATCTTTTCTGCACACGTTCAAATTGCATACCCTTTTGCCTCCAAATCAAGGACCTCCAAGACCATATCTTTTTTTACAGAATTTAGAACCTTAGCTGATGGAAATCCTCAATTCTGATAGCAAAAGAATTCACTTTTAATATTAAACCTTATTTTATGGCACTAGATTATAAAAATGTTCTGTAAATCAAATGAAAGGGAAAACTGTTCATAGGTAGTGTATTTTTTTTAGTAAATAAAACAGTTTATAAACTAAAAACACTACAATATCCGAAATTCGGGTATTTGGAGATTTTTGAAAAATATTTTTTAAAAAAGTGTATTAACTCATTTTGGCATTTTTATTTTATAAAAAAAGCTATGAGTCAAAATATTAAACCATTTTAAACCTCATTTATAGCTCTCTTATTTTTTGATTAATAAACCTTCAGAATTTAAATTCAAGTCCTCTTTCAATTAATGTCCAAAGTAAAGTTTTGAAATTTTTTATTTACTCTTAAATTTTTTTCCAAGCAGCTGCCTTTTTATATCCTCTTCTTCTGACTGTAGCTTCGTTGATACCATGTTCATAAGAAATCATGTCCTAAAACTAGTCATTTTTTGATCCTCTAGTCAATCGGCCTCCTAAACATTATTTCTAGTGCAAAACAACTCTCACCATTCTGACCAGGCTTGTGACATTTGAAATTTACATCTGAAGAATGAATTTTGATGGATTTGACAGATTATTTTAAATATTATCAAAAGTTAAATAAAGGGTTAATTAAATTTTTTATTAATTCTTGGATCAATTAAATCAAGGATTTATGCACTTGTGATAAACCAATTATGATTAAACAAATGTTTGATTGAAAAAATTTAGACATTGTACCATTTCTGTGGGACTTGAAAAAAAATTAAGATATACAATTAAAAAAACAAAATTGTTTATTTTGATGATCAAAATTTCCCTAATGAGATAATGGAGGAAATATTTGGAATCCAAAAAAAGAAATTATTTTTCTCTATCTATGTCTTGTGCGCTCGGTTTTCTTGTTCTCGCACTAGCTTGTTATTACTGATTCAGTTGAGTTAAGTTAAGTATAATTTTAATTTCTAATATTTGTTGTTGCTTAAGTTGGTTTAAAAAAAATTATTAATTAATCTAGGAAAAAAAACTCAAACTAACTAGAAATAAATGGAAAAAATTTCTTGTTCATCTTTTTTTTTGTTGAGTTCTTTTCAGTTCTTTAATTCTCTCATTGCCTTTGAGGCTTTTTAATTTTATTTTAATGATAAAATTAAAATTTCCAATAATTTTAGTTCGATCTTAAATCAGAAAGAACTAATTTATTTCCCTTAACTAAAATTGCTCAATAGGTTCTCAATTTTTACTCGAACCTCTCTCCATAAAACCAAGCACTAACGGAACGGTTTCACTTCGAAACCGTGCATTTAATTAACACAAGCACAAATCCCAGCCAAAATTACTCCTAATAAACTTAATTTAAGGACAAGAAAATGGCAATCTTAAAAAACTAAACCAAAAAAGCAACTACGGCCTTCTAATGACTGCCAACTCAGCAAACCAGTCTCCTTCGGCAAATTCAAATTCTACTAACCAAAGCTCAATTTCCAACGCATTGATGGCAGCCGCGGCTGCAGCTGCCGCTGCAGCGGCTGTATCCCACTCGCACATAAATACCAGCCACCATTATCTAAGTCACCACAGCCAGCACAGTGCCAGCTCGACAGGCTCCAATGAAAGCAACAGTGCTACACCAACTCGGCGAAGACATCGAACTACATTTACTCAAGAGCAGCTAAATGAGCTTGAAGCAGCATTCAATAAAAGTCACTATCCCGATATATATTGCCGAGAAGAACTGGCTAGATCCACTAAACTAAATGAAGCTCGAATTCAAGTATTTTTTTTAAAAGTTTATTAAATTTTTTAAATACCTTCAAATAATAAAACTCTTTTTGGCATTAAAGAAATGGCAAGTTTTTATTTTACATTTTTCAATAAATCTAAAATTAAAAAATTTGACGAAATTATTATTTCAAAAGGTCATGACTCTTTCATTTTTAAAGAATGACGACAAAAGCCAAGTGATTTAGAAAGAGAATTTAAAGCTTTAAACAGTTTATTTCTATTTTATCATTTCCTCGAATTTTTTCAATTCCACTTTTGTAACCTTCCATTAGGGTCTGTATTGATGCTGGGCGGATTTAGTATCCTGAGCCTCAATTGATGAGATTTTTTCGCTTCCAAGCCATCCTCGTAGACTTTCCCTTTCAAAATTGGCCAAAAATTTTCAATAAGTTTGCAGATTCATCCATCTTGGCAAACGATCTAATTAATTGCATTGCCACTTTCAACGCTCTGATGGCTCTGAGACTCCTTTCGGTGACACAACAGCCCAAAAAATATCAAATCTGTCTTCAGATTTGAAACTGAATTTAAAATGAGGAAGTTATGACAACACAAACTTGGTCCGGAAACTTTGTCTTCATTCGTTATTAATAAAAATGGGATAAAATTTTAAATATCTTTTTTAATAAATTTAAATCACTTGATTGTTGTTTCAAGCAGAGTTGTTTAAAAGTCACAAGTCTCAAGTCAAGTCCGGACTTTTTTTATTTTTTTTAATTTGGGATTTTTAAACAACTCTGAATTCAAGTAATACAAATTGAAATATCTTAAATACACTTTTTACATTTTGCCAAAATTTTGGGAACAAATTTTACGATCAAAAGTCCAATTTGTTTTAATTATATTGTTCTTTTTTTTATTTTTGATTCTAAAAAAATTTAAAAAAAAAATTAATTTGATACACCAATTCTTGTTTATTTTACAGTGTTGCTTCAATACATGATTCTGAGGTAAATTTTCTTAATTTTATATTACTTAAATTTCAGTATAATTACGTAAAATTAAGGTATAGCGCAAATGGGCCACAAAAAGATCTTTTTTTACCTCTTTTAATAGAATTTTCAGAAAAATTATTTTCTTTTCAAATCATCAAAAATAAATTTACCAAATTTTACGTAAAATTACGTAAAAAATTATTTTTTGAGGTAAAAAAAAGTAAATAAAAAAGAAAAAAACGTAAATTTTTTTAATTAATTTAGTTTCATTTTCTATTTAAGTATTTTGTTATTTTTTGTTACTTTATTTAATGTCTAGACCAGTCTCCATCTTGTTTGATTACTATTTCGATTTCCTATGGTTTTTAAAATTTAAATTCTTCATTTTTTAATCTTTTTTTTTTATTTTCTTTATATGATCAATATATTTTTTGCATTTTGGTGGAGTGAGAAATTTCTTGAATTCAAAAATTGCCTTGCCTACTTCATTCCTCGCTTTTAGGTGATTTGCCAAGGATAAATCTTTTCATCTCATTTGGGTTTAGGTCTGGAGAATTATGAGGAATCTAAAAAAAATTATTTTGTTGTTTAATAACTGATTTTCATTCTTAATAATTTTTATATAGAGATTTTCTTGGTAAAAACAATATTGGCTGGGTTAAAATCCTTAGCAAATCACCTAATTTACGTAAAATTGCTTAAATTTACCTCAGAACCATGTATCGTAGCAGCACTGTTAATATTTAGTTAAAGATTTAAAAGAAACAGTATCGTGTAGTGAGTCCAGTAAATGTACGAAAGCACCGAACATTTTTTAAATCGACCAAGGTCTTCCACTAACTTTCAAGTGATCTAAATATGTTATGAAGAAATATTTTGAAATTTATTCTTTTTGATTTCTTATTTATAAAACCAATTATTTTTTGTTTTCTATTTTTAAAATTAAAGAAAAATGTAGAACAGAAAAAAACTTGCACATGAATTAAAGATTAAGATCCAGTGAACAAAAAAATTAAAAAAAAAACACTCATTTTTTAATAGTTTATTTTATGAATATAAATCCGTCATTTGGATGCTTCATGTAAAAATTTTTAAAAGAATATAATTTGGTTTTGTGAAATTCAGTATAAAAGAACAAAGCAAAAAAAATATAAAAATAAAAAAATTAAAAAAAAATTTTCTATAAGTTCAAAATTGGTTGTGTGAATGCAACATGGTGCTTCATCCATAGTTGCATTTTTTCCAATTTAAATTTCAATTTATAATTGCTCAGGTTTGCACATCATCAGCAGACTTTGATGGTTGATTTAACTTTGAATGTTGTATTTGAGGGTTACATAAATATATTTTGAACAAGAAGACACTTCATAAATAAAATAAATAAAATTTGTGCTATTAGTCAATAGAATAGGCGCAACTAGCCAAACATACAAACAGGTTGAGTTAAAAAGTACAGGCTAACTCTTACCCCTGATACTATACTAAAAGTTAGGTGAACCTATAACTTGGTTCCCCGAGTTTCTCTTAAAATAATTGATTTCTTAGTTTTAAAAAAATTCTTGATCTTTTTAAAATTTTCGCAAGACTTTTGCTTGAATGTGGGAAATGATTTTTAGAAAAATCATCCATATTTTTAATCAAGTAAGAATTTAAATAAAAAATTAATACAGGCAATTAAAGTTTATTTTAAAAAAATGGTAATAATTATCTTCGGAAAGATAAATATCTGTTAAATAATATGTTTGAAAAATTTTATTAGAAATGAAAATAATTATTAGAAAAAAATACAAATCCAGTTGTTTAAGGCAATTTTGTTTTTGATTATTTAAAAAAATAGATAAAAAAGTCGAATTCGAATAAAAATTGATCATAGAAAATTATTAATTATAAATGTTTTTTTTTCTTTTTTTTATGTGATATTTTCGGGTGCCGTAAATTGGTCTTTGATTATGTCAAATGGTGATAGGAATTTAATGTACTGGCACTGAGTTTCTTGATTCCAACGCGCATGCTCTGAGCTCTTCGAAGAGTAAACCTCACTTGATCTCTGACGTTTTAAACGATTTTATAAGTGTTGAGTTTGCAGGATTTTAAGAATATTTTAAGAGCGATTAAATTTCAATTAATTAAAGGATTAATTTTAATAAATTTATTAAATTATTTTTATTTTTACCAGACTTGTGCGTAAGAAAATTTGAATTTTATTTAAAAAAAATTAAAAGATAATATATACGTCTTTTTTGAGATCAGGTTACATCAATAGACCACATAGATGACGACTAACAGTGAGCAGTTTTGAGGCAACAACATTAATATGCAGCGATTTTGAAATGCTAGATATAAGGTTGTTTTATTTTATTTTTATTTTTGGGAAAAAAACAAGATGAAGAAAATAAACTGATTGTTAAGCAATTTTTATTTTTTAATTTTTAATTTAAACTAAATATGTTAAAGAAAGCATTTTTAAAAAATTAAAGTCTTCTATCAAGTCAAGTCAAATCTTTGACTTGAATGAATTTGAAAAATTTATCTAAAATTTTATTGTAAAAAAAAATTTTGTTTTATTTAAAAAAAAAAAGGGAATTATTAATTTTGTAAAATTAAAATTAGAAACTATAGTTTTTTTATTTTGTCCATGAGACTTAAAAAATTTTTTATTATTAAAATAAAAAAGGTAAAATGAAGCAAATAAAAAAAAAGAATCATTAATTTAACTTTTTATATTGAATATTAAGAAATTGTATAAAGAACAGAGTTTTATTGTTGTTGAAAACAAGAGTTTTGAAACACAACAAATGAGGCCAAGTCTTTGGTTAAATATAACTAAATAAGCTGTGTTACAAATTACAATAACAAAACATAATGCTCTCGCAAGTCAAGTGATGCTCCGACATCACAAATATAAAAATATAATTAAATGTAATTAAAATAAATTAGAATTAAAATCGATTGGAGACTGTTAGTAGTTTAGGTTTATTTAAAGCCTCTTGGTGCATAATATTGAGTTTCAAACGTTTTATTGATTAAAAATTATTGATTTGAGAATTAAATCTAATTGTACAATAATTGTTATTAAAATATAAAGTAAGAATTGTCAGACATATCGTAAATTGCTACAAAAATATAAATTATAAATTACAAACTAGTAATTTTTTATTTTAAGCCTAAAGCAAAGGCCGCTGCGCGACCTTTTTCCAGTACGCTGTGAAATAAAGCGTACTGCATTTTGTTTAAACAAATTTAAAATTAAAGTTAATAATTCCGTATAAAAATTGTTTCATACTTACATATCAGTTTATGGCCTTATTAAAATAAAAATGGCCTAAAAAAAATAAAAAAATTTAGTAAAGGATCACAAGATTACAAAAATAAAAGCAAAACATATGAGTAGTCGTGTAGAAAGAGTTCTTGAATTTGACTATTTCAAAAAGTTTTCTTGATAGTTCTTGCTTGTTTTGCATGTTGATTATTTTGCGTATAGCGTCAACTTTTTGATTATTTGATGACATTGCTTTCATGTCAGTTTTAATGTGATATTTAATTATTTGGCAAAGGTTTGTCGTGTCAGTTTCGTTTTCTATGCCATAGTTGTTCTTGATATCATTTATTTCAGTCTGGATGCATTTTGTGTGTGTCTTAGTCTCGGTTATTGTATTTGTGTAGCTATTTGTAGTCAGTCGAAGATAAAAGTCACATTTAGTTCTATCTATACGCTTTACAGTTGGTTCTATATTCAAGGCTAGGAAAAGGTCTGTTGTTCTATCTATAAACTAGTTATATGATTAAACAAGATAGATATTGCATAATATTGAATGAAGGGGTATCATTTTTCAGCTTCAAAATAGATCTAACTGCTGAATTCTGAATAACTTGTATTTTTTTGATGTTAGTTTCTGAGAATGAATTTAAACAAGTAAAATATTAATTCAAGATTGATCCTATCAAAGATTTTTCGGTCTAAGGTCTTATAAACCCCAATAGAAATATTTTATTATTTACTAAAAATTTCAGATCAAAATTTTTAGTTTTTGATTTTAAAAAAAAAGCTATTTTTTATCAATTTTTTAAATACTAAATTTTTAAACTTTAATAAACATGATTTGTTCTATCTTTAATTGGGTAGAAAATTATATGAATTTTTTTCTAAAGTAAAATAAAATTTAAATCAATATTTTTAAAATTTGCAATGCAAGTTTATTTTTGTTTCTCTGTAATATATTTTTATTAAGATTGAAATAACATTTGAAGCCATAATTTGGATTCTTTAATATGGATTTTAAATTTGTCTTTAAAATTTTCAAATAAATATTTTATAAAAATCAATTAAAGAACAATTGGAAAAAAAAAGGTTTTGTTTTTTAATTGATTAAATTAATAAACATTATGTTGTTGACATGTCATGTGATTAAACCACATGACTTATTAGATTTTTAAGAATTAAATGAAATTGCAAATTTGAGATTTGAGCTTAAGAATTATATAACTTAATCCAGCATTCACACATGCGTTCTCTGAATAATTAATTCATTCAAACATTTTAAAACGTTCTTTCTTGAGCCAAACATTGTCACTATAAATAATAGAAACTATTCACATATTGGGGGAGTACTTCAATAAATATTTTAACAACAAGTATACTGGTTACAATGTGTTTAATTAAAAAGTATTTAAACAAAACTTTTCCATCATTTTTATTAACATTTTAATCTATTAAGTTTTGAACATGTGATCATGATCATGAACTTCAAATTGCCTAAATCATGGCAAATTTTACTTTGACGTATTTGTTTCAAAATATAGATCTTGTGTTTCAAATACATTTGTTCAATTATTTTAGGCCTTGAATTACAGCACTCGTTTAATTCATGCACCATTGTACTAAATGAAAGTTTTGAGTTCAATGCGTTGCCTAAGAATTCGACTATTTCCTCATTGATTAAATTTCTCCCATTAATTTCAAGGCCAAGGTCGATTTTAACTTTAGTTTTTTTCTGAAAGATAATGTACTTATTAATCATGTTTTCGAGATATGCTATCTTTTTGAAAATAAAAAAAGTAGCCAAATTATCTGCATAAAGAAGTGAGCCTAGGTAGTTTGTTTATTTCTTGAAAAAAAGTGTTAAAAAAAAAAAAGTTGAAAAGTTTGAAAGTTGCAAAAATCGTTAAATTTTTAAATTTTTTTGTTCACAGGAAAATATGACTAGTCATCTGTTGTAAAATTTATTTTTTTATTTATTTGTTTTCTGTACCGAGCTAAAGCTCCTTCAGAATAAATTAAAAACAAAATAAAAAAATAAAATAAAAATAAAATTAAAGTTAATAAAATTAAATAAAAAAAAAAGAATCAAAATAGAGTAAATAAGCTAAAAAAAAATTAAAGTCTTAAAGACATAAATTGGAAAAGATTGTTTCATGTGGCACATGTTTAAATAGTTCAAGTTTCAGGAAAAAAAGAAGAAATAGTAAGGTAGCAATTACACAATGGAGTTGGGTATTCAATATATCTTGATTCGAAACCTTCTTTGTATTCTTTCACCAGTCTTTCAACCAATGGAATAGAATGACTCAGTCCTGTCCCAACATATTTCTCACTCAACTCAAAAAGACGATTCGAGACTGTTAGTAATTTTAGTTTATTAAAAGCTTCATGTTGCACGATGTTGGAGGGAGTATCATATTTTAACTTAAGGATAGATCTGACTGTTGTATTTTGAATTGCTTGTAGTTTTTTGATATTATTTTCTGAAAATGAATTCAAGCAAGGAAAAGAATAGTCTAAAATCGATCCGACTAAAGATTTATATAAATTTCCTAGTGTGTTTTGATTGAGACCCCATTTTTTGTTTGACAATATCTTAATAATATTTAGCCTTTTGTTGCAGCGTTCTTTAATAACTTAGAATCAAATTTAATACCAAGAAACTTGATTTCTTTTTGGCATAAAGAAGTGAGCCTAGGTAGTTTGTTTATTTCTTGAAAAAAAGTGTTAAAAAAAAAAAAAGTTGAAAAGTTTGAAAGTTGCAAAAATCGTTAAATTTTTAAATTTTTTTGTTCACTGGAAAATATGACTAGTCATCTGTTGTACAATTAATGAACATTGAATTAAAATGAAGGTCTGGTTCCAAAATAGGCGGGCCAAATACCGAAAACAAGAAAAACAGATACACAAATCATCTGCATCTGGTTGTGCGCAAAATCCGGCAAATGATGCGATAATGAGAAATTTTTACAACAACACATCAAACAGAAACCAATTTTCTCAAATAAACGCAATGAACAGAATGAATGCTTTTGGAGCGTCGCATGCGAACTATTCTCAATTTGGAAATTTTAGCTCAAATGCCAACTTTTCAAATCTGAACTTGAATAGAACGGACAATCTAAGCTATCAAGATCACGCTTTACACTATCAATCTTTTTGAGCAATTGTGCATACTTGTTTATAGTTTAAATAAGAGCCTAATTTAATTCTTTTTTTCTCTTCAACTTTTAGTCATTTATTTAGCTAGTCATTTTTACGCGCTCACTTTTTAATACTAACTTATTTATTTTTATTTAGCTTTTTTTTTTTCAATTTCAATAAATTCTAAAAGCCTCAATTAATTTTACTATAATGGAAAATATTGATTATTTCAGTGACAAAAAATGAACTCAACAAATTCGCAAACATCCAAGATAAACAATCAATTTGCATTGTATAGCCTGATAGGCGAAAGAAGAGAGTTCAAAGATGCTTCGAAAAAGTCCAAAAAAGCCTTATTGTACTTGAGAGAACATTTTAGAAAATTTCTAGAAAGCAAATACTTCACAGTATGCATAATGATTGTAGTAGTTCTCAATTCGGTTTGCATGGGACTAGAAACTCTTTACACTGTTGAACAAAAGCCTTTCATTCTTCTCTTCCTAGATCACACTTTCAACATTATCTATCACTTTGAATTTGTCGCTAAGTTGTTTGTGATGAAGGCGTCCTATTTTAAAAATGCCTGGAATTGGTTCGACATGTTTATTTTATTGATTATTTATTTTGACATAGCATGGAAAAGTTTCAACCTCATAAACAATTCGTCCTCATTTTACAAAGCCATAAAATCGCTCAAAGCCTTTCGCACACTCAAGGCAGTTTCTTTTGTTCAAGGCTTGCAAGTGATTCTGAGCGCCCTGATCAAAACACTCTCAAATTCTGTGCTAAACGTCATTATTGTCACTCTGCTCATAATGTTCATTTTTTCCGTCATTGCCAACTCACTGTTTCCGCGAGAGGAATGGTCTTCGTTGAAAAATTGCATGTGGACTTTGTTTCGCTACATTTGTGGTGACGAGTGGCCAGAAATTCAAAAAAATATTGACAGCTTCACCGGATCGAGAATTTTCACCATATTTTTTGTTTTCATAGGCAACTTTATATTTGCCAATATATTTATTGGTTTGATCATAATGAACATCAGTGAGGCCCAAGTGGTTCATCAGCGCCAGCTGGAAGAAGAAAAAACTCGGCGCATACGCGAAAAAAAGGAGAACATTTTGAAAAAGCAAGTGGGCGAATTGTCCAAATACTTTGAGCAGAATACAGAGAACCAATTTGTGGGCAAAAATTTTGCTCAAATGGTCAAAAGCTACTACGAAAACCTATCGCATTCAAACGATTTAATTTGGCCACGAAAACTTTGCACCAATTTGACTTGGCTGAAGAGTTTTTTGAACACTTGCAAAATGTTAGATGACCAATTGATGATTGTCAAAAAAATGCATGTTGAAATGAGCAATTGTTTGGCCGCTTTGGCTGAAGAGCGTCTAGTCGAAGAAAAGGAGAAATTTGCTTGAATTTTATTTAGAAATTTTTTTTTTTTTTTTTTTTTTTTTTTTTTAAAATTTTACACCCAGGGTTCCAGAAATAGCAAACCCTTTAAAAAGTTTGTTAGTCTAGGGGATTTGGCCTGAATACCTTCGGTTAACTTTAGAGGAGATAGAGTGAAGACAAAGAACAAAATTGAGTTGAATAAACGTTTATTATTAATTTAAAGTAAATAGGAAAAATACAAGTTAAGAAGCCCCCTCTTTTTAAGAATTACAACTTCTATTTATATTCAGTAGTTGTAACTTAAAAAAGATCATTAATCATAAAGGATCTAAATAAAGATAAGTTGTGAATTAAATCGGTCATAAAGATTTATGACATATGATTAATGATTCATAAAAGCATAAAGATAAAATCTAGATAAGTTGTGAATATTGACAAGGTTAATTTAAATAGTTGAAACGGTTATTTTCACACCGTAACAAGTTGTTGTTCTTTAAGATTCAAAATCTCAAAGATAAAGCTTAAATATACTAAAAAAGTATATATATTCTGAAAGAGCATAAAATTCTCTACATGCTAATGTAAATTAGAAAAAAAAAAGGGTGTGGTGGTTTTTGTTGGCTAGAAAAAGGAAAAAAATGTATTTTTTCTGGTCTAAATCGTATCTCCTCCGAGGGATCAATTATGAGCCCACTTTTTTTTTTTTTTTAAATCTAAACAAAATTCTGAACAATTCTATGGTTTTACTTTTTATTTTATTGCTTTATTTTTCTTAAAATATGTCTTCAAATCATGTGATTATTAACAAATTTGTATATTAATATTCTTTTGATATTTTTTCAAAATTTTACTAAAAACTTATCTTAGTATAAATAAAATTTAGTGAAAAATGCCTAAAAAATTAAAATATAATCAATCTCGCGTTAGTAACCTTGGGGTTTTCGGCCAAAAAAAATTTATTGAAGAGGAAGAAAATGAAGATGATCACATGGAAATAGACGTTGAACCCGATATAAATAATAATTACCATGATTTTTTTACTTCATCCGAATCTGAATAATCCTATAGAAGGTCTTTGGTGTTATTTAAAACAGCATATTAGAGCAAGAATAAATCAGACATTTCCAAGAATGATGGAGCTTTTAGCCGAAGCAAAAGAAAAGTATTTGGGTTCTGAGCTTTCAAAAAAATTAATCGACGATTTTGGCCGTGTTTAGTAGGTTACAATAGTGGTGCCACATACGGTCAAGTCCTAAAAGCATATTTTTAAGGAAAATCTATTTTATCCTCTTTCAGAGTTATATATACTTTTTTAGTATATTTAAGTTTTATCTTTGAGATTTTGAGTCTTAAAGAACAACAACTTTTTAAAGGGTTTGCTATTTCTGGAACCCTGGGTGTAAAAATTTTTTTTTGGGGTTTTTGAGGGCGTAGATTACGAATTTTGAGTCAAAAATGTGAAATTCAGATAGCACTAAAGTTTTGAATTTCGTGAACTTTAAAAGAATACCGCAACAAGGTTACAGCTCAGTATGATATGTTTTAGTACACTTTCAAAAAGAAAAAGCAGCTAAAAGGATAACTAATGAATGTTCCTTTATAGAACTCCTATCCAGGCAAATGTAAAAACTTGAAGAATGTAAAGGAAGATCAGCTATAAAGCTTTTTTCGATAGAATTCCCAACCAGGCAAATCTGAATTATGATCTCAAAAAGCGAATTTATCATATAAAACCAAATTTATGAATTTTCGGACCTGAAATAAGATTCAATTTTATTTGAAAATTTTATAAACTTCTTCACTAGATTAGTTACTTTTGACTGCTTACCAGGCAAATCTATAGACCATGGGAAGTTAACTGAGGAAGGATTCCTTTGCGCCATGGAATTTAGCGAGTACCTTACCAAGTATTCATAAATTTAACCCATTAAAAGTAAGAAGCTATAGAAATAGATGATAATCAAATAATTTAATTTTTTCATAAAAATTTTTAAAATAAAAATTGACTTTTAATAAAAATAACTCTCTTTAGTGTAAAGTTTACAGTCAGGTGAAAAATTGAATAAAAAATGAATTCAGCTGTCAGATAATTGGTCTCCTAAAAGATAAAACAAAAAATAATAGGTGAACCTCAGAGGAATCAGGAATGCTTGGGAGACCAAAATGGCTCACTTATAGTGACCAGAATAGTTTATTAATAAATAAGAAAAAATCCCTCAGAAGTAAGCCTATGGCTTTTATTCTAAATTTAAAAATGTTAAGGTAAGTAGAGAAACAATAAGGAGATCTTATTCATTTAAACTAGCAAAGTAGGTGATTTAACAAAAAAAAAAAATATAGAAAACAAAAAACATCTTGCTTATTTTATTGAATTTTAGAATGAATGCTAATACTCCGATCGCTTGTTGAGAAAAACGAAAAAATCAAAGGAGTTGTTTCTTCATATGACACTTTAACAATTAATTTACATATTGAGGGATTCGCTAATATATAGAATAATTGAACAATTTAATTAACAATTTTTTTCTATATTTATTGATTCGATATTTTTTAGCTTTTTTTAAGATCTGAAATGAGAACAGGATTCAAAATCTAATGTCGTTGGTAAAAATATAAAAAGAAGTAGTTATTTATTAGCCTGAATTTACTTAAATTATATCATAGTGTTTATTTTATCTTTTTTTTCTTTTTTTCTTTACTATTTGTCTTTTATTTTCTAATTTTTTAGTTTTTAAATGGCAATACATATTGATGGAATGAAAAAAGAAAAAATTAAGAATAAAAACAAAATATGAAAAAGTTTTGTATATTATTATAATCTTTAATGATGTAATTTAAAATATGATTGTTCTTTTTTTTTTTATTATTTTTACTGGGCAGAAGGAGCTTCACTTCGTATGCTAGCTCGAAGCCTTTTTAAATTTAAATTTAAATAAAAATATTTATTAAAAAAAAATATTCTACGTTTAATAAAATTCTTTATTTTTTTCTCGATATTTTGATTGTCCCCCAGCAAAGAAATAAGAACTCTGAAAAACCATTGCTGACTGCGTCAGAACGAATCTAAAGATTAAAATGATGTAATGACATTGGGGAATATATGTGATTTTTACATATCAGAAATTTAACTAGTTATCTATTTCGGAAAAAAATTATATTAAAATAATTTACGATCAATAAAAGTTGTAATTTGAATTTTCCAGATATGGATTTTGGAATATTTGGAATATTTGATTTTCTGTAAGTGTAAAATAAAAATTACCAATAAACTGATTATTCTTTTTAATCCTATGTTAATTTAAAAATTACTAAATAAATTTTAATATTTGAATAAATTAAATAGAAAATTTCATTGAAATTTCCAATTAGAAAAAATCATACAGAAAAGACATCGCAAAATAAAGATATCTTAATCAATAATCAACAATTCCTTATGAATTAAAATAAATTTTTATATTTTTAATTTAGTGAAACAAATTTTGCTTCATATTGCTTCATCCTCAAAGTTAAAAAGCTTAATTTAATCAAATTAAAAAAATTAAAAAATTTAATTTTACTGTTTCAACAAAAGTAAAACAGATTAAAGAAATTAATATTTCGAAATAGTTAAAAAGCCCATCTATCTTTATTTAATTCAGGCCAGAATAAATTACGTAAAATGAAATCACTGGTCTATTGCGTTATGTGATCACTGATTCACATAAAAGGTGAACCAACTTACCCGACCTAAATAGGTGATCGGTTGTGTTCACTTATTAGGTGAACCAAAAATATGTGCGCTAATTAATTAAAATTTTTTTCAAAATGATCACCTAAATTAAATTGTGTTCACCTAAAATGATACTTACCAAAAAAATTATGACAAAGTAAATAAAAATTTGATTTTTCAAAATTTTAGCTTTAATAAATAGTCATCTTATTTTAAAAAAAATGCAAAACTTTCGCACTAAAAATATTAAAATTACAATAAATTTTTTTTTGGCTCACCTATTTTTTATTTGGCTCACCTATAATTCAATAAAATTAAAAGATAAATTTTGATTTTCGAAATAATTTTTTTTGTACACATATTTTTGGTTCACCTTTTATGTGAACCAGTGATCACATAATGCAATAGACCAGAAATAACTTTATAATTATTTTGAAAATTTTTAAAAATAAGTTTTTTGACCCTCTTTTTCCTCAGCGTCAAAACTTATAGATACCTCTAGATGATCATTTGAAATGCAATTTAAATTTCCCAGAGAAGCTTTCGAAGCGCACATAATGGAAAATTTCTACATAAAAAAATGTAAAGTAAAAATTATTAGTGATATTTTTTTTAAGTGGTTTTTGGAAAAAAAAAAAAATGTTTTTTATTAAAATTTTTTCGATTTGTTTCCACTTTCAACAATTTAAAACTTTACTACTTATTTAAACAACATATTTCCAGACATTTCTCGATACTTGCTTCGTGTTCGAGTCTACAAAGTTTATAGCAGATTTCTCTTCCATTTCCTTGGCATCCTTCACCATAATTTCTTTTATCATGTGAAATATTTGATGAAAGCTTATTTTTACTAAGCAAAAAGTCTTCTTTTCTGCATAGATTGTTACACAAGTCTTTTTCAAAATTCAAATTTTCACATAAAAGTGAACATTTAAAATTTTCTTCGGAAAATTTCTCTTCATTTGCATTGCAATAGGCCAAACATGCATCACTGCACTGAAAAAATCCTGAAATTGGCCCACAAACTAAGCCACAATCGTTTTGACACTGTTCTCCTTCAGCATTCAGCTTCTCTACTACACTGAAAGCTATCTTTAATTTGTTGAAGTACTATTTTAAAGTTAAATTTTAGCTAATATTACCAAAAATCACAGTCAAAATAATTGAAATTTTTTTATTTATCATTTTTAAATTATATTTTTTAAACTAAAAAATAGCTAGCATACTAATTTTGTTTAAAATTTAAAGTTATCTTATCTTAGGTTTTATTAAAAAACAAAATATAAGCTTTGATTCGTAATTAATTTCGAAATTTCAAAAACAGCTAAGAGTTTTTTGTCAAAATAGTTGTAATAAAAATTTGGGACTATTTTTTGAATTTTTAAAATTTAAAGATTTACATTTGAGCTTAAAAAAGAAGGTTTTTTTTTAATTCTAAAGAATTAGTAAGCAAATAATTTATTTTTGAATAAACTTCGAATTTCATTAAATTTATTTTAAAGCTTTTAAATTAGTTTATTTTATCAGTTAAAGCTATAAATTAAGTTTTAAAGTCTTAATTCTTATCTAATGTTTAATTTTCTTAGCTACTTTGCTTTATTGTGAAAAACCTTAAGGAATTATATTCATCAAATTCAAGCACTCAGTCAAAAAAATTATAAAGACTTTTTAAAGATTCTTTAAAGCTTTCCGGACGCTTTTTCTTTAGAAATTAGATTATAATAAATAAATTGATTTGAATTTTCCCTTATTTAAATATTTATATTTTTAGAGTATTAAAATTCAAAATAAAAATAAAACTCCAAGCTTGCCGAACTTCCTAAACTTTGCTTTGGGCCCACCATACGAGATTTCACAATATTTAAATTGAATCAAGTATTCACTGAAATCAGATGCTATGATGGGAAAAGATAATTTTCATAATTAATATGGAATTTTTTAAAATTAATTTATTGATTTGAAATATCATTTTGATATTTTTTAAATTATAATAATTAGCTTAATAAAGTTAATAGATTAATAAATAAAATTTAAAAAAAAAAATTTTTTCACAATGGTTGTACTTTGGAAAAAAAATTTCGCCCTGTTAAAAGTTGTATATGAGTTTTGGCGCAGTTTAAGTTTTGCCTCTCAAATAAATTCAAGAGACAAATTAACTGTCTTTTTCAATTCAAATTAGTCTTTTGATTAATTGGAGTTAATTTAAAAAATAGCGAATTTAATTTGATTAATTTTTGAAAAATATTTTTAAAATGGGCATAATTGTAAAGCTAGTAAAAACTAAATTAATATTTTAACAATTAAGTCAATTAAGAACATGTTCTTAGAACAAACCTTATATTTTTTTTCACCTTTCAAATAGTCAATTGCTTTTCCAATATATTTTACAAACTTTTCAGGAAAGATGTCAAAAAATTGCCAACTCCAAATGGTACCCTTCAAACTTCTATCAAATAACTGTGCATATTTTATCAACCATAAAAGCTTAATCACTCTATTTTCTTGTTACCGAAAATTTATTCTTATTTTGATTTTATTAACTTTTTTGATTTTCTTAAATAAAAATTGAAAAATTATCCTTTCGACTTGTTTATTTTTATTTTATTTTTATTTTATTTTTATTTTATTTTTATTTTATTTTTATTTTATTTTTATTTTATTTTTATTTTATTTTTATTTTTATTTTATTTTATTTTTATTTTATTTTATTTTTATTTTATTTTATTTTTATTTTATTTTATTTTTATTTTATTTTTATTTTATTTTTATTTTATTTTTATTTTTATTTTTATTTTTATTTTTATTTTTATTTTATTTTTATTTTATTTTTATTTTATTTTTATTTTATTTTTATTTTATTTTTATTTTTATTTTTATTTTTATTTTTATTTTATTTTTATTTTATTTTTATTTTATTTTTATTTTATTTTTATTTTATTTTTATTTTTATTTTTATTTTTATTTTTATTTTTATTTTATTTTTATTTTTTAATCTGCCGTAGCTTTAGCTCGACACAGATAAACAAATATAAAAGCATTATTCAGCAAAAGATTTATTCAGCAGAATATAAAAGCATTATTCAGCAAATTTTTAGATTTACAACTCTTATTTATATCTAGAAGTTGTAACTTAAAAAAACCATTAGCAATAAAGTAAAAATATTGCTCTTGGGTTTTTTTTACTCTAAAACAGTACCGAGCTAATGCTTCATCAGAATAAAAATATAAAATTAAAATAAATTAAATTAAAAATAAAGCTAAATAACTCCGCTAAAACTCACATACAAATCCACCAGGCTGAAGGTTTTTCCTCTAGTACAAAAAAAAAATTATTTATTAATTTATTAACTTTATTAGACTAATTTTTATAATTAAAAAAAATCAAAATAAAATTTCAAATCAATTAATTAATTTAATAAAAATTTTTTTATTAATTAGTTTCTTTAAATCTTCCTCTTTGTTCTTTTGATTCCTTTTTTTGTTAGATTTTACTTTTATTTGATTTTGGCTTAAATTTTTTGGGGTGACAAATTTAATTTTTTTAAGATGACAATAAAAAACTAATTATTCTGACAAAAAAACTAAACGACTGACAAATATATATATATATATTGAGATGACTATTTAATAATTTTGCACTGACAAAATTTTATTCATTTTTATTTTATTTTATTTTAGTTCTAATTAAGCTATTTAGTTCGACTTGAGTGAAAATCAAAAGTAATGACCCTATGCTTCACAAGTAGTGAATAAGGAAAAAAAAAGAAAAGCTATTTAGTATTTTAGTTCTCTAAGATTGTGAGGAATGAACTTAAATTGTGACGTTTTCTCATAGTTGACTCAAGCTTGATGATCAGATTTGGACAAAATAGTAGTAGTAGTAGTTTTGACTGTAGCTGGCTAGCCAGCGAGTGTGCTGATAATGCACACTATGACAGCTGATGTGATTGATTGCTGCTCATCCAGCAATCAATGCCTGCTTTTAAGCTGTTAACATTAGAGGCTTCAAATAATTGATTTGGCAGTGAGTTCCATATGCTAGCGGTTCTGTTGAAAAAAAAAGTTATCTCTTTGGAGCCTCGAAATTTCTTTGTGATGTTTGGAGCAGTGACCTCTTCCTTGGATTTTGGTGACATTAAAATTGTTGCTTTTTTCAACCATTTCTATTCCATGCATGAACTTGTATAATTGAATTAAATCACCTCTTTTTCTTCTTTCCACCAGATATGGAATGTTCAAAGCCTTCAATCTGCTTTCATACGGTTTGTTTCTAATTGAAGAAACAAATTTCGTAGCTCTGCGTTGAATCCTTTCAACATTCTCACAGTCCGACTTAAGAATTGGAGACCATACAGGCACAGCAAATTCCAAAAGAGGACGAACAAAAGTTAAATACAATGATCTAAATAACTTACAATCAAAACGAGCGAATGATTTCCTGATGCGACCCAACATTTGATTTGCTTTGTTTGTAGCCCCTATCCTTTGATTTTTCCATTTAAGATTTGTATTGAAGATAACTCAAAGATCTCTTTCGGTTTCAGACGTTGATAACTGTTTACCATTTATAAAATAAGTGGATTCTTTGTTTTTATGACCGTAATGCATAACCACACATTTTGATGTGTTGAAGAGAAGAAGCCAATCTTGAGTCCACTTGAAAACTAAATCTAAATCTGATTGAAGTTTCACGGCGCTTATATCTGATACCGTTTACGAGAATATTTTTGTATCATCTGCATACATTTTGACAACATTCTCTATTCCTTTTTTAGATCATTGATACACAAAACGAACAATAGTTGACCAATTACTGACCCTTGTGGTACACCGCTAAAAATCTCAGCCCAATCCGACAAAATTTCACCTTGAACAACTCGTTGTCTTCTATTTTTCAAGAAAGCTTCAATCCATTTTAGTTTCAGACCATCAAAGTCATACGCTTTCAATTTAGCTGTTAGTCGTCTATGCGGAACAGTATCAAATGCTTTCGCAAAATCTAGCAGAATTAGATCAACAGGAATACTTTTGTCTAGACTCATTGAGATGAAATCTAGAGTTTCCATAAGATTAGATGTACATGACTTTTTCTTGACAAATCCATTTTTCTTTTTCTTGACTTTTTCTTGACAAAATGGTTTGTCATAATCGTCTGGAGCTTCTGATTTTGGTGCTATAGTTCAAGATTTTGATTTTTATTGTGACCTCAAAAGCATTAATTTGTTGTAAAAATAAATAATTAGTCAAAAAATTATTTTTGACACTCAAATAAATATTTTATTAGTCAACTAATTTATTTGTCATCATATGTAGTTTTTTTGTCAGTCCATTAATTGATGGCCTTTGATTTTTATCTATTTTCTATGTAATTCAAAGGAAAAAAAGGATTAAAAATGAAAAAAAAAAATAAAAACATCCATAAGCCTTGATTCAAAACCTTCTCTATAATCTTCCACCACAACCAAGAATTGGTTGACGCAACGCGTTTAAATGTGAAAATCAAGGGCTAATTGACTCGATCGAATTCATAATGACTCTAAGGATAGCATAGAATTTTTTTTAATTTTATGATCAACTAAAGGGTTTACTTGATGTATAAAGATAGTTTAACTGAGTTTAATTTGATGAATTATTTTATTTTTGTATTAGTTTAATATATTCTTTTTCTGCCTATGGGCCGTTAGATTTTAATTAATAAATAAATAATAATAATAACAAAAAAGAAGTTAAATCAAAATAAATTGTGAATTAAATCGGTCATTAAGATTTATGACTTGGAATTTTGATTCACAAAAATATAATCTAAATAAATTGCAAATATTATTAAGGTTGATTTATTAAATTTTTGAAACTGTTAATTAATATCGTAACAAGTATTAGGTTATTTTTTTTGTTAATGAACTAAAAATTGGCATTTTTTTCATCGGTAAATCTTCTCCAAAAGTGAAGTTACAAATGAGGTAAAAAAAATCACAAAAAACCTAACAAAAAAATTTCCAATTTTGCCTTTATACATAAAAGAAAAATTTGTTAAATTATTTTTCTCTTTTAAACAATTAGAATAATTTTTAAACGACTTTGAACTCTAGTTGAAAAAACAAAAATGAATTCACATTTTTAATTCTTCATTCGTGTAGAATTTTTTCCTAGCTTTTCCAAGCTCATGTATTAAAAATTCAGAAAAGTTTTGTTCGCTCACACAGATCTCACATTTGGCCAAAATCTAAATCCCATTTAATCATTTTAGATTATCGATCAAATTGGATAAATGAGTGACATCAGTGATCTGGACCGTCAAATAGAACAATTAAAAAAATGCGAAATAATCAAAGAAAATGAGGTGAAGGCTCTGTGCTCAAAGGCCAGAGAAATACTCTCCGAAGAGTCCAATGTACAAAAAGTCGACTCTCCGGTGACCATATGCGGCGACATACACGGCCAATTCTACGACCTAAAAGAGCTGTTCAGAGTGGGAGGCGATGTGCCCGAGACCAACTATCTCTTTCTGGGAGACTTTGTCGACCGCGGCTTCTACAGCGTGGAAACTTTTCTTCTTCTGTTGGCGCTCAAAGTGCGCTATCCAGACCGCATAACCCTGATCCGGGGCAACCACGAGTCGCGCCAAATAACCCAGGTGTACGGCTTCTATGACGAGTGCTTGAGAAAATACGGCTCCATATCTGTGTGGCAATATTGTACCGAGGTGTTCGACTACATTAGCCTGTCGGCCATAATTGACGACAAGATCTTTTGTGTCCACGGCGGCCTCTCGCCCTCAATTCTGACTCTGGACCAGATCAGGACCATTGACCGGAAACAAGAGGTTCCGCACGAAGGCCCCATGTGCGACCTGCTCTGGTCCGACCCGGAGGAAATTATTGGCTGGGGAGTGAGCCCGCGCGGAGCCGGATACCTATTTGGCAGCGATGTGGTCGCCCAATTCAACCAAACAAACGACATCGACTTGATATGTCGGGCTCATCAGCTTGTGATGGAGGGCTACAAGTGGCACTTCAACGAGACTGTGCTGACAGTGTGGTCCGCGCCAAACTACTGCTACAGATGCGGGAATGTTGCTGCCATCCTCGAGCTCGATGAAAACCTAAATCGGGACTTTACCATATTTGATGCGGCGCCCCAAGACCAACGCGGCGCACCAGCCAAAAAGCCCATTGCTGAATACTTTCTCTAGTTTCCACACTACGCTTCCTTCTGCAATTTCACTCTCTCTCTCTCTCTCTGTATCTCTCTCTCTGTATCTCTGTACGCTGCATAAACTTGTTATTAGTTAAATTTCTTTTGGTCAGAGTGATTTTTTTTTTTTTTACAAATTTTTCAATCACGGAACTTAACTTTATAAAAAACATGTCTACTTTATTTTTATAAAAAAAAAAAACGCAAAAAAATGAATAAATTTTTAATTTTTTGTCGGGTGATGATGTTTTTGAATAAGAGGCTAATAAATAGAAAAGGGTGTTTTGGTCATTTGTATTCACATTTTTTTTTTTTGTATTTTTTTTGTTGTTGTAATTCAAGTGTTTTTGTAAAGTTTTAGAAAAATTTTAAAAAATTTATCTCTCATTTTGTACTCACTCTAATTTCGTCTTTTTTTATTTTTGTTATTGTTCTAAACACTCTTTTTTATGCGAAAAATGAAGACCTCCACAGTGGATCAATTGTTGGGCTCCGACACAACAGAGCAAAAGAGCGGCTTGGGTCTGGCACTTTTTTTCCGCACACCAGTGACCAGTAACATGGTCATCTAATCCGAAAAAATTCCAAGACCATGTCGTCTTTTTTCTCTTTTTAGATTTCATTTTTAAAAAAAAAAAGAAAAATTTTTTAAAATTTTATTAAAACTTTCAAAAAACATGAGCTCTTCTCGCGGACTCTGATTTTAATGGCAGTCTTTTTTTTTCAGACATGGGTGCCTACAAATACATCCAAGAATTGCACAAAAAAAAACAATCTGACGTGATGCGCTTCATCCAGCGCATGCGCACTTGGCAACTGCGTCAACTGCCAGCTGTTCACCGAGCAACTAGACCAACTAGGCCAGAGAAAGCCAGACGTCTTGGATTCAAGGCCAAACAAGGTAACACATTTTGCTTAGTTAAGTACGGCTCAGTAACTCAGGCGCGGGCTCAGAATAAGTCGGCCCGTTTCCTTATAAATGATGCCAACAGCATAAAGTGGTATATGTCGCTTGCATAAAATAAATACCAATCCAATTTTGTGCTTTGAAACTTTGCCATACATTCTCATTTCCAAGCTCACCAAGGCTAACTGAAGCACGCTTTTTCCAACACCTAAATTTAAAAACGTGTTCAAAAATAGCCTCAACACCATCCGATGGACAGTGATGCTCGCCCAAGAGCATACACACTTGAATGCTCTTCGGCGAGATGTCCGACACCACTCTGAGCCAACTTTAGTCCATGGTTAACCCTTGTTGTATTTTTAGGCTTTGTAGTGTATCGTGTGCGTGTGAGACGCGGCAACCGAAAGAGGCCGCTCTCCAAAGGAATTGTGTATGGTAAGCCCAAGAACCAAGGCATCAACGAGATCAAGCCAAGCAGAAAATTGAAGTCGGTGGCCGAGGAGAGAGTGGGCCGCAGATGCGGCGCCCTCAGAGTGCTGAACTCCTACTGGGTCGGACAAGACTCCACTTACAAATTCTACGAGGTTCTGCTGGCCGATCCGTCGCACAAAACAATCAGACGCGACCCAAGCATCAACTGGATATGCGACTCTGTGATGAAGCACCGTGAACTCAGAGGCTTGACTTCTGCCGGCAAGAGCTCAAGGGGCTTTGGCAAGGGACACGGATACAGCAAGACAATTGGATCGTCGCGTCGTGCCAACTGGAAGCGAAGACAAACACTCGAAATGCACAGAAAACGATAGGGACTCTAGAGTTCATGTTGTTTTTATAAATAAAATAAAAATAATGCGAATTGAATTTTTATTTACTAATAAATGTTCAATTTGAAAAAGAAATTTGCTTTTTATTTTTTATTTATTGAACAAAAAATTTTATGTCTTTTCTCTCAGACACTTAGAAATTTCAAGAAGTTTATTTTATTTTTTTCTTGGAATCCTAAAAGACCAAGTCACCCATTTACGAAATTATCATTACATGAATTTCGGTAAATTTTAGTTCAAAAATTTATTGGGAATTTTTTTTTTAATTCAAATTTTTCTAAATATTTTTCTGTAGTAAAATGATCTAGAAAAAAAAAACTATTTTTTAAACAAAAAATAAAGAAATTGGTCAATTTTTGAATTGTTATGTATAAATCTTATTTTTTTGTTAAAGAATGGAATTTAAATCGGGAGACTTTGGGGAAGATTAAATGATTAAATGGCGGTCAACGATTTCGAAAAATCTTTAAAGAAAGAAAAATGCCAAAATTATAGAAATTATTTAAAAAGGGTTTTTATTAGTTTTTATTTTCAATTTAATCTTTTAAAAAAATACTAATATAAATTAAGGTAGTTAAAGTGGTAATAGAAAAAAATGGAGATAAGTCGAATCATTGAATTATATTATTGGGTTTTTGTTTATTGTTTAAATTTACATTTTTAAAATTTTTACAAAATTTACTTTTTTTTACTAAAAATTACCATTTTCAAATAAAATTTCACGAAAAATTACGTGAAAAAAAGTAATTTTTTTTTCGAATTCAGGCCCAAAAAATTTTAAAAAAGTTAAAAAATCTAAAAAATCTCAAAAAACTTGATTTTTTGAACTTTTTACATAAATTTATGTAATTTCCGGTAATTTTACGTGAAACTACGTAAAATTAAAATAAAATTTTCATAAAAAACCTTGAAAATCTAGTGTTTCTAGCAGTTACTTCTTAAATTTTATGAAGCTTAATTGTAAATATTATCTAAATTTTTTTCATCTAATAATTACCTATATTATTTTTAGCCGAATAATTTTTTAATACCGCTAATTTAATAAAAACACGTCTAAATAATAATAATAATAATAATAAAATAAGTTACAACAAGCTAGCAAGCTAGATTTGAGAAGATGGAAAACAGTAGAATCCCATCTATGGTAACTGTGGTTAGTACCCTTAATCGGTAAAATTCATTATGTATTAAAATGATATAATTGATTAAAAGATGATAATAATGTTTGAAAACTGTTTGGCTTTTGGTAATTTGGTTCGATGTTGAGAGGAAATGGGGACCTCGGGTCCGATAATCCAGTTGGCTAGGGTGATAGCGTGTTGTGTGTTTAGAGCACAGTCACTTCTCCAGCTCTGCCTTCATAACACTATAGATTGTTATAAATTAATATCATTTACCTCTAAATTAATAAAATTATAATTGTTGATATCTTTAAATAAAGTTATAAAAAGTAAAAATTGACTACAGATATTAACATTTTATTAAAAAATAATTATTATTTATTAAAATACTTTAAATTTTATATTTAAAGTAACTAATAATTTTTTTTTTTAATTTATTGAAATTTTCATATTTTTCCTTTCAGATGTTAAATAAATTTTACTATTTTTTAACTTCAATTCCTCTTTTAGATTTTAACTGATTTCCTTTTTGTACGTGATTTTTATTTATAATAAAAAATTATGCCAAAATTTAAAAATTTTTTACATTTCAACTTTAAAATTCCTTTTTTTTTTAAGGAAATTTTTGAAGATAATTCTAATAATTTGAATTTAAAAAAGAAAAATTAATTTTGATTTTTTATGATTAATATTTAGAACGATCATACTAATACAATTGAAAATATTATATCCCTCATGTAGAGGTACCTTGTTCTATATGAAAAAATATTTGGTAATAAGGTGTAACACAAAATATTTTTTTTTTTTCAAATTTTTTTACCTTTGTTCAACATTTATTGCAAGCTTTCAAGCTAAATTGCATATTTTTTTTTTGAATTTCATTTTTTTTTAGTGCTTAATGATTTATCTTAATTAATTTATCAAACTTGTTTTTAATTTAGACCAAAATTATTTTTAATTTAGTTAAAAAAATTATGAATAAAAATGTTGAGCTAAAAAGTTTTTTCGAATTTTTAAACTTTATTTTTAATTAATTAAGTATCACATTCAATTATCGAATGTTTAGTTTATAATTTTACCAATATTTTGTACAGTTTGATCAGAACTTTTTTTTAAAATTAGAAAATTTCAAAAAGTTAAAAATTAAATTGATTATTAAATATTTTTCATTATTATTGAGTTTAATCAATTTCAGTTGCTAATGCCTTAGTTTTCTAAAAAAAAATTTTAATTTAAACTGACCTTCAATTAAGGTAATAATAAGTTCTTAAATTTTTCGATTAAAAAGGCATCGCCGGGAATCGAACCCGGGATCTCCTGTTTACTAGACAGGCGCTTTAGCCACTAAGCCACGACGCCTTCTCTAAATCTAAAGATTTTGGAGAATTTTAAAGATCATCATTTTCTTTATTTTTTTTACAATTTTTAATTAATATTTCTTAATAAAGTTTTTTAATCAAAATTATCAAGATTGATTATTCAAAAGATCGATTTTTATGCTTTAAAAAATTATCTGATTTTCGAATTAAGAACAAAAATATAAAATGTAAAATTTATTTATTTATTAAACAAAATAATCAACATTTGAAACTATTCCATCTCAATTATAATTTAAAATTTTTGCAGATTTTGGTCAAGATTTAAGATATTTTTTCATGGGAAATAATAATTTTTACCTGCTATTATTTCATAAATAAAAAAATTTTAAATTAGACCTTCGGGCATAAGAAAAAAATATTATTTAAATTTTAATTAATAATAGTAAATCGGAAATTAAATTTGCTATTTATGAATTTCAATTTCGCTTTTACACAAATAACTAATCTAATTAAATTCTTAGTTATAACTAAGGTCTTGTCTACATTTAAAAATCATGAGTTTTGTCACTTTGAAAATATACCCAAGTTTTCCGAAAAATTATAAAAAAATAAATATAAAATAATTTTTATAAATTCTTATAAAAAAGTCAAAGTCTTTATATTTTCTATTTTGGTATTTTTACATTTATTATTTTAAACTTATAAAAAAGTGACTGTCACTCAAAGTTCTAAATTGAAGAAGATACTTAAAAAAAACTCCTCTTACTAAATTAGGCTGATCATTAGAAGGCTGTTTAAAATTTTCTAAGCTATGTGGAATTAATAAATAAAATATTTAAACACGTATAAGCTCTGTTACTTTTTAATTTCAATTTTTTTTATAATTATTTTAGATTCAAAAAATTTGGAAAAATTGGCTGTTACTTTAAATAAAAATCAAACACAAAAGTGGATCAATTGCCAAAAAATATAAAAAATATTGAATGTGTATAAAAATTTAATCTTTAATAATTTTTAAAATTTTCTGGAAAAAATGTTCAAAAATTGATTCTGTTATGAATTTGTAGAGATTTTCTTATCTTTTGAGTTTAGGGCCCATTTCTTAATAGTTGAATATTTGCTTCATTCTGGCCCAAGAGTAAGAGCTTTTATGAAAGCGAGGGGTTACTTGAACTATTACCTGGGGTACGCTGGCAAAGTAGGCCCGATAATTAATACTTTCGACGTGAGTATTAGTAGTAAATAAGCCTAATCCTTCATATAGATAGGCTTAAATTTAGATTACATAGGGTCTGGTATACAGATGCCTCCGAGTACCAGTTAGAGGCAGTCGATGTTGAAGGGAATTCATTCTTTTTAAATGAAGCAGCAGCATCCCTTCTGCCATTTATTTTAGATAACCGACCATGACCAAACATCTTGTGCTTAGCTCATTTTAATTAGTCATTTATTGTAGCAGTTTAGGAAAAAGAAAATTTTTATTTTATTATACTTTTTAAAAAAAACTTTAAGATTTTAACCATTTCTTTTTATTTTCAACTTGCAATTATATTTTAAAGTTTTTAAGACTAAAAATTAGTATTCATTTTTATCTAATTTTCCTCGTCTTTATTTCTATTTACTGACGCTAAAAAAGTTGTTTTTTTCGAGAATCCCTTTATTACCACCAGACCCTAGATAGCTTTAATACGATCACAATTTCCTTTTAATTTTATTATTTGTTTCAAAGTTTGGGTGATGAAAACAAAACACAAAAAAGAAATAAAAGTAAAAAATTGAACAAATTGTGAATAAATATAAAACATGGATATAGGGACAATTCAATTTTACAATTTTTAAATTCTCTTAACTTATTCAACTTATTAAAATTTTTAATTTTTCAACTGTAAAATAATTCAATTTTTTTAATTCATTCTATTTATCAACTTTTCAACTTTTTAAAATTAAAACTAAAATTTTTTTTAAAAATTTTTATTTAAATGAAATTTAGTTCTTGAATTTCAATGTTTTTAAATAACATTATATCATTGTTAATTTTTCTAAGTTATTTGGTGTTAATCTAGAACGACTTTGACTACAAAATTGATTATTAAAATAAAGCGAATTAGTATTGTTAGCGGCTGGCGCTTTTGATTGTTGATAAAAATAATAAAAGTCCTAGAATAGCTTAGAACTTAAGTTGTCAGTCTAATTTATAATTTAAACTGATTCTATGGTATGGTTAGAAACTAAAAGTCATAGAAAATGGCTCCAAATTTGTTAAATTATTTTCTAGTTAAATATATTTATTTTTATTGTTATTTTTCGTTTTCTGAGCTTGTTGCTCTCTTTGTGAATAAAAAAATAAAATCTTTATAAGAATTCTAACTAGTCTTTAAACCATGGCACCTGGTGAACAAAAACAGCTTAGTGACCGACCTCAAACTGGCCGCCATCAGTATTGTTGAATTTTTCGAGTAAAGGAAACAATTAAAAAATCCAGAAATTAACAAAAATTTTTAAAGCAAAATAAATTATCTAAGTAATCTTATTTCAAAATAAACCATATTTCGGATTGTCAATTTAGAGAATAATTTTGAAAAAAAATTTTTTTTAAGCAAAATCCTAGATAAAAAAGGAATTTGGTTCAGCAAGAATTTTGAGCGGAATTTCTTAATTATTTAATTTTTATAAAAACTTGCCGTGAAATTCAAAAATTTTCTAATTTAATCCTATTGATAATGCAAATTGGGAATTTTAAAAGTTGAACATTAGGAAAATTAGAAAATTAGATTAAATTTAATCTTGAGTTACAGCGTTATTTTATATCTTCAACTATAGGGGTGAAGGTTAATTTTGAGTCAAACTTAATTCCTAGGAATTTAAATTTTTTTTACTCTCGGGTTTATTCGCATATACCTCTAAGTTTAGATTTGAATTTTCCTTACTGTAGTTGGAAAATACCAAAAAGCAAAACTTTTCTACTGGTATCTTCATTTTCCACTTGCAGAGCCATTTTTCTAGATTTCCCTTTTCTAGATTTCCCTTTTTTATGAATTAAAAAAGTCACTAAATCATCTGCAAATAAGAGAGAGTAGTATATTTATTTCTTTTTGGAATATCATTGATGAAACATTAAATAACAGACCAAATAACAGATCGGAACAACCTTGAGAGATCATCTCTCTAAAATTATCTATCTATCTATCTGAGTAAGCCCAATTTTTTATTTGACAATATCTTTATAATATTTAGCCTTTTGTTGCAGCATTCTTTAATTTCGGCTACTAATGTATTAAAATTTAGAGTGAATTTATTTAAACACAAATTGTGGATAAATATCTTGTTTTATCGCAACCAATTTACCTGTAAATAAACAAAAAAATTTTCTTGTGTATATAAAATAATTAGTTATTTAGCCACAAATTGACAATATTTTTTTGTTTATTCTTTACATTGAAATCCATCAAAAAAATATAATTGAAGCTCATCAAATCAATTAATTAGGAATAAGCTTGAATAAGAACATATAAAATATAATAAGCCAAGTGTAGATAGTTTCATTTCAAAAGAGCGTGTCGTCGATGAAGAGCATATACAAGTAATACCTTCGAAAATTAATCCTAGTGTACTTAGTTGTGCTTTTGTGAATGAAAATAATGAAATATCTTCTTTAGTTTCAAGTTTCTTCACTAGTGATGCTCTCTTAATGTTGCAAAATACATTATCAGCATTAAGATCACATGGTCAATTAAATTCTTGCAACTCTTGTTCTTTATCTTGCGACTCTAAGTTTATCGTTTGTAGTTCTTGTAATAATTATTTTCATTTAAAATGTGTTAAAAAGCTTATGCTCCTAAGATTAAAAAATGGCTTTGTGCTAATTGTAACTCTAATTAATTAATCTAAATTTGTTAATCTTATTTTTTTTTATTTTTTAATATAAATTGTGTCTAAATAAATAAAAAAATTTCAAATCCACATCCACTTTTTGTGTGTATCAATTTTTGTTTATTTATCCATAAAATGTGTGAAAATAAACGCTACCTAAAATTTAATTTAGAATCAAATTTTATACCAAGAAACTTGACTTCTTTTTTGCTCATTATTCGGTTTCCATAAATTTTTAAGTTTAGATTATCACTCTCTTTTTTGTACCTAGAAAAGACTACTGAACACGACTTTTCAACTGATATCTTCATTTTCCATTTAATAAGCCATTGTTCTAGTTCGTTGGTGTATTTATTTATCTTATTTTCTAAGTTCCCATTTTTGTTATCAATGAAGAATGTAACTAGATCATCTGCGAAAAGCAGAGAGTATTCGTTATTTGTTTTGTTTCTTTTTGGGATGTCATTAATATATATACTAAATACAAGAGGACTAATTACTGAGCCTTGAGGAACACCTGCAGTTAATTGATATTGGTCGCTCAAGTGGTCATTCAAATTTATATTTTACACCAGCTTTTTTATTGCGAACAAGCTTTTAAATGGTCATAAAAGTGATAGGGTCTACCAGGTTATGCAATCAAACTGTTCACCTCAATTTTTGTTATAATTTTGACAAAAAATGTTACCAAACATGCTCCCTCCAACATGGTGCATCATGAGGCTTTTAATAAGCTTAAATTACTAACAGTCTCAAATCGGCTTTTTGAATTGAGTGAGAGATGTGTGAGGACAGGACTGAGTCATTCTATTCCATTGGTTGTAAGACTGGTGGAGGAATACAAAGAAGGTTTCGAATCGAGATACATTGAATACCCAACTCCATTGTGTAATTGCTACCTTACTATTTCCTCCTTTTTTCCTGAAACCTGAGCTATGTAAACATGTGCCATATGTAACAATCTATGTCTTCTTAACTTTCATTTTTTTTAGCTTATTTACTTTATTTTGATTTTTTTTATCTCATTTTATTAACTTTAATTTTATTTTTGATTTTGATTTTTTTAGTTTATTCTGAAGGAGCCCTAGCTCGTAACAGAAATCAAATAAAAAAAAAAAAATAAATAATATAAATTAGATAATTAAAAATTTGATAATTGAAAAAAAAATATTTGATATTAAAATTAATTGATTTGCTCCTATAGAAATATAAGCCCATCTTTTTTTATTTTTCAATTATTATCAATTCATATCAATAATTAAATTATCATATAAAAATAAATAAAATCGTCATATGGATAATTAAATTAAAGATTTTACATAAAAAGTTTAATTATCAATTTTAATTTTACCCGAATTCACTGTTTATTTTTTTCCTTTATTTATCTGTGCTGAACTAAAGCTCATTCAGATTAAAAAAAATAAAATAAATTAAAATATATAAAAAAAGTTTTAAATAGACAATGTGAAATGCTTAATTTCTAAGTATTTAACAGAATTATTGAATTATTCGCGGCAGTCAAGCGACGAAGTTATCCTGAATTTTTGTTTTTATTTCTATCCAAAATTTGTCTTTGTATCTTCTCTTCTTTCTTGGACTTCTATTGATTACCAACAAACAACAAAAGCAAATCAGACTTTTTTATATTCTCTCTTTTTCAGCAAACATTTTGATTTTCTATTTTCATTAAAAGCAATACTCAGAGCCTATCCAATCAACAAAATATTAATTTTGTATTCATAAGTTTTATTTTATACACTGAATTTATTGGTTTATTGATAAAAAAAATATCGATCCAATCAATATCCAAAATCTAAAATTTAATTACACTTGTTCGGTTGTTAATTACAAATTTTATTAAGAAAGAAAAAAAAACAAAAAAAAAACTTAACACTCTGAAGTAAGAAAATACACTTGAATCAATTATGTGATCTAATAGTGGCTCGATCTTGGTAGCATTGTTGATAGATGGCGAGGCTGTCGTTGTCATTGTGGTTGTCCTCCTCCACATCGATCTCTTCACTCGCCTCAGACTCGCTTGAATATTCGTTGATATTGATCGACTCCTCGCTCATGTTCGACTGACTGTCGCATGCATTTGGCCCGGAGGCTTTGGCAGCGGCGGCCAAAATCTCCGAAAAGCTAGGTATGGAATTTTTTTTGGGCCGGCCTTTTGGTTTGGTCGGCGCTTGGCGGCAGCCGTCCTTCAGAACTTTTTTCTTCCACTTCATCCGCCTGTTCTGATACCACGTTTTGACCTGGAGCTGCGACAAGCCCAACGATTCGGCCAACTGAATTCGGTCCGGAGTCGACAAGTACTTTTGATTCTCGAACCTTTTCTCCAGTCCTATGAGCTGCATGTCTGTAAAGACGGTCCGCGTTCGCCTGCACTTCTTGTGATGCATCAACGAATTAAACAAAGTAGCCAGGTGGAGCTGCTCTTCGCTCGAGCCGCGAAGACACATCGGCAGCTGAGCTTGACTCTCAGTAAGCACGGACGAAATGGCTTTGGACAAAAAATATAACCCCTGCTCATTTAAAAATGCTAATACCTCACTTATTTTTAAGTCACAAGTCTCAAGTAAAGTCAAGTCAGTCAAAAATTCATGTAGCTTCCTCAGAAAGTGCTAGGAACGGCAAAGAATTAATGTGGCCGTCTCAGAAAGTGTTTGGAACGATAAAGGGTTGATGTGACCGCTTTAGAAAGGGCTTGGAACGGCAAAGAATTAATATGACCGCTTCAGAAAGGGCTTGGAACGGCAAAGAATTAATATGACCGCTTCAGAAAGGGCTTGGAACGGCAAAGAATTAATATGACCGCTTCAGAAAGGGCTTGGAACGGCAAAGAATTAATATGACCGCTTCAGAAAGGGCTTGGAACGGCAAAGAATTAATATGACCGCTTCAGAAAGGGCTTGGAACGGCAAAGAATTAATATGACCGCTTCAGAAAGGGCTTGGAACGGCAAAGAATTAATATGACCGCTTCAGAAAGGGCTTGGAACGGCAAAGAATTAATATGACCGCTTCAGAAAGGGCTTGGAACGGCAAAGAATTAATATGACCGCTTCAGAAAGGGCTTGGAACGGCAAAGAATTAATATGACCGCTTCAGAAAGGGCTTGGAACGGCAAAGAATTAATATGACCGCTTCAGAAAGGGCTTGGAACGGCAAAGAATTAATATGACCGCTTCAGAAAGGGCTTGGAACGGCAAAGAATTCATGTGACTCCCTCAGAAAGTGTTTGGAACGGCAAAGAATTAATATGACCGCTTCAGAAAGGGCTTGGAACGGCAAAGAATTAATATGACCGCTTCAGAAAGGGCTTGGAACGGCAAAGAATTAATATGACCGCTTCAGAAAGGGCTTGGAACGGCAAAGAATTCATGTGACTCCCTCAGAAAGTGCTAGGAACTTCATGTGAAAACTGTTTTTTTTTTTTAAATATAATTTTAGGGTAAGTCGCCAGGCTGTTCTGAACGGATTACTCTTTCTTTTTCAGCCATCATGTAATTTACATTAAAAAATTGAATATTTAATAAAGACTAAATAAGTCTGATTAATTGAGTTAATTTAGTAAAAAAATTAAATGTAAGTAGAACTGACTTGATTAAAAAAAAATAGATAAATGTTTCATTCATGACAAGACATAAATGTAAGTTACTTTGAGTAGTGACTTAATAAACAAGCCTGACTAACACTTACATGATGCTATATCGGCGCAGTTTCCGGCACAAGTCTCGCACTTTACATCACTCTGTTCTTTCTTTTTCTTGGGCCTGGTTTTGGTGAGCTTTTTTCTCTGTTCTGTTTGACATGCATCGGGACTGAACCTAGTCTCATGAATACTGCTGGACTTGTTGAACATGTCGAAGCGAGGATACATGGCTTGATAGAGTGCGCTGTGCACTAGGCTGCTTGTGGGCACCGATTCGGTGGCCGTGGGTGAGCATGACGAGACCGACGATGCCGAAGATGAAGCCGATGAATTGGCCGAGTTTTTAAAGTTGAGAATATCGTCTATTTTGAACGACATGGTGTTTTGTTCTCTCTTAATTTCTATCTGTGACTATCGAACTATTTTATAGCTTCTTGAAAAAAACAAATTTAGATTAATTTACAACTAATTGAATTCCAACAACACTTGAAAGTTATTTGAGCAAAAAATACAAAATAAAATTCCAATAGACTACTGCTGCTACTCATGGTCAAGAAGAAAAGAATTTTTTCTCCAACCCAACAAAAAGAAAAAGAAAGAGAGATTAAGAGAGAAATAGACTTGTTGGTTTTTTAAATGGGCAAAAGTTAACGTGACGCCACCAGGCGTGCAAACGATGTGGCTCATCATCAACTTTTCTAATTAAATTGTCCACTCGACAGGATCACAAGCCAGTGTTTAAGTTTAAGTACGAAGTGTTCGATAATATCGATTTAATTAGAAAAAGATTAAGAAAATAAACAAGAGTCAAGATACTTATGGACTGATGGAAAAGTGGACCAGTCGGCGGTCGGCTAGTGTTGCCACTGATTAGAAAAATAAGATAAATATTTAGAGGCTGAAAAGTGTGCCAATTTGGATCTATAAGCATTATTGGCATCGAGCGCTGAGTGTATGGCAGCGCTAAATGTCAAAAAAACAATTTCTACAAATTAATCGAGCCTCGGAATCGATGATGATCGGGCGCGCTCCTATCCAATATTCAACATCCATTCTAGTTGTTAGATATTTTTAATTAATTAAGCAAGTTAAATTGTTAGATCTGCATCTCTATTTATTTTCAGAAATACTAAGCATCAAATTAATCGAGTCGGAATCGAATCAGCATTTTTCAATTCCATTTGTATTTATTTGTTCATTGGATGCGTATTCAAATAGATCTTCAGATTTGATAATTATAATTGGAGATTATTGTTATCTATCTAAATTTGCAGCTCGTACCACAAGATGCTTTTTGTTTCTAAGCTTTTTTCTTTCAATAGGAGCTCTTTCTAATCGATTTAATTTAAAAAGCAGAATTTTTAAACTATTTTTATTCTAATTAGCTTCTTTTTTTTCTATAGCCAAAAGAGATGCAATCTTAATTAGCGTGGCAAAAGGTGGCAATTTGTTTTGAAAATATTTTTATTATTATTATTTTATTTCAATGAACGCCTTAAAGGCGATGTAAAAAAATCAAAAATTAAAATGTAACAAGACAAAGTTTGGGTGTTTTTAACAAATTGAACAAAATATTTAATTTAAATGTTAGAATTTTTTAATTTCAATTTTTATTATTCATTTTGTGCTCTCTTTTGTATTCAATTTTTTTGCCTCTTTTTAATTTTGCGAGCAAGTCCACCAGCAAATCGACCTAGGAGAAATACACCAAAATGTTTACTCAAAATAACTTTGAGTTTAGGAACAAAAATAACTTATTTATACTCTACAAAAAAATGAAAAAATTTTTTCCTATTTTTTATAGTTCAAATGAGAGATTTTTTTACAATCACCACAATTAGTAGATTAAATTTCACAAGAGAGGAAACGGGTTTTACAAGCTTTTGAAGATTTCAAGAACTGACTTGTCGAAGAGTGACGGTGCAAGTCTCGAGAGCTACACCAGTACCTTGGAAATAATTTCCCAAATATTCATTTTTCCTTCATATTATCCAGTTTAAAATATTTATGATTTACATTAATTTACAATTTTTTCCTATTTTTCTTTTTTGGGATTTATTTTCATCACCCTAGAAATGTTTTTTGAAATAAACAAATTTATTTTATTTGGGCATGTAATTATTACCTGGGTTTATTTAATGCAAAAAAAAAACTAAAATACTGAATATGGAACAAAATTTTTTATGCATTACTTTTTTTTAGTAATATTAAGTACTAAATAGAACAAAAAAATGAAAATAAAAACAAAATATATTTTTTAAGGACAAAAAATTAAATTCTCTATCGAGGCATTTTTTAGCATCTTCCAAGGAGCGAAAACTACAGAAAGGAAGATAACTTTTACCCTTTCCTCTAGTTTTTCCTTTCAGTATTAGCTTCAAAGGCCTCATCTTGAGAAATGTAACTAAGAATTTCTTCAATTACAGGCCTTTTCTTTTTAATTCCCGAGTTATTTTGAAGATTTATTTAACTAATTAAAGAAAAGATACAAAGAATACAAAACAATGCCTTACGTATAATACTAAGGGTCCTAAAGCGTACGAGTACAAAACTGATTCACACTGATAAAATGATAAATGAACGAATAAAAGAGCTCTTCGCCAAGTATCTGGATAATGCTTACAACATTGACCAAGAAATAAAACAACTGATTGACACACAGGATGAACAATCAACTAAAAAGTCTCTTCTAACAAAAGTGAAAGGCATTTAAAAAGATAAAAATAAATAAACAAGAAAATGAACTTATTTTTATACAAATTAATTCATAAGGTTTGTGTTCTTTTTTTTACAGACAGTTTTAAACTTAACAAAAAGAAGGGAAGAAAGAGATAAAAATTGTCACACTCATAAAAGAAAAAAAATTAAAAAAAGCAAACTAAATTTGCCGAAAGGAGAGCGACCGATTTCAAAGCGGCCTACCGACGAAAGTTGGTTATTTTTAAATTCTGAATAAATTAAATAAATAAATAAATCTTTATTTATTTATTTCAACTATATCGAACTAGAGATAAGTCTACATTGGTTTATATTGAAGTAAAATCAAAAGTGTTAATTTGAAAATCAAAACAAGAAAGATAAAAAAATTTCAAAGTGGCTATTTTTTTGAACATTATAGGATTAATTAATAAAAAATTAAATTTTTTTTTGATTTTATAAGAGTTTCTTTTCAATCAATTATTTATTAATAAATTAAAATAGTGATCAATTTAAATGTAATTGACATTAATTACAAAAAAAAATAAAATGTTTTTATTTTGTTTATTTTGTAATTCAGCATTTTAGTTTTTAAATTGCATATTATTGTTACTTAAAAATATTTTAAGCGTTTTATTTGTTTATGTGTGCCGAGTTAAATCTCCTTCAGTTTAAAAAAATAAAATTAAAATCAAAGTTTAAATTGAAAAAAAAACATAAAAATGGTGTGACAAGTTTAAGTATTGAACTGATCAGAAAACAAGGAGCTAGTGGTCTGAAAACTCAGCAAAAGCATCGGTCACCTCTACTCCGGTAGAAGCCTCTTTCTTCAAAAACTCAAGTCGCTGGTAAAAATAAAAAGAAAGAAGCATTTTATTTGACCGAATTAAATTAAATTATATCATAGTATTTATTGTTATTTTTTATATTATCTGTCTTCAATATTTTTTAATTTTCTAGATTTTTAACAACACTACATAAAAATAAAAAAAATAAAAAATAAAATAAGCAAAAAAAGTAGAATATGAGAAAGTTTTATGATAAATAGGAAAAATTTTTTTTTTTTTTATGATGTAACCTTAACAATGTTTGTTTTTTTTATTTTTACTGGGCAGAAGAAGCTCTTTTCTTATTTTAGCTCGAAGCTTTTTTTTATATTAATTTTTAAATAAAAAAAAATAAAAATAAAAAAAAATAGTAACTTTTCTCTAAGCAATAATAGTAGATACAAAGGAAATGGGCATGGGTTTCAGTCGAAGTAAATGGTCGAATAATTTCTTGTTATTTTCTTAATTAACATTTGAGTGAGAATGAAAAAAAAATTATTCACATTTTATTCGATTTATTTTAATATATTTATTTAAAAATAATTTGGGAAATTTATTTTTACAGGACAGTTCCGAATGTGGGCGCCTTCTTTCAGTCCTCATGACTGCAAAATGATAAAAAAAAGCTATGTAATAAATAAATGTGTAAAATTAGAGTAGAAAATTTATATATTGTATTTACATTGTTAAATTAAAATGATATGGTGGTACATTTTTATATGTGTTTGTTTTGATACTTGTCTTTAGTGGAAATTATTTGATGTTTAAAGATCCGGTTTTGCATTTTTTGTAGTTGGACTTTTGTCTTTTGAGTACTTGATTGAAATATTATAAAACAGTTGTAGAATAGTAATCTATTGAGTGACATATTAGAGAATGTTGGATTAGGCTCAAGAGGAATCTGTAAGTTCTCGATTTTTATTTTCATTCCATATGTTTTCTCATAATTTTGTAGGAGTCCACTTCTGGTAAATGTTGTTTTCTTTTCGTTAATTTTAAATCCACATTTTTTACAGATCTCAATGATTTAAGCTAATTAATGCCGTATATTCGGATTCATGTTGAGTGGAAAAAAATTCTTCCTAAAAATTAAGAAATTTTAATTCCAATTTATTTATAGTAAAATCATCCCTTTTTTTTCACAAAAAAAATTAAAGTAAATTGTTCTGTTTATTTTTTATTTCAAAATAAATACAAGAACATTATAACGTTTTTTCCCCAAAAATATCAAATATTAGAAATTAAAAAAGAAAATAAATTTAAACAAAAATTAATAATAGTATTTTCTTTTCTTTGTTTTTTTCAATTCTAATTTTATTGATCATTTTTGCTTTTGCTGCCTCACGGTCATTTTTTGATACACGATTTTTTTAAATACAATTATTCGCTCATAGCCTCTTTGCTTCATCCTTGATATCTGCACCTGTCAAGGATGTTATTATCTCAGTAATTACTCTTTTCAAACGATTTTATTCTTCTCTTTTGGCATGCCTGGTTCTTTCAAAATCCATTCTCCGTTTCTCAGCTGTTCAATTACATTAAATAAACCATTATCATCATTTGAGTTTATTTCTACTAAAAAGTTTTTAAGTTTTGAAAAGTTCGTATTTATTAAAAAAAATAAATTGTTTTTTTAAAGATTTAGAAATTGCTTTTCAATAATTTTATTTTAAGTATAATTTCTTTCGGTGAATAAGTGAAAAAAAAATGAGACCTTTTTTGATATTATCTCAAAGAAAAAATCTGTTTCTTAAATTTTCTAAATTTTCTACAGTACTGCAATGATAAACTGTTTTTCGATATTCTACGTGATTTGCGTAAATTGTAGTGAATTTTAGTAAATATAAAAAGGGCCAAAATGGTGATTTTTAGGAATTCCCCTCTTTTATTTAGAAAATTAAAATGAAAATTGAAAAAAAAAATTACGAAATTTTACGTAATTTTACGTTTGTTTTTATTATAAAAAACGGGAAAAATGGTAAATTTGAACCCGTTAAAAATAAATAACTGTTAAAAGAATATAAAATGAATATCTTTTTTAAGTGATTTGATTAATATATCTTTTACATTTAAATGGCATAATTCTTTTTTCAAATAAGCTAAGATTATTTGAGCAGTAAATAAAATTATTTTACCCCAAAAAAAAATTTCAAAAAGCAGAAAAATAAAAGTGATAATAACCTTAAGTTATCCGCTAATGATATTAAACATTGATAATTGGAAGAAAAGTCAATGCAATTGTCCAGCATTTTTGAGAAGAAACAGGTGCAAACATTTAATTGCAATTGCAGCAATGAAACACTTAGTTAAAATACCAATTGCAGCCAAACAAGTGTTGATTGATGGTAAAAAACCAAAAGGGCGTTAATAATAATAATTTACGTAAAATTTCGTAATTTTTTTTTCAATTTTCATTTTAATTTTTCAAAAAAAAGAAAAGAATTCCTAATAATCGCCATTTTTTCAGATTTTTTTGGCCCTTTTTATTTTAACTAAAATTTACTAAATTTTAATTTTAATAACTTGTAATTCTATATCCTCTAGCACATAGTAAGGTCGCATTTGGAAAATTGTTTTCCAGCTTAGAACCTAGATATCATCGCAATCAAAAGATAAAAGTTTCTAAGATTGTTCCTAGCATAAATCAAGCCATCAGTATACAGAAGCAATAAAAATAGCCCTAAAAAAAGTCGCAAAATTTCAAAATTTATTCCTGGATATTTTTTTTTAAATTAAAAAAATTTTTGGTTCAATTGATTAAATTTTAAATTTGAATAAAAATACAATTTAAATATCAATTAATATTTTTGATTTACATATCAAAGAAGAAATTTTTTTGGCAATCGTGAATCTCTTGGTCAAACCCGAGCACAGAGTTCTGATAGGAATTAATTGTTATTGTTAGAGCAAAAAGTAAATAAAATTTTTTTTTATTTATGTTTTATTTGAATTTTTGAAATTAGATAAGAGATAAGATTTTATAATGTTAACGTTTATATTCATTACATAATCAAAATCGACCTTAACATTTTCTTTAACGTCACCAAACCAAATTTATTCTAAGTTTTTTTTTTTAAATTCAATTCATACAATATTAGCAAAAAAGTATATATATCAAAAAGTCAGAAATGTCAAGCATTATTTTTCTAGTCGTTGTAATGATACCGATATCAATTATAGGCTTTATTGCATATAAAATTTTTGAAATGGAACGAAGCAAAAAAGAAAAAAGAGTGAACAAAAAGAACAAGCTAAAGAAATTAGCTACCAAAGTCTCAAAGCAAGAGATAGATGAACCATCAAAAAAAAATCAACTAGAAGAAGTATCATCTTCGAACAGCGAAACTCAATTGCTTGAAAAAAAGACTGAATAGATTTGAATATTTTTTTTTCAATAAAATTTACGAGTATTTAATCTAAATTTTAATGATTAAAATTTTTTATTTGGAAAAGTTTATTTAGAAGATAGATTTTAAAATCAAAGTTGAATAAAATTTCAATGCTACGCCTGCTTGAGACCATAGAAAGATCCAGTATCTATTTCGTTATTTTTAATATCAAAGATTATCTCTCTAAAAATAACTTTCAATGGTGTTTTTTTTAATTCTTTTATTACTGATTTTAGAAAGATAATTTCTAGTTCATATCCGGTAAAGTAATTAGATTTGTATAAACAAAATTAATTGCTATTATTATTAATAAGCTAACATTAGAATAAAGCGATGTTTTGATAGTATGACTTTGGAAAATTCAGATTTTACATTTGCAAAATAAAGTAAATTAAAATGAAAATATTTAACTATTCGTTCAAAATCAATTTTTATTGTAATTCAATTGATTACCACAAAACCCTGTAAATTAGCCCATGAGCTTTTCATAAAAACGATGGAATTCTAAATCAAAGGAAAGTTTCTTATCATTTATTTGTTGATTAGCCCAGAGTTAAAATTAAAAGATTTATTAAATGAGGCTACAAATAAACAAAAATTGACTGAGCTTCTAAAGATTTTGTTCGATTTTGGTTCCGAAAATTAAAAAGTCTAATAGTAAACCACATCCATCCTTTTTCTCTTAGAGTTAATTAGTAGTAGTAGTAGTAGTAGTTGGATGACTGCGAGTTGCCGGATGACTCCAGCAAGAGAACCTGAGTCCTATGAGCAGCCTGTTCTTTGGTCGTCAATCCTCTTCTTGAAAGAGTTGACACTTGGTGCGTCAATGACTGAATCGGGTAGCTTGTTCCACATTCTTGCTACCCTGTTGCGGAAAGCGTTACGTCTGATTAGAAAGTCCTTCACTAGCTCTGGTCTGATGTGCCCTCGATGCCCGCTTCTGGGCGGTCCAACTTGTAGAGAGGAGTGCCATTCGACAGTGTCCAGTCCTTTCTGAATTTTGAACATTTCTATCAAATCACCCCTGGCTCTCCTTTCCTCCAGCGTTGTCAACTTCAGTTTTAGGCACCTGTCTTCGTATGTCATGTCGCGGACTTGAGTTGGGACTTTGGTGGCACGGCGCTGAACTTTTTCCAGTGTGTTTATCTCGCCGAGGCGGTGTGGTCTCCATGCTTGGATTGCATACTCGAGATGCGGTCTGACGTACGTAGTGTACATTTGTTTCCATATATACGCATCCCTCGAAACATTACATTGTTTCTATTTTATAACAATTAAATTCAATAAGCTGGAAACACCATGAATATGGGATATTTTCCAAAAATAAAGCCTAAATATGACTTTTACTCTAACAAAAAATTTGTCTTTACTCTCATTAAAAAAATTAAAAATTAAAAAAATTAAGAATTTATTTTTAACATATAAAATTAGTCAAATGTTAGCTTTTTTGTATTTTTGCACTTAACTCTAAGAGCATATTTTGTGAGATTATGGATAAAATTTTAAAGAGTTGATAAAAAGATTAATTGAATTCGATGCAGTAATTGGATTCAATTATTAGTTAAATGAATTATAAGAAAAAAAATGTAAATTTTTATTTTAATAGATAGATCTATCATTAATTAATTTTTTTTTTGAATATAAAAATCTTTTTTCATTAAATTCTTTTATAATTTTGGAAGTCTTCTTTGGATACATTGAATAAATAAAAAAAAACATTGATTAAAAAAAATTTTTCGAAAATGCTCAAAACTTTAAAAGAATAAAATCAATAGTCTTTTTTTGCTTATAAAAATTATTTCTATATAAAATAAATCTTAATAAAATTTATACCGGTGAAGCTTGATTTGCTGTAAAAAAAGTATATGTTTTAGTCATGATTAGTAATTCTCTACAAAATTTACTTATTTTTGTTGTAAAATAAATCGATGAAAATCGATGTTTATATCATTATATCATACTAAAAAAATATTTTTTTGGTATTAAGGTCTTCATAATCAAATAAATCATTTTGAAATATTAAATTTCAATCTTACACATCTAATGAAATAAATTTTTAAAAGAAAAAAAAAGTTTATTGACATCATATAAATTATTTTTGGTATTAAAAGTAAGTTGCAGTATTTTTTTAAATATATTTTATCTATGTAAATTTTGATTTATCAAAAAAGGAAGAGTTTTGTTCTATTTTAACAAATAACAAATTGATTATAAAATTATCATCTTTACATGTTCGTTAAATAGAATGTTATTTTTAAGTAAAATTCAAAATTTTAGTTAAAAGTAGAATCTTTTTAATGTCACTTTAAAGTTGAAAACTCGAAAATGTTACTAATAACTAATAAAATATTTACTCAAAATGCTTACAATATGGCTGATTTCTGAGCTTTAAATAATACAGAAAATCAAATCAAATAAAGACAATTTTTTTAACACTATTTCATCAATTATTTCTTTTTAAAAATTACACATAATATGAAGAATTATTTTTTTCTATAAAAAAGAGGATATTTTGTCAAAAGACAATTAAAACATTAGTAAAAGACTAATAAACAATATGAATGAAGAACAGGCTCAACTTCAGTTCCAAATAAATAACAAAAAAGATCAGATGGCTGAAGACCGGACTCAGTTACAGCGCCTGATAAATCAACAAAATAATCTGATGGCTGAAGATCGGGATCAATCTAAACATCTCATAAACCAACAACATCGTCAAATGGCTGAAGATCGGGCTCAATTCCAGCATCTCATAAACCAACAACTTCGTCAAATGGCTGAAGATCGGGCTCAATTCCAGCACCTCATTAACCAACAACTTCGTCAAATGGCTGAAGATCGGGCTCAATTCCAGCATCTCATAAACCAACAACTTCGTCAAATGGCTGAAGATCGGGCTCAATTCCAGCACCTCATTAACCAACAACAAGCACAAATGACAGAAGATAGAATTAATTTTCAGCTACATTTTGAACATCATCAATATCAGATGGCTGAAGATTCGGCTCAGTATCAGCGGCTGATAAAGCAATATCGAGCTCAGGTGGCTGATGATCGGACAAAATTTCGCAGACTAATCAGCCAACAACAAGTCCAGATGATAGAAGATAGAGCTCAATTTCGCCGACTGATCACCCAAGTACAAATGACTGGAGAAACAATTGAGTATGAACAACTTCCTCCATCTTTTCAAATCGACTGTATCGATTTGGACAGTTTGAATAACTTGTTTAGAGATCCTAATCAAGTTCAAAATTCAAATCAAAATTGTAAGTTCTCAATTTTAAGAAAAAAGGAATTAATTTTAGCTTTTATATTTTTTATTTTGTATTTCAATTAAATTTTATTAATTCCTTAAATAAATAAATCAATAACTAATATAAATTTTTTCTTTTTTATTAAATAGATAATGAACCTCAAATAATTCAGTAGAAGTAGTAGTAGTAGTTTTGACTGTAGCTGGCTAGCCAGCGAGTGTGCTGATATTGCTGCTCATCCAGCAATCAATGCCTGCTTTAAAGCTGTTAACATTAGGGGCTTCAAATAATTGATTTGGCAGTGAGTTCTATATGCTAGCGTTTCTGTTGAAAAAAAAAGTTATCTCTTTGGAGCCTCGACATTTCTTTGTGATGTTTGCAGCAGTAACCTCTTCCTTGGATTTTGGTGACATCAAAATTGTTGCTTTTTTCAACCATTTCTATTCCATGCATGAACTTGTATAATTAAATTAGATCACCTCTTTTTCTTCTTTCCACCAGATATGGAATGTTCAAAGCCTTCAATCTGCTTTCATACGGTTTGTTTCTAATTGAAGAAACAAATTTCGTAGCTCTGCGTTGAATCCTTTCAACATTCTCACAGTCCGACTTAAGAATTGGAGACCATACAGGCACAGCAAATTCCAAAAGAGGACGAACAAAAGTTAAATACATTGATCTAAATAACTTACAATTAAAACGAGCGAATGATCTCCTGATGCGACCCAACATTTGATTTGCTTTGTTTGTAGCCCCTATCCTTTGATTTTTCCATTTAAGATTTGTATTAAAGATAACTCCAAGATCTCTTTCGGTTTCAGACGTTGATAAATGTTTACCATTAATAAAATAAGTGAATTCTTTGTTTTTATGACCGTAATGCATAACCACACATTTTGATGTGTTGAAGAGAAGAAGCCAATCTTGAGTCCACTTGAAAACTAAATCTAAATCTGATTGAAGTTTCACGGCGCTTATATCTGATACCGTTTACGAGAATATTTTTGTATCATCTGCATACATTTTGACAACATTCTCTATTCCTTTTTTAGATCATTGATACACAATACGAACAATAGTTGACCAATTACTGACCCTTGTGGTACACCGCTAAAAATCTCAGCCCAATCCGACAAAATTTCACCTTGAACAACTCGTTGTCTTCTATTTTTCAAGAAAGCTTCAATCCATTTTAGTGTCAGACCATCAAAGTCATACGCTTTCAATTTAGCTATTAGTCGTCTGTGCGGAACAGTATCAAATGCTTTCGCAAGTATCAAATGATTTGATTGAAAATTTTCAGCTCGGAATCTATATTTGTTATTAAAATTGTTAATATGACTCTTGCAATTGTTTAAAAAATTTAGATATTAAAACTAAACTTTTTAAAAATAGTTTATTAAATTTATTGCGATTTTAAAAATTATAATTTTGTTTAAAGGAATTAAACTGATAAAATTGACATTAACTTGAACTTTGATTGCTTAAAAATTTAACATTCCTGACCTTTGGATATTTAACTTTTTGCCGTATTTCTTTAATATAAAAAAGTTCGAACAAGAGATTTCTTCTATTCGAAAATTTTATAAAACTCCTAAAATTTGACTGGAATAAAAAAAAAATTAATAGCTATTCATAAAAATACACATCTAATGAAATAAATTTTTAAAAGAAAAAAAAGTTTACCATAAATGGGGTCAAAAATTATTTAAATTTTGATTTTTCAAAAAAAATTTTTTTTAAGTTTCCTATTTTCTTTCCATGAGTAAATTTTAAATTCAATTTTCTTTAAACCATATTTGTCTGCTGAAAGGAAAGAGAAAATGCCATCTTCAAACACCTAAAATAAAAAGTGGACTTGGAAATTAAAATTTCAAATTTTTTAATAAAAATTCAAAATTAAAGTTTATAAATTTTTAAAATTATTAACCCAATTTTGGCTTTAAAAAATCTCAACTGAACTTTATATTTTATTTTGAATAAAGAATCGATTAAATAAAAATGGTCGTTTTTTTAATTTTTTCAATCGATTGGAGCCGATTTTTCAATTTTTTCAATCGTACTAGATTTTTCAGGAAACGCCAACAAATAAACCTTTAGATTTAACAAGCATCACTTAATTTAATTATTTTTAGTTAAATTATATCATGACGTCTTTTACTAAACTTAAGATTAATTTACAAACCACTAAGACTCTGACCGGAAGTTTTTTTCGACTCTTTTTGAAACATTTTATTTTCAAGAAAACAAAAATATTTTTTTGAAAAAAAAAATTAAATAATTATACTGTTTTTTGATTTTAGATTTAATTGAAAAAAAATGTTAATAAGATAAAATTTATTGAGTTAAAACAAAGATAAGAAGTGACAAAAAGGTTAAAAAAACCTGGTGCCTTACAATATTAAGGATCCTTGAATCAAAGAGTTTTTACGGCAAATGAGCAGAAAAAAGTTAAAAAAAATAGTAACTTCAAAAAAATACAATTCCATTTTTTTAAAATTAAAAAAATTTTTTTTATTTACGCATTGTTAGGTTTATTTTCTAGCACATAGCAACACAGCAAATTACTCTATATTTATGAAAAAAATGTTAACTTAATTTAATAATTTCAAAAAAATTATTCAAATGCTTTCATTATTTTTTAAACAAGAACCTACAACTTTTTTTTCAAGTTAATAATTTAAAAAAATGGAATATCTGAAAAGATATTTCATCCGCTACAACAAACCGATATCACTCTTTGTTGCTGTTCTATCAGTAGGAATAGTGTTTTACAAACCTTTGAAATTGATTTATTATGATTCTACAAAACCAGAGTTCTTAAATAGTAAAATTGTCAGTCGCTTAATAATTTACTAATTTGATTTAAATGAAAGATCCCAAGCGCTTGGAAATGCTTCAAAACACTGAGAAGCGAAAAGAGTTGATCATTAAGACATATAATGAGTACAAAGAATGCAAAGATCCGGAGGAAAAGAAGAGAATTTATGCTGAACTGTCAGCTATTCATGAAAATCGGCTCAAACAATTTCATAGAAGTGCTAATGAAAATGAACAATTATGAAAATCTTGTAGAATAAATTTATTAATTATCCATTTCATTTAATTAATAGAAAAGATGAGGTTTAAAAACTTTATTCAAATTTAAAAAAGCAAAAATTAAAATGCCATATTTTACAGAATGTATGATCATGATTCCGGAAACAATTTATTGAATCTAGTTTTTACATTCATGGAATTTTTAGTTTCCACAATTTTAATATATCTAGTGGCTGTCAGTTTTGGTGCTTATCTGGTTGAAGATTTTTTAGCCACACTCGTTTTTAGTATTTTTTTGAGTCTAATCAGTGTAATGCCTTTTCTAATAATGTTTAAGCATAAAAGTCCCATAGAACTACTGGAAAGACTTCTTTTCCGTCAGGAATACAAAAACAATATCGAACAAACGCTAGTTCGAGTGAGTAGAGGTTCAATTATTGGAGCATGGTTTGGAGCATTGGTCATTCCATTAGACTGGGACAGATGGTGGCAAAAATGGCCAATTTCGTGTCTTATTGGAGCAGTGATTGGAATACTTCTTTCTTTATTAATAAACTCAATAAAACTTAAAAAGAAAGTGAAGATGGATTCTTAAATTTTTAAATTAATTAAAAAATTAAAAATTAATTTTAAAATTTAAATTTTGTTGTCGAATTTAATAAATTTTTATTTCCAAGTAAAATAAGTATGTAGTTTTTTAAAGATTTTAAAAATTTGAATTTAAAATATTTTTTTGAAATCAAAAGAGTTAAAAATGAAGAGTGAAAAATTAAGTTAATTTGAGCATTGTGAATTTTTTTTCAAAAATTCGAATATTAAATTTTAAATTCTTATAAAACCAGAGTTGTTTAAAAGTCCCAAAATAAAGTCCTAATCCGAACTTTTAAATTTCTTCTTAAAATTTCTATCATCTCTCAAAAACTTAATAAAAATTAATTTTTTTATTAAAAATGTTGAGGCGATTTTTTAATTAAAGTTTCATTAGATTTAAGTATTTCAATCTGTCTTCATAAGACTTGGTTCTGGTGTTATCAATCAGTTTTGTCGCTCTTCTTTGCACTTTTTCAAGAATTATAATGTCTTTTTTTAAGTACAGACTCCAGTTTCCTTCTGCATACTCCAAATGGGGTCTCACAAGTGATGTATAGAGAAGTCTTAATGATTCTCGGCTAAGGTTTTTAAAAGAATTTCTTATTTGACCCAATATTCGGTTAGCTTTCATAGCTGCTACAGCACATTGATTATTCTATTTCAGATCATTTGTAATAAAAACACCCAAACCCTTTTCTTCTTTTAGCTCCTCTAGGAAATGAGATATATTTTGGTTTGATAATAAGTAATTGGCTTTTTCTTTTCTCTTTCCTAGTATGCATGTTGAAATTGATTTCAAAATTTAAAAAAGAATTGAAAACTTAATTCATTAACTACGAAAAAATCATTTAAAAAAAATTAATCTATATTTATGTAGTCGTTTTTTTTTGATAATACGTAAATATCGATAATAACGTTACTAGACGTTAATTTTGAAATAAATAAAATTATCAATTTTTCCTGTTTTTTCTATTTTTCTCGTAATTAACTGAAATTAAAAAGATAAATACATTAATAATCTGAAATAAAGCGTAAATATTGATAAAAAGTTTATTTTCTGGAGCAAATTGTATTTAATCCATGACATCTGGAATTACACAAGAGGTTCGACTTTCTACAACCGCATCGATCTGTAATACATTGAGATGTACAATTGCATCTTACCATTCCTTGACCACCACCAATTGACATTTCATTGAATTATTTTATCTAATTTTTTTACATAATTTTTATTTAGAATTATTTGCATCAAAATTTACTGAAAAGTTAATTTAGTTTCTAACTATAGAAAATATCAAATAAATTTTTTTGTTGAATTTAGTAAATTTTGTTTCATGATGTTTCATCATCAGAGTTTAAAAAGCTCAGTTTTGTCAATTTAAAATTAAGAATGATAAAAAATATTATTTTGAAATTTTTGGAAGGTTATTTTGAAAATTCTCAATGTCTTAAATTTACTAATATTAGCAAATCATTAATTTACCAAAATTTACGCAAAATCTGATAATTTATGATTTTTCACTTTTGTAAATTTACGTAACTTTACTTTATTTTAATGACCAAGAGTTGGAAGGATAATTTTGATTTATTTTGATGTTGATGATACAATTTCTTAAGGGCCTAATTCTATGGTAAATATTAATGCTAAATATTCGATAGGTCTTTAACTCTAGGACAAGATTTTGGAAAGAGAAAAATGGAGTCTTATCTGGCGTACTCCTTTTTGCTAAATGAACTATTTATATTTAAATCCATATAAGTTTAAAACGATTCATGATAAGATATTTTTGAGGAAAGTTAAAACCCAAGTATATTAAGCAAAATAGTTTTAGCAATTCTAAAAATTTGAAAAATATAAATATAGAAAATTTGTAACTATTTTTATTTAAATTGGTCCATTTTATTTTACTTAAATAATACAAATTAATTACTACTCTTGAAAAATTTCAACTAAAAATGGCCTCAATTTCAAGTGACCATCAGCACAGGCATTATGAAAAGATCACTGATGACCATGTTTTGGACGACGATAAACTGCTCAAGCTAAGAACTGCCACGTATCATAGCAATTTGACCAAGTTGCCCAAAAGTATTCAAGATTATATTGAAGAAAAGGCCAAAATTTGCCAACCTGATGCAATTCACATTTGTGATGGTTCCATTGAAGAGAATAGAGTAAATTTGAAGATATTGCAAGAAAAAGGAGTGTTGCAAAAGTTAGAGAAAATGAATAACTGCTGGTTGGCTTTGACAGATCCCAAAGATGTTGCCAGAGTTGAATCAAGAACATTTATCAGTACCAAAAATATGCTAGATGCAATACCAATACCAAAGCATGGCTTTAAAGAAGTAGATGCTTCACTGAACCTGAGAAATTTAAAGTGCAGTGCTTTAGGGAACTGGATGTCACCAGAAGATTTGGAATATGAGCTGAGCCGTAGGCTGCCAGGATGCATGAAAGGCAGAACCATGTATGTTGTTCCGTACAGCATGGGCCCTGTGGGTGGTCCAATCTCTAAGATTGGAGTTGAATTGACCGACTCGTTGTATGTTGTGTGCAATATGAGAATAATGACCAGAATGGGCATTGAGGTTTTTGAAAAAATTGGTGATCATGGCAATTTTGTGAAGTGCTTGCACACAGTCGGAGTTCCACTGCCAACACAACGAACAATTATAAACAACTGGCCTTGCAATCCAGAAATGACCATGATTTCTCATTTGCCAGAAAAAAACGAAGTCATTTCGTTTGGTAGCGGCTATGGTGGCAACAGTCTGTTGGGTAAAAAGTGTTTTGCTCTTCGTCTTGGCTCAATAATTGCCAGACGAGAAGGATGGATGGCAGAGCATATGCTAATTTTGGGTATCACTAATCCCCAAGGTGTAAAAAAATACATCGCTGCGGCTTTTCCCTCTCAATGTGGTAAAACAAACTTGGCAATGTTGGCTCCAACTGTTCCAGGCTGGAAAATTGAATGTGTTGGAGATGACATTGCGTGGATGAAATTTAACGAAAAAGGAGAGCTGAGAGCCATAAATCCTGAAAATGGATTTTTTGGTGTATGTCCTGGAACTTCGGAGCTCACAAATCCAATAGCTCTAAAAGTGATTCAGTACAACACTATTTTCACCAATGTAGCCCATACGGCAGATGGCAAAGTCTATTGGGAAGGATTAGACGACAACATGGTTGCACACGGTGAACACTTGATATCGTGGAAAGGAAAAGATTGGACCAAAGATTCAAAAGAGCCAGCAGCTCACCCTAATTCCAGATTTACTTCACCAGCTGAACAGTGTCCAATAATTGATCCAAATTGGGAAAGTCCAGAAGGAGTGCCAATTTCAGCAATCATTTTTGGAGGCAGACGACCACAAGGTGTTCCGCTAATCTATGAGGCATTCGATTGGGAACATGGCGTGTTTGTAGGTGCATCAATAAGATCCGAAGCGACGGCAGCTGCAGAGCACAAAGGAAAAGTGATCATGCATGATCCATTTGCAATGAGACCGTTTTTTGGCTACAATTTTGGTGATTACTGCAAACACTGGTTGAGTTTGAACAAAGAAGAAAGAAAAATGCCTAAGATTTTCAATGTAAATTGGTTCAGAAAATCTAACAATGGTCAAGGAAGCTTTTTGTGGCCAGGTTTTGGAGAAAACATTCGAGTTCTTGAATGGATCTTCAAGAGAACTGATGGTGATGATTCAATCGCTCAGAAAACACCAATTGGTATTTTGCCTAAGTTGGACAGTTTTGATTTGCAAGGCTTGGATATCACAAATAAAGAAATTCAAGAGCTGTTCAGTTTGGATAAAGATTTTTTGCTAAAAGAAGCTGAAGAAATTCGCGAATTTTTCAATGAATATGTTGGAGATTCAACTCCTAATGAAATAATTAAGCAAATAGATCGATTTGTCATGAGAATAAAAAAAGACTACAAATAAATTTTATTAAAGTGATTTTTGATATTTATTCAAGATTATTTTTAAATTTATTTATGACATTGAAGACAAGGCTGCTGCAGAATTTTTAAATAAATAAATCTTTAATTGATTAAAACAATTTTTAAATAATGTTAAAATTTTTTTTTCAAAATTAGAATAGACTGAATTTAATTTTATCGTGGTGAAAATTAAAATTTTCAAAACCACTCAATTCAAATTCATCTTTATTAGTTTTAAGATTTTCTCTTTCATTAATAAAGGTTTCATAAATTTTCAAATTGCTGTCTTTTATTTGAATAGTGGTGGAATCACTAAGGCGTCCAACATTCAAATGCTCTTCATAAATGGCCAAACTTTTATCTGACAAAGTCTTCACCGGCTCTTGGCAAAATTTTTCTGCTACAAAAAACTTTTGGTACATTTCACCTTTGGTTTCTTTATACCTTATTTGGATGCGCTGCGCATCCTCTGCATATTTCATATAAATATTTAGGCTCTGAGTTGGAACTTCGTATATTTTGCTGTCTTTTTTCTCTGGCGAAGAACGACTCAAAGGTTTTTCGTTATTATTTGCTTTGAGAGAAAAATCAGGAACAAAAGAATTGGATTCATCGGTAAAGTCATCATCAGAAGACGAATTCAGCAGCATTGATTCAGTGTTCTGATTTTTGGCAGTATTAGTCAAGCCTGAAAAGCTTTTTTTTTTGAATTTGAAGGGATCCAGAATAGCCATAATATTTCCAGTAAATCCCTGACTTGGCAAATTGTTCGCGATACGATTTGTGCTCAAGTTATTGAAGTAGAAAATCTCATGAAATGCTGTTAACCGATTCGGGGTATAAAAATCATCATACAAGTTTATTTTTGGATCACTCTTGCTTTTCAATGGTTCAACATGCATGAAATCCGCTAGGCTTTTAAATTCTAATCAGGAAAAAAAAAATTAAGTGAAGAAAATATTTTTTTTTCTTTTGATTTATTACCTATTTCGTAAGGCATAGGTAAACATTCGAAAAGTTTCAAATCGATCCATTCTATGTAATTGTTGAGTAACTTCCATGGCTGCATTATTAAGTTATCATGTAGATAGCAGTCTGTGTTTAGATCCCAAATGTGACAAGAATTCGATTTTGGTTGAAAAATTCCGAGAAATAAATTGATGGCATTCTGTTTATCAGCGTCTATTTTTTTCTATATTTTATTAAATTTTAATTTATTAAACTAAGTACTTTATAATAAATATTAAATTTTACGAATTTTTATTCCAATCTAAGGTTAAAGTACAAAATTTTTCTATTTATGGAAAAACTTTAAGATAATTTGATTAAATTTAATTTAGAAAAAATTGTGTTGATTGTGTTTCACACAAATTTAAATTACTTTCTGAGATTAGTCGCTGACAAAATTTATAACACAAAATTCAACTCCCCAAGCTTCATTTAAATTAGAATTTAAAATTTTTTTAGATTTTTTTAAAGATTTAAAATGTTTTACACTTTTTTTTCAAAGAAATAAAAGAAATAAATACTCCATTGTGAATTTTTAAAACTCAAATTAAAAAGTTAATTTAATAAGTTAAAATAATAAGTTTTTTTTTAAAGAGATTAAAATTGGTCATCAGCTGATACATTCGATGTGTTTTTGTGGAGACTTAATTAAGCTGATGCATTGAATGCGAGAGTTAATTCTTTAATTTCTGGAAAAATTTTTAATATTTTTTGTGATATCTCTTCAATTAATTAATTTTTCTTAAGAAAAAAACATACATAGACAATGAAAAGAGAACCCAATGGATATTACAGGTTCTTTTTTAAAAAAGAATTTTTTGTTATTTTTTGTTTTTTTGGGTTTTTCTGGGTTCTTTTGGGTTCTTTTTAGGTTCTTTTTGATTCTTTTTGGTTCTTTACTTAAAATCATCGGTTCCTTTTCCCTTTTTTTGAAAAGAACCTTTATGGTTCTTTCAGGTTCTTTTAGGAATTTTTTTGGTTCTTTTGAAGTTCTTTCAGGTTTTTTTTGGTTAGTTTTGGTTTTGGCGGATTGCGGGGAAGGTAAACGGGGTCCGGGGCGAAGCCCTAAACCAGGAAGACGATAAGGGAAGTCCTAGATTTCAATTGAGGTTTTCAAAAAGAACCAAAAAGAATCAAAAAGAACCTGAAAGAACCATAAAGGTTCTTTGATAAAAAAGGAAAAAGAACCGAAGATCTTAAGTAAAGAAATTATAATAAACCAGAAAGAACCTAAAAGAACCTCATAAGAACCAAAAAGAACCTGAAAAAATCTGAAAGAATCAAAAATATTCATTTAGAAAATTTAAAAAGAACCTCTCTTTTTTATTCGAATTGATTTATACTGAAGTTTTGTTCTTTTTTTTAAGAGCACCTTAAAGAACCAACAAGTTCATTGTCTATGGGTCAAAAAAAAATGGTTCTCCCCGGTAGTGTAATCAGCTATTAAGAGATTTCATTATCACTGACGATAATATAATTCCATACTTAATAACTAATTTTTCCCGTTATAACATGATACGTTTTAATTGCATAATGTTTAGTTACAATTGAAAAAAGTCCTAGTCCTAGAGGTGAACACCATTCAATATATAGAAAACATAATACTAGTGACTAAAATCAATAGGAATTTTACGGCTAAGTCTAGGAATTCAAAAGCTAATAACTATTTTTTCATAATATTAATTTAATAGTTTGATTTTCACTAGAAGACTTTTTGATAACTTAAAAATCTATCTATTAATAACAAAATTAGTTTATTGATTAAATATTCTTTTAAATATTAAATAATATTTTGGAACCAAAACCTGGCTCCAGCTCATGAATTAAATGGGAAAGAATCCATTACTTTTGCGAATTTTAAAATCTTTTTGTATTTTACTATTTTAATCTTTTTTTTTTTTGTAAAATAGTTTGAATTTTATAATTTTTTTTTTAGAGAAAAAATCATAAAAAATTCAAAGAAAAGTGCTAAATATAGATTTCTACCATTTTCAAAAAAAGAAGTAAATTTCGTAATTTTTTCTCATTTTTAGACTTTTTTTCACGAGAAATTGTATTTCTCCTTTTACATTTTGATGCTAGACTTTTTCACGATGGCATTCCAGTGATAAAAAATGTGATTATCTAAATCTGGCGAATTTGCTGGCCATTTCTTTAGAAGAAAAGCTAATTTGGACAAACTCAAATAACTTTTATTTATTTATCTGTGTACCGAGTTAATGCTCCTTCAGAATAAAAATGTATAAAATAAAAAGAATAAAAATTTAAAATAAATAAAATTAAAATAAAGTTAAAAAAAAAAAGGATTAAATAAAGATAAAAAATTAAATAAAATTAAAAAGGTAAATAACTTTTGAACGATGAGAGGAAATTTTGACTTGTCTATTTGAAATTAAGGATAATTTATCTCTAAAATAGAAAGCCTTGAAACTGTTATTTTTCAAATAGATTAAATTTTATTTTGAATTAATGATGATCTTCAACTTAAATATTTTTCCCACTTTTAAATTAAAAAAAAATATTATTAAAAAATCCAATGATTTTTTTTGCACAAGTTAATAATACCAATAATCTTATGAATATTTTGACGGCATTTGAATCCTCTTGCAAAATGGGTATGAATTCATACACTCACAGTAAGTGATAGAATTACAAAAAATATTTTAAAATTTAAACTTAGATTTAGTTAAAGGGCCAAGGGCAGGAAAAAAATACAAGATTTGTGAAGCAATAGTTTTTTAATTAAATAAATAATTTAGTATTATTGCGTATTAAAAAAATAGAATCTTTAAGAAAAATTTGAAAATTGAAAATTGTATAAAACTTCTAGAGTGATTATAATTTTTTAATGGGTCACAAAAATTTTATGATTCGCTTTAATTCTCAATATAATTAAAGTACTTAATTTTAATTATTTTTCATAAAATCCATACCTGAAAAAGCATTGCTGTAATATCTAGAAATAGTGTGTATCATGTCTCTTGATTGACTGGCAATTGAATTTTTGCCATAAGTATCAACTCTATGAACTTCAATCAGCAAGTTAAATTAAAAAAATGACAAAAAATTCATTCACAAACCTAGCTGAGAGCCTCCATATTGCTGAGCAATGGCATCACTAGAAAAAAATTTAAATCCAAAGCTTCTTCTTTCTTACCTGATCTTACCCACATTTTTCGTACAGATCAATAAGCATTTTTTCACACAGACTCTCTACTCCAAAACTCGGTGTTGACAAAATTCCAAGTGCATAAAGCTTAATTCTATAAATTACATCCCAAGTCAAAGTATTAAATCTTTTACTTGATGGGCCAAAGCGCATTTGCCAATCACATACATGGCAGTGTTTGTTCTGTCAAGACAATCAACACAATTCACGCGCACAATTCCGGTCTGAAAATCGTATTTCCGATATTCTGTTTCATTGCTGAGAATATTGTCGAAATTTTTGAAAAACTTTGTTTTCGAAATGCACGATTCAGCGATGTCATACAATCTCCTCATCACATTTCCTTTGTCACTTTAATTAAAATTTCAAAGAGTTTTATGACACAGAAAAATTATCACTAAAATGGAACTAAAATGACCAAAATTGAACTCAGTGACTAAAATTAATTTTTGCTTTTGGTAATTTTTTTTGAAAAAATTTTATCCTTGTTACAAATTAAGTGCAATTAAAAATTTAATCTTATAAGTAAATTCTTTTATCTCTTCATAAGAATCCAGAGTTGTTTAAAAGTCCCAAAAAAAGTCCAAGTCTGGATTTTAAAATTTTTTTTAAATTTGCTAGACCAGGCTTCATATCAAAAAATTTATACACTCTTCTGATGCAATAGATTTTCCAAAAATCAGAATTTTCTTGCAATTTTAGCATAAATGTCTTCAAAATTTTAAAGCCTGAACTTGGACTTTTGAAAGAAAATTAAAAAAAAAGTCCGGACTCAAAATCTCAGGCAAACTAAAATCCGTACTAAATTTTTTATGTCCTTTTTTTATTTAAACTAATTCAGATAAGTAAAAATAGATAATGCTCAGATTAATTTTAAAATGAAATTTACTTTTATTTTTTTCCAATTAATAAAAAATATTAAACACATTAGCTTACTTAATAATGCAATTACTCAAAAAATTTAGATATGGAATAAATGAAACTGAACAAGAATTATTTGGCGATTGCAATAGTTGTGAGAAAGACAATGATGATGATGCCACAACTGAATCAAAAACTTCCAATACTTAAATTTTTTTAACAGTTCAGTAGTTTATCTTTGTATATTGAAATTAATCTTTGAACTAATAAAATAATTTTATTTTAGCATGCTTTACATGGCTTGTAAATTTAAAAAATAAAATAAATATTTAAATGAATTGACTCATTTTTTTCAAGTTTTTTTTTTAATTTTTTAAGTCAAGTCAAGTCAATGATTTAAAAAATTTTTTGCATTAAGTTAAAAAAAGTAACATAAAATGGCTTTTTCTAGATTATTTAAAAATTTGATTGTAATATTTTGTTTTTTTTCAAAAATTTTTTTCTATTTCATATTTTTTTGATTTAAAATTTGTGATTCAAAAAACCCTTCTTTGTTCCAAAAGATTAAAATGCTATATTAATCCAAAATATTTATTAGTAAGCAACAAAAAATGATTATTAATTTAAAACATTAATTATTTTTTTAACTTGTTTTAAACATTTTCTTTTACTACTTTATTTTAAATATTTCATTCAAATACTATACTATTAACGTAGTATCCTTGTTATCGTTTGTCTAATAAGTCACTCTTATTATTTTAATAATTAATTGTAAAAGTGTAACAAATTAGTCCCTTTTTTAAATTTTGATTTGTTTTTTTCCTTCTATTGGGTTTTTTTATTAAGAATTAATTTTTAATAGTAAATATTTAAAATTTTATATTATGCGTCTATTTTTTAATAAAACATCTAAATAAAAACCTTTTTTTTTTGTTATCTTATTTCCGTTTGTTTGACCGAACTAAAAAAAAATTAAAGTTAAGTCATAAATTTGACTTAAATTTTTGTGACTTAAGAATAAGTCTATCAAGCTACCCTAAAAAATTAATTCTTTTAAAAACTAATTTTTGAACAAAATTATCAACTTCATTTATTCTACTCTTTTAGATGAAAAAACAAAATTTTAAAATATCTCTCCAAATTTACATAGCTCAATAAAAAAAACAAAATCAATTTTTCTTGAAAAATTTACACTAGATCAGAGAATTTTACTCACATTTTGTTAAATTTGGCCATATCAAAGCAAATGTAGTCGATAAAATTTTGGTTTGGTAAAAATTGCTTCAAATAATCCAGGCTTAGTTTGTACTCATTTGCTAGAATACTTTCTTGTGGCTTTTTTTCCCTCATTTTAACTAAATTTAGAATAATAACTGGCGCACCGAACCGTGAGAACAATTGCTTAAAATGTCTAGCTGCGACTGTTGCAAACGGGTCCACATTTCCAACTAGAAAGAGATTTTTTTTTATTTAGTAAAACAAGCAAACAAAAATCTTTGTCAACATACTAACAATGGGTGGTTTGGGCACTGCTTTAGGGTCCTGTGACCAAAAGCATGGGATTGAGCCTCTTGTGTGCACAAATGAAGTAAAATAGCCTTTTTCAAAAGAAGAAATCGAGCCATTGTGCACAATTTGCTCTGTCTCAACTTCGTTGGCAACATAGCCCTCGCTAGTGCCACCTCTTTTCAAGAATCTTGTTCCTGCATATTTTTGAGAGCGCCTTGCAATCAAAGTCACAAAAACAGTGCATCCAAATATGTTCAAGCGTAAAATGTTAAGGAAAATATCAAAATTTAAAAGTTAATTTAATTTTTTTCAAATTTTGTAAAGGATATTTGATTGAGATAGATATCCGTGAATTAAATATACAATCCATGAATAACCAATTTTTTTGATCACTGGCTCAAGCAAAAATTCATTCCACATAAATTTAGATGATGGATTATTTTTGACACCCAAAATTTTTAATGCCTCACAATTTTTCTGACCTTCTCTCACTTTGGAAAAATTATGCTGCATAGTGTGCGTCAAATCATAAGTGTAGCTGTAATAGAAATTTTGTCTCAGGTCAATTGACTGGAACATTTTCACGTATCTTTGCTCTTCCTGGTTCACTTCCTTGTTACTTGACTTTTCTACATAAGGAATGTAGACCATTGCAACATCCTCAATGGTATACACCACATGGTATCCTAGAATGGCCACAGGAAGCTGCTTGGTGACCAATATCATGTAGTGTCCTTCCAAAAATTGTACAAAACCTTCAACAAAAATAAAGCTAACAAAAATAAATCTTCCCAATTCAAGTACCTAAAATAAAATGAGCACCAAACTGCCGGACAATGCCATTGTTTATGCCAGTTGACTGCGCCTTTCCAGGTAAGTTGTCAATATTTATCATGGAAATTAATTCATTTATCTCCTGCTGGTTGTATTCATGCTAAATAATTAGTTTTAAAACAAAATTTGCTAGCTTTCTACTTTTGATTACTATGTCTTCGCTGAACGAAAGCTTTTTGGGATCACAGGTCCGATCGATTTTTATTACACGAAAGTGAGTCTCAGACGAATTGGATCCAATTATGTAAAAACTCTTGGTTAAAATTTTGTACTTTATAATATGTGTAAAAATAAATTAAATTTAAGATAAAATACGTGGTTTGTTTCGTAGACTGTAATTTTTTGAATCAAATTTATAAGAGGATAAGTTAGAGTTTGGCAACTTTTTTCCATTTTTAATGACAAAAAGTGAGAATAAAAAATTACTTATTTATAAATTAAAATAAAAAAAATTTTCAATTAAATTTTTCAAATATAAAGCATTACTAAATTAACATTTTAGATAAAAATGAATGAGAAATTTACAACAAAATAGATTATTGAGTCATGTGATTTGCAGAAAAATAAATTTTTTAAATTTTTAATTTTTTTTTCTTAGACCAAAATGGATAAGTCACTGGAAAAATTAAATGAGCTCAAAAAGCAAGAAGATATTCTGAAAAAGCTCATCTCAAATTTGGAGGCTCAAAAGCAAAGACTTGAAATCGAAGAGCTAAATTTAGTGAACATAATTGAGTAAGAACTTGGTCATTTTTATTATTTGAAAAAATTCAATTTGAAATTAATTAGAAAAGAATCAAAATTAAATCAGAAAATAAATCAACCAAAAACAACAGTAACCTATGAACAGTCAACTCATACGGCCGTTGATTTGAATCTCGATCCACTCATCAAACAAAAATTTCAGCAAGATCAAATTGAGGAAGAGGAGGAAGAAGAGGAATAAATGTCCAAAATATTTTTTAAGTTCAGATTTATTCCAAGAGTTCAAATTATTTTGTAAATCGTAAATAAATAATATTTTTCGTCTTTTTTTTTATTTATTTTCAAGAAAATTCACTAATTGATTTAAAATTTAATCTCAATTACCCTTTATCACAATAAATATTAAAGTAAATTTTAATTAACATCAATAATAATCTTATTCTGACGAACTCAAATCGATACGAGAGAAGTCCAAAAGGATGGAATCTTATCAATTTTTTATCAAGAGTTCTTTAATTTAATTCAAAGATTCCAAAAATATTTATTCAATTATTATAATAACATTATAAAATCTTAATTATTTATATTGATTTTTACAAATTAATTGTTTATCATTTATAAGATTTTCTATAATAAGCATCTTCTGTTCTCATAAGCTATTGAATTCTAAAAAAAATGATAAAGTATTTTAAATAAATTATATTAGTCTTTTAAAAAAAGTTTGTTAAATTTTAAACTAATATTTATTAAACAAAAATATTTAAAAAAACATGCTAATTAAACTTAATAACATTAATAAAAAATAATTATCAAAACAAATTTTTTTTCCTTTATTTGACATTTATACCTGTGGTTGAAAATTCCCAAAATCAGAAGATTGCAATTCAATTTCATAATTGTAAATACGAATGTTTTGGGAATTTATAGTTTCTTGCTGATCAACGACTTGATTTTTGGGTACAAGAACGCGATTATTTAGGGTTTTGTTAGGTCATTGCTTTTTTACAACTTGATTTTGAAGTTTAAGAATTCGATAATTTTGGGTATTTATAGTTTCTTGCTGATCAACAACTTGATTTTTCAGGCCCTGAACAATTGTTTTTAGCTCATCCACCAATATTAGAATTTCGTCCAATTTTTCAATTTTTTAGTTGTTTATTTTGATAGGATTTTAGCTATTTTTATAAAAAAATAAATTTTATTTTGAATTCATTTAATTTTTTATTTGTCTCATATCGACTAAATAATAGTCTTATTTCTTTTTGACTTAAAAACAATAATAATTTAAAATTCTCATTTACTCAAAGTTATTATTCATAGCTACGTTTTAATATTTTATTCTACAATTTTTTGTTATTGTGATTTAAAATTAATTAATTTATTCAAATATTTTGAAAATTACTAAATCCAACGATAAAAAAAGAGAAAAACATTCAAGAAATATAGAATTCGTGAAGTTGAATTTCAAGTTCACGAATTTTATAATTTTGGGTATTTATGGTTTTTTGCTGATCAACGACTTGATTTTTGAGTTCACGAATTCGATAATTTAGGGTTAAGTTAGGTCATTGCTTTTTTAACATCTTGATTTTCAAATTCAAGAATTCGATAATTCAAGATAGTTTTAATTGATTGCTGATCAAAAACATGATCTTCGTGCTAAAAAAAACGATAATTTTTGATATTTATGGATGGCTGCTGATCAAAAAGCTTGATTTTTGGGTTCACGAATTCGATAATGTTTGATAATTTTAGTTGATTGCTGATCAAAAACATGATTTTTGAGTACAAGAACACGATTATTTAGGATTTTGTTGAACATTGCTTAGTTTTAACTTAATTTTTAAGTTCACGAATTCTATAATTTGTGATATTTAAAGTTTCTTGCTTATCAACTAATTAATTTTCGGGACGATAAAAATGATTATTATACATATTCATAGTTGCTTGCTGATCAACAACTTGATTTTCAAGTTCATGAATTCGATAATTAAAGATAATTTTGGTTGAATGACGATCAAAAAGATGATCCTCAAGCTGACAAAAACGATTATTTTAGATATTTTTAAGTACTTGCTGATTGACAAAATGGTTTTCGGGACCATAAAAGCGATTATTTTGGATATTTATAGTTTTTTGCTGATCAACAACTTGATTTTTGGTAATTCTCGGTTCACTCTTAAAACACGCTGTTTATTAGTGTCATTTTTCGTCCATGACCTCTTGGTTTTTTTATTGATATTCCCATTTTTTTAAAATTTCTATTCTCTCAGCCTTTTCAAACTTTCTTGCATATCTCGTTTTGTTTTTTCATTCTTTTCAAAATTATCATTTTTAAAAGCGACTCAATTCTATTATATGAATCATAATTATCTTTCAAATCTAATTTAACTGATTACTTTGCTAAGTTTCTAACAGTTTCTAAATTCTCATAGGTTAATTAGCATGAAAAATTAGGAATATTTGGTTCCAGTAAAGATAAATTTTGATTTGGTAAAAGTAAGTTTAGTTCTGGTAATTTAAAATCTTCTTCTCCTTCAATTTCAACCAATGAGGATATATCTTATCTTCCAAACCATTACCCAAAAGGATATTTTTTTAATTACTAACTCAAACTGAATAAAAAATGTTTTAAATAAGCCCGTATAGCCGATTGGTTTGCGTGTAGGTCATGCAAGCAGAAGATCGAGGGTTTCAAAATCGAATGATTAAAACTCTTTCATCATATAAATTGGAGCACCAGTTTTGACTTGGTAATAATTGCGGTGAAAATGATCAACTTGATGCAGTAGCCTCTGTGTCAGATCAGAGCCGTTGCTCAAAAAGGTACTTGAAAAGGAGATGAGCGCCTACCCATTATCTAGTAGCATAAAATAGGGACAATTATTATACACATTCTGCACCCTGGATGGTTTTGTTTGAGTTGCAGAATTATTTCTATTCTGTAATCCGTGAATTAAAATTTCACATTGCCAAGATATTTTATTTTTGTGAGCTTTTCGCTTATTCAATATACTAATTGAAAATTTGAGAAAATAAAAAACAAAAATTCTTGGGTTTTTTTGTTCTTTATTTTTTTATTTTTTTGAAATCTTGGGACACTTTTGTAAGCATTACCATTTCTGATATAGTTTTTTTGTTATCGTGAAGCAAGCTCACGAATGTTTGATTTGAGTTCGTTGTTGTTTCGTTTTCGTTGCTGCTGTTGTTTGTCGTTTGTTTTAAAGAGTCATTTTCTTTTTGGAGGGTTGCAATTAGAATTGATTTTTTTTTCTGTTACCAGCAAGCCTAAGTTTCAAGTGTGCTAAATTTCATCGATAGATACCTTAACCACGAGTTTTGAGACTGTGGAATTGCGGCGGTTGCAAATGGACAGGATGGCCAGTTCGCCTCGCTGAGATAATCCATAGTTGGCGATGATGTAATATTGCATAAGTTTAAATTTTTTATTTTGAAATTATTTTGCCTGTGGTTCACCTGTTACTGGGACAATTTTTGTACTCAGGTTTTATGAAATATTAGTTCACCTAACCCTAAAATTTTTCACCTTTTTTGCAATTTTTTCATCTATTTAGAAAAGAGCTAATGATAAAATAAAAAATGAGATTGAAAAAAAATAAGTCAAATATTCAAAAGTGGGCGAAGTAGGTAAAATTTACCAAATAGATGAATCGATGTTCCTTTAACTCAAACAATTGAAGGGGAAAAAATTAATTTTTATTATTTACGTTTTAAGACAACGATTTAAGTAGAGAGCGCATGGGATTGTTGAAAGGTTAATACCATGTCAACCAGATCAGAGCAATGCTAAGCTATTTCTAAAGCTCCTTCAAATAAAAAAAAACAAAACAATTTTTAATTTTAATTTTTATTTTTGTATCAGTTTCGAGAATTAGACATTCTATTAAATAGCTTTATTCAGTTTGTTTTTAAAAGAATTTTTCGCATTAAAGGTTAACTTTGGTTCACCTAACCAACTAACCGACTTTTCAACTATTGACTTTAAATTTTAATCTATTTATTTTTATTTTTTTTTTCAAATATTTTTTATTCTGAAGGAGCATTAGCTTGGTACAGATAAACAAACAAATAAATTTTTTAAAAGTTAAAAAAGAATTTTTCAATATTTTTTTCAAATTTCCAAAAAAAAAATAAAAACTATTTCACTAAAGAGTTTAATTTCAAATTTGAAAATGCTTGCAATAATGACTTAAAATTATTTTTTTATATGAAACTGAAAAATATATCTGAAACATCGCACTTTTTCAATGCTAGTTCAAAATTGGATACATTTTGTAATTCAAACACAAAAAAATAAACCATTTTCAAATTTATATTTATTCAAATATTATATTCGATTTCATCACTATAAAATCTTCTAAATTGATTTCAAAAAAAGAAGCTATAAATATACCGTGAATAAATCTTTTGCATAAAATTGAACTATTTAAAGAAAACTAATTGCTTACCTTTTAATTAAATTATTTATTTCTTAAAGTTTAATTCGGGAATATTTGGTGGCCGGAAGTCAAGCGACGCAAATGACTTGAGTGAAGGCAAAAGTGGCAAACTCAATTTTTTGTTCCCTCTCTAAATTGCATATGAATCAACTGGCATCCTTTTTTTATCAGATTAAAAAAAATTTATTTATGTTAATTCAATTTTAAAAATTTTGCTTCAAATTTTCAAACATACATCTTATTTATAAAAAAAAAAATTCAAAATAATATATGCTAAAACAAAACAAAAAAAGCTTCATTTTTTTCAATTCCGTAGCACAAATGAAATCCTCCGATTGGAGTGATGGCAAAAAAACAATCTGTAAATTCAAGAAGTTTAAGAGGCGCATCTTTGCCGAAAACTATCTGACCAACATACCACTGAATGGCTTGGCAGAAAACGACTCCAAATTTGCTCAGTTCGATTGTCTCTTGGCCAAAAATGACTTGGACTTCTTTCTAACATTCAATCGCATCGAAACTTCTCCATGTAGACAGAACAAATTTTTCGACCACTACAAAAGCAAATTGGTCACCGAAAACCACCACTCTACAAGAACAAAAGAATTTCTACGCAATGAGTTTTGCTCCACTAGTTTTGTGCCTGATTTGTATGTTGGCAATTTTTTGCACACCAAGAGCCCTACGATTCCGCAGATAAACATACAACCAAGTTTGTCTGTATCACGTGATGTAAATTTGAATAAAACTTCCATGCACTATCCTGAGTCAGATAACCACAAGGCCAATGTGAACCAAGACATACAACAATTGGCTACATCTAATGTGACTTTGTCATCCAATTCATCCATTGCCACGTCGGTCCAGAGCTCGCTGAGACAAAATAAAAAGCAATCGAGTGAAACAAGCTCCAAAATTGAAAGGAACAAGAGTGAAAACAAGTCCAGCGAGACCACTAGTGGTCGGAATTACAGGCGAACCATTTCGGAGAGCTCGAACGAGTCTTATTTTAGCAGTAGCTTGATGAGAAGCAATTTTTTGTCTGTCAACAGCACCAGGAGCACAAAGATATCATTCTTTAACAATCTACTGCGTTTGACAAACGAAAAGGCTGTGCTCACTTCAAATGGCTCACCAGTTGGCATTTTCTCGCGACTGCCCTTTCGGCTGCATAAAAGTGACCTGAACGATTCTTTAATTGTGAAAAATCGGCATCTGTCGCTCAACAAGACCCAGATTGTCCATAATGGATTTATGCATGATGTTTTCTCGCTGCTCAATCTTAATTTTGATGAATTTCTAAATCAAGTATTTGATTATTTTTTAATGATCTGTAAGTTTAGGTGATCTTCCCACAAAAATGTTTGCCTATTTTTATCTTATTTTATCTTATTTTATCTTATTAACAACCAGACTTGTTTTTAAGTCACAAGTCTTAAGTCAATGACTTGAAATTTTTTAAGTTTAGTCAAGTCAACTAATTTTCTGATTTTTAAACTAAAAAATAAATATGATTTTTTATTTTAATCCAAAAAAAGTTGAGTTTTAAAATCAGAAAATTTTTATTCATTAAGTTAACAAATTTTTATAATTATATTTTTTACTTTGTTGTACAATTATTTTGCATTTTTAATAAAAAAAAATCTATTAATTCGAATACAAGGACAAAATTAGTGAAAAATATTAGAAAGTTTTTCACAAGTCTTTATAACTCATCTGGTCTTAAATTGTTTTAAAGCTGTTTAATTATTTTTTAATATTTCTTCAAAATTTAAATAAAATTTCTGGAATTGAATTATGGATGAAAAAAATTGAAAAATTTTTGTCGAGTATTTGACTTTTGATAGTGGAAAAAGAATCTAAAAAAATTAATTAGGAAAATTTTAAAACCATTCAAGTGATTAATGTAATTTTATAATTATTTTCAGGTAATGGAAAAATAACGCTTTCTAAAACAATTTTATTAATTTAAATAATAAATTATTATAGGAACTATTGAAATGTAGTAGAGTTTGGAATTAATAGCATACTTAGCCATGTCATTTCTTTATTTTATCAAAAATAATACAATATTTTTGGAGGGTCCAGAAACCCCTCTTTGGGTTAAACGGATACTTTTTTTTGCATTAAAATAAAAAAAATTTTGTTATCAAAATTTATTAATAAAAACATTTTTTTGATTTTAATTTTGATGGGAAAAAATGGTCAAAAATGATTAAATTTATTGAGCAATAAGCAAAATAAGTAGCAAAAAGGGTCGAAAAAACCTCTCCAGGCTTTGAGAGTTAAGTGGCCTATAGATTAACACCTTTTCATTTTAATGCGATGAGTTCATTTTCAGATAATTTTTTTACCTTTTTTTGATAGTGGAAAAATGAAATGATTTTAAATTTAATTTGAAAATTTAATTCAAGATATCATTTACTTTAATTGAAATTTTTGCTAATTTAAAATGGACAATTTTAGGGAACCATGTCATATGCTTGTCTAGTTGATCCAATGTCCTCAAGTAATGTTAGAAAAAATGAAGAAAACGCTGAGCAAATTGACCAAGATGGGAATGAAGGGGAAAATATTGACAAAGAAGCGACAACTGAGCAGAAATTTTTAATGAAAAAAGGTCTCATTTTTATATTTTTTGATCTATTAAAATAACAGCAAAAAATTTTATTCTTTTATTTTTTTCCTCAAGATGCCTATGCGTATAGCCCAATGCAGTATCAACAAGATTATTTAGATGATCCTCAATTGACCGAAATGACCGCTGGTAAGAACAGAACGTGCCTTAAATTTGCTTCATACGCGGTAATTTTAAAACAATTTAATTTTCTATACAAACTTTTGTCTTTTTGTCAGGTGTTCCATAGATCTTTGTTAATTTTTAATTTTCAAATAAATTCAATTTAATTCAAATTGATTAATCACATTTTGTTTATTTATTGTTAATTTTTTTCCAGTCTTTTAGATCGAACATAAAAAAAATTTTTTTTCGGAAAAGTTTTTTTCAAGTCCCGGAAAAACCACGGAACCTATTTTCTTCTATTCAATTTTTAATAATATTTTGATTTTTAAGTGTAATTAATCTTTTTGTTTTAGATAATAGAAGCATTAGCTCCAGCATAAATTTTTTTTAAATCTGGAAAATAGTTTTTCACTTTTAAAATTTTATTTTGATTTTGTTAAAAAATTCAAATCAAATGTTCGATGACCAGAGCGAAAAAAAAAATTTGATTTGAGTAATCTTTTTAGAATAATAAAAAGTTTAAATTAATTTATTATTAATTTGACAATGATTCCAGACTTGTGCAAAAGCCAAATAAAAAGTCATTTAATAATTTTTTAAAAGTCAAGCTATTTGATTTTTAAAGATTTAAAAAAAAAAAAAGAGTGAAAAGTAATCAAGCCTAAAAGTTGTAGATTATCATAAATTCAAGATAAATTTTAATATTTTTTAATCTTTTACAGTTTTCCTAGAATAAAATCATTCTAAACTTCAAATTTTAAAATAAAAATTTAAAAGTCAATTTAAATGGCTTTTTTTTTAATTTAAAGTCTTAACTTGACTTTGACTTAATGACTTTTGAACAATTTTGGCTGAGTCAACAAAATTGATATTTTGATTTACAGTCTTGTGTTCCAAACATTCAATGGATTAAATTTTTGAACAAGATTGCTGTAAATTTTTTACATTTGAGTTGATCAAATGTAAAAATATAAATAATTTTGCAAAAAATAAATATTTTGAAAGTAATTTGTATTAAAATTTCCTTGGTAAACCTTTAAAATTTTTTTTAGCAATTAACTGTAGCAATTGAGCCAAACATCCCAAATGACTAGAAGTGTCTAGTCCCCTAGTGTTTCTACTTATTCACGTTCACTTTCATAAGTTTTTTCATATTCATCAATAAATATTCTTTAAAACCAAATAAACATTTACAAGGCTCCACTGTTTCGCACAATCAACATTTTTGATCCCTTATAGAGTATTTTTATTCGGAAGTTTTAGTTTTTTGAAAACTTTTTTGGTCCTTAATTAACTTTTTGATTCTTTGAATTCGAATGTTTGCTAAATTGATTTTACTAAATTTAATTTGAAAAAAAATTTTCCAAATTTTTATTTTTCCAGAATTAAAATTTTATTTTCATTTTAAAAGGTTTCAATTATTGATTATGTAAAGCCGCTTGACTTGAAAAAAGAAATAAATGAAACATTTAAAGAAAAATTTCCGCACATTCAGATAACTTTGACCAAATTAAGGAGGTAATTTGACAAATGGTACATTTTTGGAATCAAATTTTAAAATTGAATTCACCACTAGCATTAAACGCGAAATGATGGAAATAGCTTACGAAAGCAGTCTGGATATCACAGTTGTGGCCCAGTCTTACATTTATTTTGAAAAACTAATTCTTCAAGTAAAATTTTTTCCAAAACTATTCATTTCCTTTTTTAGATTCAACTTTGTGCCAAGGGTCTCATAAACAAATCAAACCGAAAGTTTTTGGCCGCAAATTGTCTCATTCTGGCCGCAAAGCTCAATGATGTCATTAAAAAAGACATAAACAAGTTGATTGATAATATAACAAATAAATTCCGCTTCGATAGCCGCAAAGATGTGACCCTATATGAATTTCCGATTCTGGTCGCTTTGGAGTTTAATTTGATCATAAAATACGAGAATGATTTTTATTTTCATTATGATCGCCTTACAAACAGCATGGAAAGCTTACAGCAGAACATTTTAAGCAACAACTTTACGCAGGAATATTCAAAGATTTCCTCATTTCAAAGAACATTGAGTGACTAAGATTATCTACTTTTAAATTTACATACTTCATGAAAACTATACCGAGTGATTAGTTATTTATTTTTAAGTTTATTTTTATTTTAATTGTATAATAAATTTTTTTTATCACTTCTTCATTTGAGTACAAGAAATTTACTTAACTTAAGAACCTTATCTGGTTTTTAAAAATTCGAATAGTTTTAAATCAGCTTTGCAAATATTTTCCAGTAAATTTGACGAAAATCATATTTAAAAATCTTTAAAAATCGATAAAATTTAAAATTAATCTCAAACTGTCAACAATGCGATTTTAAATTTTCTATTATCTATCTATTAGCTTAAAGATCGACTTATTCTATCCATTATCTTTATCTTAAAGGTTTTTAGAAGAAAATTAAATAGTTTTTCTTTTTAAATTCTAAAGATATGATAACTTAATTGTGCGTTTTATGTTATCAAAAAGGGCTTATATTTATCTTAGGACCAAAAAATAATTATTTTTAATACCAAAAAATAAAAATAAAAAATAATTATCTTAAAACCAGAATTAATTGCCTTTGAGCCAAATAAAATCAATCAGATTTTTTTAATAAGAAATTTAACTAATTTACTTGCTTTTATCTGACATAATGTACTTAATTAATAATTTAATGTACTTAACACATATGACACTTATTATACTCACCTATACATCTCACAAAAATAATATAAATTCCCAAGTACTCAATAAATAAATCTTTACAAAATTAATCCAAAAGCAATAATAAAAAAATAAAAATAATAAAACTCAATATGTCAAATGAACAAGACCAAGACTCTGCTTCTTCATCTACCTCTGTTTTACAACGTCAAGAACCAAATCAAGACGATACTGATAATGATATTAGTATCGAAGAAAGTCCCACCAAAGCATTAAGAGGTAAAAACAGAGTTTATGAAGAACTATGTACTTATGAAACGTTCAATGAATTTACTAAAGAATTGATCGATAGTAACATTGACGATAATAATTGGACAAAGAAAAATAAAAGTATGTCATCATCAGGCGAAAAGTTAGGTTTCAAGTGTTCCAAGTGTGACAAAAGACTTTATATAATCAAACATAGAGAAGATGCTGGTGTCACAGTTTACATCGAAGACAAGATTCATCTTCATACATCGAAAGTTCATAGCATTCCTACTGCTACTCGTGATAAATTTTTTATTTTTGGTATTAAATAATTATTTTTTGGTATTTTATTATTTCTTTTGGTATTTTTCTGATTATTTTTTGGTATTAATAATAAATATTTTTGGTTCTAAATAATTATTTTTTGGTACTAAGATAAATATAAGCCATCAAAAAGAGTATATTAAAAATAAAACTAAAAAAGATGTTATCATTTACTAAATTATGGTATCACCTTGACAATTTTGTTATCAAATAATATATAATATATAAAAAAGACTTCTTCAAAAAAGTTGATTTGAATCTTTTTAAACGAAACTTGTCTAAATTATAAGAATATTAATTTTAATTATTTTTTTATGCGTGCGAGACTAGTGTAAATAAATCTAAATAAATTTTGTAAACCAGTATTAAAAATTTTCTCTTTACAATCCATCTTACAAAATAATCATTAAGTTACAACCTAATAATAAAGAAAAATCTTTTCAGTATTTTATTTTGTTGAATCATAATTAAAAAAAAAACTCTTTTAAAAATTTTTAAAATTCTCAGAACTACAGTACTGCTACGATAAACTGTTTTTACGAAATTTTACGTTATTTAAAAAAAGTAAATTTCCGATAAATTACGTAAAATTACGTAATTTTAAGAAAATTTTAGTAAATTTTAGTAAATATAAAAATGGCCAAAAAAAACTGAAAAAATGGCGATTTTTTAGAATTTTTCTTTTTTTTAGAAAATTAAAATGAAAATTGAAAAAAAATTACGAAATTTTTATTATATTAAATGGTATTTTATATAAAAAATTAAACCAAAAATTAAATTAAAATATTCAAAATTTACTATTTTTCCAGATTTTCATTTTCTTGTTTTTTTACTAAAATTTACTACAATTTACTAAAATTTACCATTTTCCCATTTTATTTTTTCGTAATTTTTTTTTTTCAATTTTCATTTTAATTTTTAAAAAAAAAAGAAAAATTCTAAAAAATCGCCATTTTTTTAGTTTTTTTTGGCCCTTTTTATATTTACTAAAATTTACTAAAATTTTCGTAAAATTACGTAATTTTTCGGAAATTTGCTTTTTTTTACTTTGGTAATTTCACGTAAATTTACGTAAAATTTCTTAAAAACATTTCATCGTAGTAGTACTGTATTTAAAAAAAAGATCAAAAAAAAAATTCAACATAAAAAAAATATAAATAATTAAATTTTTTCAAAGTTAATTTATGTTATCATAGATTAATTTTGATCACTGATAGCATTTTACTTATCAGGATGGCAACATAACCGGTATCGACCGGACCCTGAAATGCTTCCATAATTTAAAATTTCTTTAGATAGAGCTGAACAGCTGCATAGTTAGATTCAATAAAGTAAAAAAATTAGATTAAAATTAATAAATGATCCTTTGGCAATAAATTCACTTTAACACTAGAAGACCCAAGAAGTTTTTTGACCTCTTTTGACCATTAAAAATTAAATACAAGTAAACCAACCTAAAATTTTTAAAAATTTTAGTTTAAATTTTGTCAAGAATTAATTAATTTTGTTTCCCTTTGAGTCAGCAATTTTGGAACAATTTGAACTTTTTCTGAATTGTACTTCAATAACATAAATTCTGCATGATTAAAATTTCCAAAAGAAAATCTTACTCTAATAACCTCCTTTTATCATAGTCTTGAGAGCAGAAAATTTAGCTCCTAAAAAATGTTTTTTTAATTCTTCTCCAGATTTTTTTAGCTTTTAAGAATTGTTTCCCCAAAAAAACATGAGAAAACTTTATGCCCCATTTAAGAAAGAAAAAAAGCCAAAATATATAAAAGTTTATTTTATTGATTAGCTTGAATGAAAAAAATTAATTAAACAAAATTATTTAATTTTAAAAGATATGATTTTTTTTCAAAATTAGAGTAAAAAATTTTATTTTCGGAGGAATTTAATGATTTTTTTATTGAAATTTTTAGGCATTGCGGGATTTACGCATTTTTACGTAAAATTTCCAAATAATTTCAAATCATATTAATACTGTAAATTCATTAAAAAAATTTTGTATGATCAGAAAAACTTAAAAGTATTTTTGAAGATTTTTTTTTTAATTTTTTCTTTGAAAAAATAAAATTTTGTTAAGTAATGTACTCTAACATCGTCATTTCAATTTTTGTGTTTATTTTGACAAAAAATTTTTTTTTACTGATCGCGGACAATAAATAATTCAGTATAGGTTCCTTTGTATGTACTGAAGATTAGAAATAAATAGAATTTTTCGACACATCTTTTCTCTTTGAAAAACTCCGATGCACATTTTTCTCATACAAGTGAAAATTTCGGTCCTTGTTCCATTTAATGGATGAATTAGAAGCTAACTGTTTATTTGAGATAAAACAGTCCAACAATGGTTTAGGCATGTTTGCCACTCGCAATATCAACAGAGGTGAGCTAATTTTAAATGAAAGACCACTAGTGAAGCTAAAACAAAATGTGCCTAAGCTTCAATTAAGCACGTATATTGAACACCAAGTTTCAAAACTTGGTGAACAGGACAAAGCCAAAATTTTTGAACTGCATGACAATCAATCGTCAAAATCATTAGTGGGAATTTTCAAAACCAATGGCTATATGCTTGGAAAAAAGTCTGAATATTGTGGTTTATTTTATGTGATGGCTCGTGTGAACCATTCATGTAGGCCTAATGCCACTCATCATTGGGTCGAGTCTGAAGGTGCACAAAAAGTTTTTGCACTGAAAAATATTAATTCTGGTGAGGAAATATGCACATGCTACATTGACCCATTCGAAGATACTTTAAATAGAAAGCGAATTCTTAAAAAGTCCTTTGACTTTGATTGTAGCTGTGAGCTGTGTTTAAATAAAGATGGTTTTGATTTGAAAAAGAGTGACGAAAGAAGGAGGATGCTAAAAGAACTTCAAAATTTGCGACCAAGAATGGGCCTGCGAAATCCTGATATTTTTTTATCTAAAAAAAAAACCATGCTCAACTTACTTAAGGAAGAAGGAATTGATTATGATTCATATTGTGTTAACAGAATAGCTTATGATGTTTTTTCTTTCTTGTTCAAAACAAATGCCAGCACTGATAGATTAAAATATTGGGCAAAGTTGGTTTACGATAATTCAATCATTTGCCAAGGTGAACTAACAGGATCATTGAAAAATGCGATTTTAGATTTTTGCGAAAAAAACTAACTTTAACCATGTTTTTTAGAATAAAATGTTTTTATTATTTTAAAATTTTTTGTTTTAAATGAACAAGTTAATATTAATATATATAATAATAGTTAATATTAGCCGAAGCTATCTAAATAAAGTCGTTAAAAAATTGACTTGAAAAGTCCATAAATAAATTGAGTCATTTTTTAAAAATATTTTAAAATATTTTCCAGAACTGTTCTGCATTGTTTTTTTCAGCTTTTTAAAATTTCATGGATATTAAGTTTCTTTCTACAGCTTTCTACAGCTTGCAGGCTTGCGGAATACTTCCATGCAGCGAGCCTCTTCTTGGACCGGTTTACAGTCGAGGCATCGATTCCAGTCTCAGTCAGGCTGTTCCACTCTCTGATGAAACGATTCGTGAAAAAGCTTTTCTGAGCTAATGTGCTGTGAGGTCCGACCCAATCTATGTTGTTTACGCCGCTTCTGATCTTGAACATTTGGATCATATCTGGTCCTGCATTTGCTGAGAGTGGGAAACCTCAAGATGGAAAGGCGATCGTTGTAACTAAAGTTACGGAGTTTGGTTGCTCGTCTTCGTACTTTCCCAAGAATGTTGCTGTCTTTGGCGGGTAAGGGGGACCAGAACACTGCTACACACTCCAAGTGGGGTCTGACATATGGGCAGTATAGCGTTTTGAAGGTTGCATTGGTCCAGGATCTGAACGCTCTTCTTAGCTGCCCAAGGATGGAGATCGCTTTATTAGCTTGGGATTTGATATGGAAGAAAAACTTGGAGTTGCTGGCCAAGAAGACTTCCAGATCTTTATCGGTACTAGTTTGATTGAGAACTGACCTCGTCACATTTATGCAAAGGCCTATGCTCGAGTGACCTGCTGAACTCCACTACTTTGCATTTCTCGGTGTTGAACAGCATCTGCCAAGTTGTAGACCATTTCACCATCACCCAGTGCCTCAAGAATCCGTTGCAGCAATGCCAGGTCTTTAACATTACGGAAGGTAGCAATGAGCCTTCTGTCGTCTGCGAAGAGCTTAATAACGTGGTTTACTATATCAGACATGTCGTTAATGAAGATAACGAACAGGAGCGGATCTAGAACACTGCCCTAGTGATTTCTCGGTGCCACATACTTTAAATCCTTGATTTATGTAAAATCGTTTAAACCAAATAGTCACAAAGATCAAAAGACAAGGATTCAAAAGATGACGAACCTAACCAAAGTCATGAGTTTTTTATGAAGAAACAAGTGGTAAAGAATTTGTATCAAAGATAATTTTTTTTCACAGATTAGTCAATTAAGCGAACAAAATTGATGAAGAAATTACTAAACTCTAATTCTATTGTCGTTTAAACTCTCAAACTAAGTCTAACTATCATTTTTTATTTATTTATTATTATGATTGTCAAGAGTTTATTTGTCTCCGAAAATTGCTGCCCCCAAACTAAAATCTATTCTGGTAAAAATTAAAAAAAATATTTTTTTTTGGAATAATCTTTGTTTAAAAAATGCATTTAGTTAAAAAGATGGTGTTTAATTTCAATTTCTCAAATTTTAATGAATGAGCACCGGTAAAAGGTAAACTTAAGGATACTCTCTTCTTGTGTATTAAAAAAATCATCTTCATAGAAAAATTTGAAATGGCCATTTGGTGACCCTAATATTTACAATCATTTCTTTTTTTAAATTTGTAATTAAAAATTTTATTAATAAATACTTTTTTTATTAAAGTATTTATTTTTAATTTTTTTTTGTTTAATAAAATCTTGTAACTAAATCTAAACCTTTATGTTATAAAAAGTCAAAAAATTTCCTTTGGAAAATGATGGTTTATGGTCTAACCATTAAAAATATTAAATTTTCCTTAGCAATCCTAATTAAAATTATGAAATCATTTTTTCACATTTTTTTACCATTTTAGGATAGAAAAATTATATTTAATTTTAGTTTTAGTTTTCATTTAAGTTCGATCAAAATTAAAATAAAAAAAAATTGGCAATTTTAAGTAATAAATTTGCCTTAATTTATGCAATTTTACTGTATATTAAGAAAAATTATGTAATGCTTGTTTTATATATCACTTATTTAGATTTCGCAAATTTTTAGAAAATTAAATTGCCATTGTTATGCTCGATTAGAATGGACAAAGAGCTACCATGATTGATAACTTTATTTCATTTCTTTTCTTAGCCCAAATAAAAAAAATCAATTTTTTATTTATTTTAAATATTTTTAAAAAAATTTGATAAATATTTTTTTTTGTTCTAGCAACTATTTAATTTAATGAAAATATTTTATTAATTTAAAAGAAAAATAAATTTTATTTTTAAAATTTTTAAAAATAGGATTCCAAAATGGGATTGTAACTTGAAACGAGACTTGAATTATGATACATTTTTAGTATTCTGCTATTTTTAGCGGTACATTTCCATTTAAGTTAGATTTATTTTAAAGATTTTTAATTTTTTATAAAGACAACAAATTTACAACTAAAAGTACACCAAATTACTAAGACTTTAAGAAAATGGAGTCTGAGCAAACAAAAACAATCGATGAAACAAAAATGAAAATTCATCAAGAAGTATCAGTTCCTGAGCATAAAGAAGTGGCCATCAATCCGCACAAAGATGTAGCTGTGCCTCAACACAAAGAGTTAGCGGTACCTGCTCATAAAGAAATCGGAATCCCGCAGCATTTTAGTGTGCCAAGAGAACGATTCTAAAAAAATAAATATTTTTCAAGCAATTTTTTTTTTAATAAAATTTATGTTTGAATTCTTCTCAAAAGACGCTGATTATTATAATTTGAAAATTTTTATGAACCTGTGAAGTAGCAAGAGTCCTAGAGAAGTGAATTATATTAGAATGCTTGAATTTATTGAGCATTTTTTATGAAACACACCTCTTTACACGAAACGAAAAAATAACGCGGATCATGTATCAAATATGATGGAAAAGAGGCTTGCTGTGTAGAATTTTTCCATATTTAAGAGGGATTCATTGCTACTCCAATTTAAAAAATAAAATTTAGTTAAGTTCAATGTTCAATGATATATAAAAAAATTTGTAATTATGAATCAGCAAAATTTTCGAATAAAAATTAAAAAATTCAATTTAGTTTTAAACTTTTATTTAAATTTTTAAATTAGATATAAAAAAATTTTTAGCAAAAGAATGGCCTCAATTTCAAGTGACCATCAGCATAGACATTATGAAAACATCACTGATGACCATGTTTTGGACGACGATAAACTGCTCAAGCTAAGAACTGCCACCTATCATAGCAATTTGACCAAGTTGCCCAAAAGTATTCAAGATTATATTGAAGAAAAGGCCAAAATTTGCCAACCTGATGCGATTCACATTTGTGATGGTTCCATTGAAGAATACAGAGCTTTTTTGCAGGTTTTAAAAGAAAAAGGAGTGATTCAAAAGCTAGAAAAAATGCATAATTGCTGGTTGGCTTTGACAGATCCCAAAGATGTTGCCCGAGTTGAATCAAGAACATTTATCAGTACCAAAAATATGCTAGATACAATTCCACAACCAAAGAGTGGATTTAAAGAAATCGATCCTTCATTGAACCTGAGAAATTTAAAGTGCAGTGCTTTGGGAAACTGGATGTCACCAGAAGATTTGGATTATGAGCTGAGCCGTAGGCTGCCAGGATGCATGAAAGGCAGAACCATGTATGTTGTTCCATACAGCATGGGCCCTGTGGGTGGTCCAATCTCTAAGATTGGAGTTGAATTGACCGACTCGTTGTATGTTGTGTGCAATATGAGAATAATGACCAGAATGGGCATTGAGGTTTTTGAAAAAATTGGTGATCATGGCAATTTTGTGAAGTGCTTGCACACAGTCGGAGTTCCACTGCCAACACAACGAACAATTATAAACAACTGGCCTTGCAATCCAGAAATGACCATGATTTCTCATTTGCCAGAAAAAAACGAAGTCATTTCGTTTGGTAGTGGCTATGGTGGCAACAGTCTGTTGGGCAAAAAGTGTTTTGCTCTTCGTCTTGGCTCAATAATTGCCAAGCGAGAAGGATGGATGGCAGAGCATATGCTAATTTTGGGTATCACTAATCCCCAAGGTGTAAAAAAATACATCGCTGCGGCTTTTCCCTCTCAATGTGGTAAAACAAACTTGGCAATGTTGACTCCAACTGTTCCAGGCTGGAAAATTGAATGCGTTGGAGATGACATTGCGTGGATGAAATTTAACGAAAAAGGAGAGCTGAGAGCCATAAATCCTGAAAATGGATTTTTTGGTGTATGTCCTGGAACTTCGGAGCTCACAAATCCAATAGCTCTAAAAGTGGTTCAGTACAACACTATTTTCACCAATGTAGCCCATACGGCAGATGGCAAAGTCTATTGGGAAGGATTAGACGACAACATGGTTGCACACGGTGAACACTTGATATCGTGGAAAGGAAAAGATTGGACCAAAGATTCAAAAGAGCCAGCAGCTCACCCTAATTCCAGATTTACTTCACCAGCTGAACAGTGTCCAATAATTGATCCAAATTGGGAAAGTCCAGAAGGAGTGCCAATTTCAGCAATCATTTTTGGAGGCAGACGACCACAAGGTGTTCCGCTAATCTATGAGGCATTCGATTGGGAACATGGCGTGTTTGTAGGTGCATCAATAAGATCCGAAGCGACGGCAGCTGCAGAGCACAAAGGAAAAGTGATCATGCATGATCCATTTGCAATGAGGCCGTTTTTTGGCTACAATTTTGGTGATTACTGCAAACACTGGTTGAGTTTGAACAAAGAGGGAAGAAAAATGCCTAAGATTTTCAATGTAAATTGGTTCAGAAAATCTAACAATGGTCAAGGAAGCTTTTTGTGGCCAGGTTTTGGAGAAAACATTCGAGTTCTTGAATGGATCTTCAAGAGAACTGATGGTGATGATTCAATCGCTCAGAAAACACCAATTGGTATTTTGCCTAAGTTGGATGGTTTTGATTTAGAAGGATTGAATATTACTGATGCACAAATGAAAGAGCTATTGAGTCTTGACAAAAATTTCCTTTTAGACGAAGTCCAAGAAATTCGAAAATACTTTGACGAATTTGTTGGTGAGTCTACTCCGACTGAAATTCTCAAACAAATAGATCAATTTAACGAGCGAATAAACAATTTTAAATCAGAATAGGAATTTGTCTTTTAAATGGCAATACTTTTTTTTTGTCTATTTTATTAATCTATTTTATGTGTTTTAAATATTTAGACATTTTAGAATAAAGATATGAACAAAAATTTAATTTTTTTTATTTTAATGAAAATAATTATCTAAGAACCTATAATTTTTATGTAAATTATAAAAATACTCTTTTAATAAATATTTTTTTGGTTAACCTAATAGAAAAAGTATGTTAACCCTCGGATTAGGTTAAGTTAATAAAATTTCGTTTAGTTGTTTTTTTTATATTTTATTTTTTTAAATGATAAAATAACACTTATGACAATTACGACAATAGGCCTAGGTAAACGATTTTTAATGTTTGTGGAAATATTCGAATAAGACGAATAAATGAAATAAAGTTTTACATTTTTATAGTAGAAGAAATAATTAAAAAACATCAATCACAAAACAAGATAATAAAATATTGAAAGTAGGAAAGATAGTAGACAATGGTGGTTGCGATAACGATGACACTTTATATTAATTTAATTTAATTAAAACATCAAGATAATTAACTTGCTAAGTTATTGAATTTGAGGATCGTAGATCATAGTAACAAGTAGCTTCAACTGTAAAAGAAAAAATTTTAAATTTATTTTTAATGATAATTTTTTTTTTAAAAATTGAAAAATTTTTACTAATTTTTGTGTTTTTTTCGACTTTTTTTTTAAAAGCACTCGATCAACTGTTAGGTGCATAGCATTTTAAAAAACTCAAGAATCATCGCTTAGCTTTAAGCTTTGAGACATAATGAAAAAAAAAATTATATTAAAATAAAACATTTTTAACATATTCATTAATTTTCCAAAGTACATTAAAGCTATAAAGATGACGTCAGTTCAGTACATTTATTTCTAAATTAAGTCTAAACTAAATAAATTCGCGTTTTTTGCATATTTCTAAGCTTGGTATAAAAATATTTAGATATTTTTAGATTTAGCAGTCTAAAATAAGAATTCACCTTTTAGTAATCAGCAAAATTATTTAAAATCACAAATAACTCGCGAAAAATCAATTTTCAAAGAGGCTTTATAAAATAAATTACTAAACTCAGCCTCTTTAATTCGGACAAACAAGTTTAAAAAATATCGGATTATGAAATTTCCGAGGATAATGCGGAAAATATTCAAAGTTCAGATTAAACATAAAAATTTTACTTACAAATTACAAACAAGAAAAATTAACAAAACACGTAGAACACAGATTTATTACATATCATTTTAAAAAGCTATCTATATTAGTTTTTTTCCTAGCTTAAAAAACTTTAATTTATTTAATAGATAAGAATGATCGATTAAATCGTTCTCATTAAAAAGCTTCTATTTTTATTCATTTAAAAGATAAATATTTAATAATATAAAATTTTTTAGGAAAAGGGGATATTTCAGGGCAGCTCCGAATGGCATAGTCTTCTTTCAGCCGTTCTGTTAGAAATTATAATTTTACAAAATTTAGATTTATTTAATAAGCCTTTAGTTGCAGTCTATTTATCCTTGTTAACAATGTCGCTCATTGTCGATTTATTAATTAAAATGTTAAATTTATTGTCAAATTATTATTATTATTATTATTATTATTATTTATTTCAGTGAACGCCTTTAAGGCGATGTTAAAAAAAAAAAAAAAAAAAAATTAGATAAAGAGTTTTAAAGAGATTAAAGACAAATGTTTGAAATCATACTAAATAAATAGTGTAAAAAAAGTTAATTAAGCTAGTTTAGTTAAATATTATTCAAGTTTTCTTTTATTTATTTCGATCCAGGAGGCAAGATTACAAATTAAACTTTGGAGGATAACCAGTTCACCGGTGGATTTTCACTTGAGGTAAGATTTTCTTTCTTTTCCTTTAGTGGAAATTGGTTAATTCTTTAAGTCTCATTTCCTATATTTTCTAAGCATTCTTTGATTGAGTCAATTATTCCATTCCGATCTGTATTTCTTAACTCTCTTAGTTTAAGTTCTATTTTCTGAGAAATATCCATCTCTTCATTTCCATCTTCTTTTAAGAGCTCAATGTAAAAAATTAGCGCACATTGTTCTATACCTGATATTTCTCTTTTTATTTATTTATTTGTAAATCTGTACCGAGTTAATGCTCCTTCAGAATAAAAAAATATAAAAAAAAGAAAAAATTGAAGAAAAATAAAAAGAATTGATTAAAAACCATCTTAATATTCTTCCACCAGTCTGACGATCAATGGAACAAAGACCTGACACATCTCTCACTCAATCCACAAAGTCGATTTGAGACTAATAGTATTAGAGGGGATACCATATTTCAGCATCAAAGTAGATCTGACTGCTGAATTTTGAATAACTTGTATTTTTTCGATGTTAGTTTCTGAGAATGAATTTAAATAAAGAAAAGCATAATTCAAGATTGAACCTATCTAATGTTTGATTTTAGATCCCATTTCCTGTTTAAGACATATTTTATTTATTTATTTATTATGCTCTTAGGCTGAGGCCATCATTCGACCACTTGCTCAACGCCCCGTAAAATAAGGTGGCGTTGTATTTTTAAAATTTCTCAGATAAAAAATTTAAAAAAAAAGAATTGAATAAATCAGTAAAAAAAAATAAAATTAAGTATAAAAAAAAAACAAACAAAAAATGAAAAATAGTTCAATTATTTTCAGACAAATTAAAGTAAAATAATAACATAGAAATTCCATGTTTAATTTATCCTATCGTATCTTAAAAGACCATAAATGCTCTCTGTTTGGCGCTCCTGCTTATTGAACACTTTTTTTAGTTCTTCAAAAACTATGTTATTTTTCTTGGATGTCTCAAATTCCAATTGAGTAACATACCCATAATATTTACATTTATCTATCAGTTCCATCCTGCTCTCATACTCTATTTCATTTAGTAATTCAAGAGTATTACTAATATAATCTCTGTCATTCTCATCGTTTAAAAGCTCTTTTATGATTGATTTAGTGAATTCATTTGCTAAAATTTAAGACATATTTTATTTTATTTATTTTTTTCGTTTGCGCATAGGCAATCATTTTTAATAAATTATTACAAAAATTAACAATATAAATTAAATTCTATAGAACATCCCCTATTGTTATATGAAAAAAAAATTGATACAATTAGTCGATACAACATGATTTATCATGATATATTTTGAACATGCTCTAGAACATTTTTTTCTGTTCTAGCGCAGCTTTATAGCAAGCTGTCAATTTATTTCAGAAACGTACTTTATTTTATTATATCAACTGTTTGAATTTTAAAGATCTTTTTATTTTTTTTTAAATAGCTTCAATTTTATTTTTTTGAGCAAAAATATATTTTTTTAATTTGTTTATTAACTATTACAGAATAAAAAAAAATAAAATTATTAAAATTAAGTCAAACAAGATAAAATAAAATTAAAAAAAAAATTTGAAATAAAATAAAAATTCTCACTCTGTATCAGTGTTAGAAGCAAAGAAATAACAAATAAGATTTTATCAAGAGAGGCTTGTGAAAAGCAAATTATGACTCAACATTTATGGTTTGAAAAAATATGCACCTCATGCTCAACACACCCAAATTGTCTAAAACTAATTGAAAAATATAGCGCTAGTAAAGTATGTTAATTTATAGTTTGCAAATGATAAAAATTGATAATCATCATCTAAAATAAAATGCTAAATAAACTTAGATAATGTTAAGATGCCTCGATTTATGCTAATGATCACAGAAGCACGTTGAATACTTAACAAAATGCCATTCTATCTAAATTACGCTTAAAGTGTATTTTCCGTGACCTTTTTTCCATTCAAACTCAAACAGGTTTTGAGAAGCAAAAGAAAATTTAAATTATGGGACAATTTGTTTTTTGAAATAAAATATACTAGCAATTTTTTTCATTTCAAAAATGATGATATAACAATATTTTTTGAATGCAAATAAGCAATAGAGATTTGAGGGAGAACCAAAGCACAGTAGTTCTGAACAAGTCTAAAATTGAACAATTGAACAAAACATGTTTGAAACAAAATGCTTGAAAAGATGCATTCAGAGATTCGAATGCGAACCAAAGTCCAAACCTATTGTATCCTTTAAGGAACAAGTTAAAATGTGCTGCTCTTTTTTTCCACACACAGCATTCGCTTGTTGTTGCTTTGAGAGCGCACACTATCCATTTTGTGAATTCAATAAGAGAGGATGATCGTTGAATTTCTATAAATAGTCAAATTTAGGATCAAACTTGGAGATTAGAAATTATGCCAGCCTTCGCTGAGCAATTTAAGCTTAGGGGACCAAATTTGTTCTCACAAGCAATTTAGCAATAAGAGTTGGCAAACGTGAAAAATGAACTAAGTTTCCTCCAAATTGGTTAGAAAAAAGCAGCGTCTGCAAACTCAAAATTCTGTTCAGTAATTTTGAAAACGTGTTCTTCTAGAATGTTTCTCTAGTTAGACTTTGTATTCTGAACACACCCTGAACCTCCAGGTCCACCAATTTACACTGCATTTCTCAGCTCACTCTACAGTGTCTGCGAAGCGATTCGTCTTCCAAAGTTCACGTTTGCACCCCTTAAAATCAAAATTATAATTAGCTGGCAAGCATAATTAGAATATTGACTAAGCGAACAATCCAGATCTAGGCTTCACGCCCATGATTGTTCGTATAAATACGCGATTATTTTTGCCTAACCAAAACAAAATTTTATTTTTAAAAACTAAAACTTTTATTTTAGTCAAATTGGAATTTTAACTCGCCAACATGGTCGATCAAATGAGAAATGTAATTGGAACTCGACAGAGTTTTGTATAAATTTCTAATCTTTGTTCTATTTAGTTAGATTCGAGCGAATTCTTCAAGAAAACAATGGACGTCGGGGCCGATTGTGAGCTGAATGGAAATTGCAAGCAATTTGCCAACTTTCAAACGAGCCCGGTGCTTGCCGACAACAAAATGCTCAAATTGAAAAAGTCTTGCTTCAAGTGCAATATGACTGACTTGCCAAAAGGTCTGCAAAATTTTATCGAAGAAAAAGCTAGAGTGTGTCAGCCAGATAAAATTCATATTTGCGATGGTTCAATCGAAGAGTACAATGCGTTGCTAGAATTACTACAAGTAAATGGGTCATTGCAAAAGTTGGATAAAATGGAAGATTGCTGGTTGGCTTTGACAGATCCCAAAGATGTTGCCCGAGTTGAATCAAGAACCTTTATTTGTACTAAAAGCATGCGCGATACCATTCCAACACCAAAGGATGGCTTCCAAGAAGTTGATCCTTCATTGAACCTGAGAAATTTAAAGTGCACAGCTCTTGGAAACTGGATGTCACCAGAAGATTTGGAATATGAGCTGGGCCGTAGGCTGCCAGGATGCATGAAAGGCAGAACCATGTATGTTGTTCCGTACAGCATGGGTTCTGTCGGTGGTTCGATCTCTAAGATTGGAGTTGAGCTCACCGATTCTCCATATGTTGTGTGCAATATGAGAATCATGACTCGGATGGGAATCAAAATATTGGGAAAAATTGAGGATGAAAGTGTTTTTGTGAAGTGTTTGCATACTGTCGGAGTTCCATTGCCGACAAAAATGGCCATTGTGAACAATTGGCCTTGCAATCCAGAAATGACAATGGTTGCTCATTTGCCAGAAAAAAACGAAGTCATTTCGTTTGGTAGTGGCTATGGTGGCAACAGTCTGTTGGGCAAAAAGTGTTTTGCTCTTCGTCTTGGCTCAATAATTGCCAAGCGAGAAGGATGGATGGCAGAGCATATGCTAATTTTGGGTATCACTAATCCCCAAGGTGTTAAGAAATACATCGCTGCGGCTTTTCCGTCTGCATGTGGAAAGACCAATCTGGCGATGATGACCCCAACTGTTCCGGGCTGGAAAATTGAATGCGTTGGAGATGACATTGCGTGGATGAAATTTAACGAAAAAGGAGAGCTGAGAGCCATAAATCCTGAAAATGGATTTTTTGGTGTATGCCCCGGAACATCCAATTCAACAAACCCAATCGCTATGAAAACAATACAAAAGCATACCATATTTACCAATGTAGCTCATACTGCTGACGGTGAAGTTTACTGGGAGGGTATGGACGACAACATGGTTGCACACGGTGAACACTTGATATCGTGGAAAGGAAAAGATTGGACCAAAGATTCAAAAGAGCCAGCAGCTCACCCTAATTCAAGATTTTGTGCCCCGGCCGAACAGTGTCCAATAATCGATCCAAATTGGGAAAGTCCAGAAGGAGTGCCTATTTCAGCGATCGTTTTTGGAGGCAGACGACCACAAGGTGTTCCGCTAATCTATGAGGCATTCGATTGGGAGCATGGTGTCTATATTGGAGCTTCTATGAAATCCGAAGCGACGGCAGCTGCAGAGCACAAAGGAAAAGTGATCATGCATGATCCATTTGCAATGAGGCCGTTTTTTGGCTACAATTTTGGTGATTACTGCAAACACTGGTTGAGTTTGAACAAAGAGGGAAGAAAAATGCCAAAGATATTCCATGTAAATTGGTTCAGAAAATCCAACAATGGCCAAGGAAGCTTTTTGTGGCCAGGTTTTGGAGAAAACATTCGAGTTCTTGAATGGATCTTCAAGAGAACAGATGGTGATGATTCAGTTGCTCAGAAAACCCCAATTGGTTACATGCCCAAAGTGGACAGCTTTGACATGGAAGGATTAAATATTTCAGTTGGATGTATTCAAGAGTTGTTTAGCTTAGACAAACAATTTTGGCTTGCAGAGCTTGACGAAATTGAGAAATATTTTGACCAAAATGTAAATATTTCCATGCCAAATGAAGTCTTAGATAAATTGAGTTCTATTCGTGAGCGATTTTTAAATTTACATTAATTTTTTTCTTATCATCAAAGTCTTTTTTTTACATCACTTTACCTTTTTCTCATGTTTTCTAGAAATACAAATTTTCATTTAAATTCTCAGATATTGAAGTTAAAAAATTTTTTTCTTTTAATTATTAGAAATATTCTTTGTTGTAGACAAAACTATGAATAAAATTTTAAATTAGAGTTTTTATTTTGACATAATCTCTTTGGTAACATGTTGAATAGAAAAAGTATTGTACATTAGTAAATTTTCTTATTGATCGCACTTTTTTTTGTAAAATTTTTTTTTATTTAAACACTTTATTTTATTTATTCTCTAAAAAATAAATAATTTGTTCAACTAATATTTTAAAAATAAATTTCTTACTCATAATTAATTTTTTTTGACTGAATTAACTTATTCCTAATTTGTAAAATTTGGAATTTTTGTGAAATTTTGCGAATCTTAAATTTGTTGTGGATCTATTGAAATTCATTTTAAATTATTTAAATAAATTTCACTTGATTATATAAAAAATAAACCAAAAAGACTTATGATACTAGATATTTTATGAAAACATTAATTTTAAGAATCAACTACTATTTATTATAATTTTAAAAATTGAATATGAAAAAAGCAAATAAAATATTGCATAATAAAAAATTGCAAAAAATTTTAAATGTTTTAAAACCCAAAATTTTATTAATTTTTTTTAAACTAATTTTAATAAAAGATAATTTTATGAAAAATAAATATTTTAAATTAATTACATTATGTATACTTTAAAAGGTCCATTTATTTTAAAATCATGCAAATTATTGACAACTTTATTTTTTATTATTAATTTAAATACAAATAGAGTGTGCAAACCGAAAAGAAAACATTATGCCTTTCGGATCAGCTCCGGGATGTTCCGAAATTTAATTTTTAAACAAATAAATATAGACTTAAATTTATTTAAAATTAATTATTTTGATTTCAATTAATATTAGAGGGAAAAAATTAAAAAAATTAAAATTAACTATGAATTTGAATTGTTGTTTGTACAGTACTAAGTTTAAATCAAATTTCTAAATTTAAAAAAATAAAAAAATAAATTTTAACGAGTTTTGTAGCTAAAATGAATGAAAATAAAGATTTAAGCTTTTTAACAAAATAAGCGATCAAAATTTGGCATTGTCTCAACAATTTTGTAATAGTCCTAAATGTCCAAAATTTGGTAGTGTAATGAAAATGGTTAAGCCATAAAAGGGATAAAAATGCTAAAAATATGATATTGTCTTGGCAAGTGTTGGTCTGCAAACTTGACAATAGCAAAAACTATGTCAATGGTTGAGTTAAATTTTGAACACAAATAGACACGTGACACGGTAGCTTCAATTTATACTAGAATCAGAAATTTATGCTAAAGTAAAGGATAACAAGGGCAAAGATTTTATAAGACCCCAAGTTTGGAACAAGCTATGGCTGGGCTACCGATCTCAAACAAGAACGAGATGACTGTCAAAAAAGCCTTAAGTAAACATACCAACCCAGTACCATGCAATACACGTGGAGAATTGATGAAGAATGAAAGAGATGTTAAATTGAACGAAGCAAAAATGCACCAAAAGTAAGACTCTTTTTTAAAATTATATCATTTAGATTTTCGTTTCGATGTTTTTTATTATTTGATCACATTTTTCATTTAATCATGAAAAAAAATTTTGATCACAAAAATTTTCTACATTTTTTTTCCTTTAAAAATGATCACATTTTTTGGTGATCAATTGTTCACATAATCGTTATGACCCAAAATCACTTGATCAGGATTTTGGTTCTTATTTTTTTGAATTTGTTTTAAAATTAAAATGCATCAAAAGCTTAAACAATCGATAATGGATGAATCAAACTAAGAACAAAAATTGTTGTGTGAAAAATATTTTTTTTTAATAATTCATTTGAATATATTGTGAATTTTTAGAAAATAAACGATTCCCTTAACTCGACTTTTAGGAGCAATACTCCGGGATTTTCATTTTGTGAATTCTCTTCAGATGAAATTAAAAATGATGTTTACGAACTCCATTCATCAAGCTCCCCTGGATTCGTGGGAATCCACACTAAAATTGTTCCAAATCTTCATTGAAAATTGGAAACTTACAATTGTTAATCCTTTATTGAAAAATAAAGGTGATAGATCTGATATAAAAATATAGCGGGATATCAGTTCTCTCAAAAAAAGCATGCTAAGTAGAATAATCTATTGGGAAAACGAATAGCTCTTTATTTTGAATTGAATAAGATATTCTTAAATGGTCAACATGGTTTTAGATCTGGACATCTTGTCAAACATTCATTCATGAGTATATTAGTGAACTAAATAGAGCAAAAGAAAAGAAAATCACAGCTGTCTCTTTGTTTATTGACTTTAGAAAAGCCTGATGATGTTATAGATTCAAATTTATTACTTTTAAAAATTTTTCATTGGTTTTAGACAATTCTTCTTTAGGCCTTCTTTCACACTAATTTGAAAATAGATCTCAGATAGTTAGAATTGGCGGTAAAATGTCTAAAATGAAACCTCTAAAATAAAATTTGTTGTACCGCAGGGATCAGTTTTCGGTCCACTTCTTTTTCTTATTTTTGTTAATGATTTAGCATTTTCATTTAAAAATTTGAATAAAAATGATAAATTTATTTTTTTTTTATTTTTTTATAATAAAAAAAAAAATAATTTTTTCTCTAATTGACCTTAATTGATTCTTCTAAAATCTTTATTTGGAAACTTTAAAGACAAATTTAAAATCGCTCAAATAAACGCTTTAAATGATATTTAAATATCAATTAAATTATATTACGGCGAAACAAAATTAAATTTTGTATTGTAAAATTTCAATTTATTGATTAAGTATTCAATTTACTTCAGATAAAAATGCATATAATTTTCTATCTAATTATTGATTAAACAAATAATGTTTAATAAAGTTATTAAAAAATTGATAAAAAATGCCTTTTTATTTAAATCATTTACATTTGATCATGAACTTCAATTTGCCGCAAAATATTAAATAAATGGTACTCTTAACAAACTTGAACTTTCTTTTACTTTCTTTTTGCTAATTAGAAAAAATTTTATCCAGAAAAGGTCAAAATAGGTAATGAAAACATATTAGTTGTAAAATAAATCTCTTTATTAATCAAGATCTTAACTTTAATCTATCAATCAAAATTAATAGAAAATTATTTTCCATCAAAGGAATTTTCTATCTTGCTACTTCAGTAAAAGTTCAATTTTTTAAGACCTTTATCCTACCGTATTTTGGCTATTGCTCTACCCTTTTATGATTTTTTTTTCAAAAAAAGCTATCTAAAATATCAAAAATTTATTATTTATCTTTTATAAAACTTTTTAATTTATAGCTTTAAGTGAATGGCTTTAATGAAATAAATAGTGTTTTAGAAAAATATGATTTTTATTCATTTGAATTTATGGAATTTTTACTTTTTCTTTATTACAATTATCACTTAAACTTAAAAGAAACACTAAAGAAAATGACTGAAGAAATTTGAATTACAATTTTAGATTAAAACAGCATTAACCCAATTGAACCAAAGGTCAAATCGAAATGTGCAGGAAAAACCTTTGCATTCAAGATTAAAGAATTGCTTTGATAACAAGAGATCTATGTTCAGTTTTTCAAAATTTAAGCTTTCAATTTTCAATAAAAAAATTTAATTTTTAGATTTTGTTGCAAAATTTTAATAATTAAACTTAAATACTTTTTTGTTAAGTATTTAAAATAACAATGTAATCGATTACTTTAATGAAATTGAATAATTTTTATAAAAATTTTTTTAATTTTAATTTAATCATTTTTAATGAATTTAAATAAATGAAGTGTTAATCAGTCTCTTGAGGCATGGGCACTAGTCTTTTGATTAACCTTGAAATTATGATTTCAAATTTACTGACAATGCATCAAATTTTAATAAAGTTAAGCTTCAAGATATTTTGGGCTTTGTTAAAAACCAAAATGAAACTTTAAATATTTAAAATTAATCAAAAAAAAAATTATCAATAAATAATTTTATAAATTTCTTGAACAAGAAAAAGTGGCATATTTTTAAATTTTAAAATGATCTTAAAAAAACTAAAAAATTTTCTAAAACATTAAAGGAAAATAAGAATCATTGAAGAGTCTTTTGAGATCATGTAAGATTTTGAATAAAAATCAATATTTGAATTTCGATTTATTTCAAAATTTTTAAAAATAGATCTTGAAAATTTTAAAAAAGTTTGTCAAAATATCAAAATAAAATTTTTAGTAATTTTTGATTAAAAATTTCTAAAAAATTTTTAATGGATTTTTTAAATAAAAGTAATTATTGATTTAAATTTTTTTTTAATCAAATTATCTTCTTTTAAAATAATTAAAATAAAATTTAACAACATGTTGATTAATTTAAATTGTCTTTTTAGTTGAGTATGATCTGATTTTTTTATCACTTATCTGATAAGTTATATCATTCCAATTTTCTAAATAAAATTTTTAAATATGTAAATTTTCAATAAATTGATTATTTCTTTATCAAATTTTGTATTAATTTAAAATAACATTTTAAATTTTTTAAAGATAATGTCAAGTTTAAAAGGTGACAAAAAAAGTATTTTGTAATTTTTAAAATATTATCATGAAAATTCACAGTGCCACAAAACATTTTTTTGTATTTTTCGAATCACCTTGTCAACAAAATATTGAAATCAGTTCATAAGAAAAAAAAAAAAAGGAGACACAAATTTCGAATCAAATCCATGGAAATTGTTTGACTATATTTAAATATGCTTGCAAAAAATAAATCGCTTTTGAAATTTAAGAAATTGCCATGGTTACTTGAATAAGAAAATTAAGAAAATTTCGGATCAAACATTTAGATTTAAATTATTTTTACAACTAAATATTCATTCATCTTAAATTTAGATAACATTGTGCGCAAACAAAATGGCCGTTCCATTCTCCAACACCAAACTCAGAGTTCCGCAAGGTTTTCAAACACTGCTCGAAATGCTGTCCAAAGAAATATTGCGGGATCAGCCAAAAAATATACACGAATATTCTGCCGATTACTTGGACACACTGATCAAGAGAAGAGGTTAGTAATTTTTTTATTTTTCACTTAGTTGAACAACTCAAGCTTGATTGATTAAATGAAAAAAATTGAAATATTCAAAATTTTTTTATTAACATAATATTAACAAGAAAGAAAAATAAAAGATAAAACAAATATTTAAATCAAATAAATTAATGCCAGTTAGCAAAAAAATGGTTATTTAAAATTTATGAATCACTAACAAAAGAAATATAAATTATTTGCATGTTGAGAATAAAAATTAGAAAAATGTCATTCCAGGGATGAGAATTAAAGCTAATAAAATTTATGCAATTTGATGTTGCTTTAAATTCACTGTGGAATGTGAGTTTTTTTTTGTTTAGTTTTTTATTATGATTAGTAATTTGGAACTAGCTCGAAGTGCAGTTCAAGTCCAAAAAGTATCAAATTATTTTCAAGCCATTTGGCTTGGTTTGGAATTGTTTCAGTTCTTCGAAATACCACCATAAATTTACTTTCAACAAAAATGTTTGAGAGGCTTTGAAGTTTTTTATGACTACTCGAGATTTATTGACTAGAAATAAAAAAAAGAAAGCATAAAATTTTCCAAGACATGGACGACTGAGTTAGCTTTTTTCTATTTCTAATTTTTAGGCATGATCATGAAATTGTTGCATTGGTTTTTGATTTCATGCTAAAATTAAAATTGGCAGGTTGTAACTTGGAATTGAAATTAATATTCAGATGAATCGTGATTTCACAAAATCAGCTCGTCCTCAGGGATAAATATTCACTAAATGAAACAAAGACTGAGAGGAAAAAACTCATTAGAGGAGCAAAATATTTGGCTCTAAAGAAATAATGTTAGATTTATTTATTTATTTAAACTAGCACTTTTCCGTTTTTATCTATTAGAAAAAAAAAAGAAATATCTTCCCTGTTTCAAGATAAAATTTCAATTAGACTCTTCACTGTTCAAAATTTATAGTAGCATATTTTTGGCATCATATTTCATTTCTAAAAAGAGCGCTTGGTTTTTGCATTAGGCCAGTTTTGCTTTAGTTTGCAGATACCAGGACACTCTTGAACCGTCTAAATTTAGTCTAGAGCTATTGAGAAATTAGCGTGGCGGCATATCATGGCCGATAAGTTGTGTTTTTAGACTTGAATTCAAAGACAAGAAGCTAGAATTGAATGCGGGGAGAATCGATTTTAGGAAAAATAGCTGGCACATTTGCATGAGAACTAATGAATTTTTGGAATTAATTAGAATTTGTTTGTAATAGGACCTATTTGAATATTCATTAAGAGATTGATCAAAGAATGTTAAAAGCGGCCAAAATGGCCCAGTCTACTAATTTGAATATCTAATGGCAAATGTTCTATCAGTTGTCTTCTCTAGTCTCCAAATTTAATTAAATGCAAATTAGTTATTTGTGCTGAGTTTGGTGGCGTACTGTTTCAGCCAAATTATGCTGAGACAGTGGCTCTTTTTTCTAAGAATATCATTATTTTTGGAATTTTTTTCTTTGCGCTTTTTATAAGCTAGAATGCTTCACATAGACAAATATTTATCATTTATTTCGAGCTTCTATTCACTTAATTAATTGACTATTTGCAATCAGTTTTATTTTAAGAAGAGTAAATCAAGCGATTCATTTAGTTCGGCTTTTTTATGTGTGTGTGTGTGTGTGTGTGTATTTATTTTAAAATTGATTTTGTTGTCTATTGATTGAATATTTACTCGCGAGGCTCGAGTGGCAATCAAAAATTTTCACTCATTTCTTAGAAATTCAACAAAACTCTCTTGGATTTAACTTTTTTTTCTTTTTTTTTAGTCAAATTTAATTTTTGTCAAAAAAAAAAACTTAGGTTTTAGTTTGTGGTTATGCTATTGATTCAATAAACGCCAAATTAGCATCTTCAAATTTTTACTTTCATTTTTGAGCATTTTCCCTCCAGAAAATACCTTTAAATTGGCAAATAAGTGTTTTCGTGAGTATTGACCAGAGCAGCTTTGAAATTACTTTAAGGAGACATGCCTGGGATACTTGAATCAATAAGTATTGGTTAATCTTTTAGTAGTGACACAAATTTTGTCTTGGAGAAAACATTTCGCAATAAGTTAAATTTGAATTCAAGTCGATGTTGGTAATAAAGCTGTTCACATTAGATTAGATAAAAAAAATTTGAATTTAATGGAGCATTTAGATTAGATAAGTAAGTCGATAAGTTTTATATTCTAATGCTATTTTTTTCCGGGGCTGTTACACCAAAAGTCAAATTTTACCCATGGATTTACAGAAATCAAAGATATGCTATTGAATTAATTTGTGTTAATTATTATTATTTGTTTGTAAATCTGTTTTAGCAAAAAAATGATAAATATACTACAGTTAAATTTATTTATAAGTTTGTTTTCTGAACCGAGCTAATGCTCTTTCAGAATAGAAAAATTTAAAGTAAAATAAAGTTAAATAAAATCAAATAAAAAATAAGTAAAAAAATAGAAAAAATAAAAAAAGCTAAAATAAGATACAGGATACACAATTTTGAATGCTTAATTGTTCAAGAAAAAGAGAAGAATGTAAAGTGGAGTGGGATATGCGAGGTATCTTGATTCGAAATCGGCTTAATAGTTTATTTTAAATTAAATGTTGAATAAACTAATTTAAGAAAAATTAATTTGGCAAAAAAAAAGTTTTCAATGACTGGGTTATTGTTGTTAATTGATTTAAGAATGTATCACATGGATATCTTTACTCTAATTTATCTTTAATAGTAAAAGTAATTTTTATTTGAGAAGAGCGGTGTCCAAATGTTTGTCTTGACAAACGCATTTGGTTTCGCAATACATTTAATCTCTATCAAAGTCCATGTTAGTAATAAAGCTGTTCACATTAGATAAGATAAAGGAGATTAGATTTTAATGGAGTATTAAGACTAAATTCTTCTCCTCTCGGCATTCAAGTTTTTGCAGGTTCTTTCTAAGCTTTGTGCTGTATTCTGCTTTGCGTTTGGGATCAGCTAGATGTCCGATGTCTTGTTTCTTCTGTTTCAACTCTATATACACGATCCTACCAGATAGTGATCACGGTGGAATATGTCGGCCTCGTCTATAGACTCTGATGTCATTTAAGAAAAAACTTCATCTCTTGTTGATCATTTAATGATTAATATGATTTCAAATTTTCTTTTGTCAGTTTATGCATATCTTTGTGCTGAAACATAGTTCCGCCTATACTAAGGTAGCTAGTCATGCATAGATCTACTAGTCTTTGGTCATTATTTTTTCTTTCAACGCAACTGTGGGATATTTGTGTTAAAAAGAAAGTAATCGTTTATTTGAGAAGAGCGGTGTCCAAATGTTTGTCTTGACAAACGCGTTCAGTTTCGCAATACATTTAATCTCTATCAAAGTCCATGTTAGTAATAAAGCTGTTCACATTAGATAAGATAAAGAAGATTAGATTTTAATGGAGTATTAAGGCTAGATAAGTAGAACGATAAGTTTTCTTTTTTAATGCTGGGTTTATTTTTTTTGCTATTTTAAATCAATTTGATCACGTTTGAAAACAATTTCAAATTTTCAAAGCAAATATTGAAATTTGAACTTGACAAAACGTGTTGTGTTTGGAGTAACATGTTTTTTAGGGCATTCTCAAATCGCGGTCATAATCCGTCATCGGATAGTTTGATTAAAATTTAATTAGCCAAAAAGTGATATTGTCATCAGTGCGCATCAGTGTTAGGAAAGTAGTTTTAGGCTAAAATGATGAGCGCATTTGTGTTTCAATAAATTAGCTTTGTGAAATAAAATGGCGGCCTACAAAGGCGCAGCGTTCAAAACATGAGCTTTTTATAGCAAGAACAACAAAATCCACTTGAACACAACTAGGTTAAATGAGATAGGAGCTTAGATAATTGGAAGCGGGGCTTGCGCCAGGTTACAAGGCTCAATAAATCAATTAGCAATTGATTACAGAAATGATTTTTCTCGCAGGCTGAGAGCCGACGAGCTTAGATTTTGTAGAAAAGAGCTCAAGAAAAGAACACAGCCATTATTAATAATCAAATCATTCGGAAGTATTTGTAGGTGCTCAACATATTTGGATGATTAATGGATTCTCTTTTCTTTTTCTCTCAACATAAAAGATAGATGCCTGATTTAAATTGCTTATCGATCAGTTCATTTGGTTCACTTTGGTTCAATTTCTTCTTCTGCTTTCTGAGCAAAGAGACACTTTTAATTAAAATCGCTTTCGTGATTTTTCTCGTGATCATAGGTGAGCTTGCTTAGACAAACAGAGTCATGTGCATTTAATTAAAAGCCACTACATGCTATCGAGACCAGATCAAACAAGTTTGCTTTTCGACTTGTAATTAAAAAACATTAATTTACTTTTTTCTTTTTTTAAATTTGGATGTTGGCTCGGGGGTAATTAGAATTTTTGATAAAAGCGCCAGCCTTGTATACTTAACCCGAACTTTTCAGCGCTAAACAAATACTCTTAAGACAACATTTGAAAGTCTTTTTCAGATTGTTAGAGCAAATATTTGCTGGTCACCCACAGCTCAACTATAAATGCTAATTAGTACTGATCGCCAGGCCGACAACGAGCCATCGTTGATCTATTCGGCTCGGCTTTGATTGTGGCCAGTCAGTTCAGGTGTTGACCACAGGCCCAAGATTGATTGCCGTTGATAAAAATCACATTTATCAAAGCTCACTGCAAATCAATCAATTTTTTTGCTGCTAACGCAAGTTGCTGAAAATTAATTTATATTCAAATTTTTCTCTTTGAAGATTAGTTATCTAGATCCTAAATAAATAATGTTAATACAGCATGGAATTTAGTTCAAGATTGATCGAATAGATAGATAAAGATAGATAAAGATAGCTAAAGATAAATATTTATTCGAGAGATGTTGAAGCATGTTGAAAAGATGCCATAAACAGGAAATTAGAGCTAGTTCGAGTCCGAGAGCAAATGGAATCTTTCGCATCTGTCAAAGAGTTTTTTTTTTTTATTAGATTTTGTGCTAAGTATTTCTAGTCTTAGAACTACAACAAGAAAATTCATCAAGTTGATTTTGATCAAAATTTTCATTTACTCTTAGTTTCTAAACTAATCTATTTTAGCATTCATTTTTAATTATTTTTTTTTTAAACTAAATCTTAATTAAATGATTAAATATCTTTTTTTATTTTCACTCTTTCAAAAAGGTCGGACAAGTCCGCGTTTTTTTGTTAAATTTTAAAATTTGGTGCACAGTCAAATTTCATGGATAGACTATGAGATTAAACTTTTAAAAAAACATTTTCCTTTTTGTACTTTTTGTAATTAATGGTAATTTTAATCATTATATTAAAAATGATACGCGGTCCTGGTTTAGGGACTCGAGTATGCTGGAGGTCAGAAAAATATTAGTTAAATTTAAAATCGATATTTAAAATATTAATTAATTAAAAAAAATTTTTAATACCACTAAGTACCAAAAGGAAAAAAAATTTAAACTATGATAGAGTACAAAAAGTACAGAAGTCCCTCTCAAATTTAAAAGAAAAAATATTCTGAAGAACTTTGGTAAAAATTAAATTTGAATAAAGTTGTTCGAAGCAGCTCTAAACAGTGAAAAGTAATCTTTTAAAATTTTTAAATAAATTTTTTTTATTCATCCATAATAAATCATATTATTTTATTTTGCATCAGCACTTTAAAAAAATAATATTTTTCCTTTGTTAATGCAGTCAAATAAATTCCCAGGTTTCAGTCCAAACAATATTTTTAATAAAAATAAATAAAAATATTTTTGGTCTAGTTTTCACAGCTAGGGTTAATAGTACTCATTTGAAATTACTTTTCTCATCATTCATCTGATTGTTTACTTGTTGTTGTTTTTTTTCTTAAATAATTTTTTTTATTTATAACAAAATAATGCAGGAGTGATGATGCATTTTTTATCTGATCGCTCTTGTGGCATTTATGGAAGGAAATTTTAGAAAGACATCATGGCAGGTTTGATTAAGAATGTGCTGAAAAAAGACTTAGTTTTAAATGAAGTAAATTTAAGTGCCAATTTTATTATTGTCATTAAATCGAAGGAAGCTAAGTGATCATGTTCAAAATTTTTTTTTTTTTTCTAGAATTTGTCTGCAAAAACTTTATTTCATCTCTGCTTTAGATACAAATAAAATGTGTTCAAAAAGCTCTTTTGGGGTAAATTTTGATTAGAAACCTTTCTTTGCCAAAGGCATTCTTTACAATATGAATTGAAATATTTATTTAGAATAATTTGGTAGAGAACCTCCGGAGGCATATCCGAGCATCAGAAGACCATCTTTAAAAAAATCTTTAAATGAAAATTTTCTAGTTAATTCCGTGATTAGAAATTTTGGAGTGTTTTGCTTTTTACAGTAGTTAATACAAAAAGTTTATTTATTTAAGAAATAATTTAGTCGGTTGGAATGTAAAAAAATAAAAAAAAAATTTTGAAAAAGGTTAAATTAGTTTGAGTTTAGTTTTTAAATTTTTTTCTATTTATTAAAAAAAATTCTAATTTTCATAAAACTCATTATGTAAAATTTAAATAGAAAAAGTTTTTTTAATTTGGTCAATGTTAAGGCTTTGGTGTTTTGTGTGCCAAAGACTTTATTGATAATTTGTGAAATGCTCTAATTTTAAATCCGAGTAAAGTAGACGATCAGAAATCCTAAATAATTCGACACGCTCTCCACCTTTTCTGTCTTAATGTTTTCAATTAAGCACAGATAATTTCGCTCTGTTGAAAGAAAAATGTGTATCTAATTTACGTATCTTAGGCGTGAAAAGAGTTGGAACTCTCTGTCTGTGCATTTATTTAAATCAAGCGAAGCTAATGTGTTTGGTTTGGAGAGCTCGTTTGGCTTTGGTCAGCGTGACGCAACGAATTGCGATTAGTTTAGGTACGGAACACAAAAATTGTTGGGCCTGGCATAAAATGTCTGAGAGTGAGAGTGTGATTATTTTATCGTTTAAGTTTGTAGATTAATCACTAGCTTAAAGAGTGCCTATTAAATGTAGATATACTTTTTTGTGTTGAACACGATCAAACATTTGGCTCTTTGCATTCGGATGATTAATGTGCAAAATTTATTATTATTATTTTGGAGCAATTTTGGCAAGAATTTTTTTTTCAAAATATTTTTTATTTTTTTTCATTTTTTTTCATTATTTTTTATTATTTTTTATTTTCTATACCAACCAGTGTAACAGAAAAAAGAAAGCTTTTTTGCTCGAAAGGTAAATGTTTTTATGATAAATATTTTGCAAGAAAAAATCAACAGATAAGAAGTGTTTGGTGATAAGAAGCATAATTTGCATGACAGATTTAACATTCACTCCCAAAGTGAAAAGCTCTTCACATCTCTCAATTTTGTTTATTACTAAGTTGTTTAGTTGTTTGGTTTCTCTTCTGCCAACAATTCAAGTGGACAGATAAAAAAAGAGCGAAAAGCTGTCAGCGATAAAAGCGTCATTCGCTAGGGTCACTGCTTTTGAATTATCTCGGACCTGCTGATAAACAAGCAGCGTCCATTTCCAACTTTCTATTCTTTTTCTTCTCTTGTGAGCTCTCGGCGAACGCATACAACAACAACACAAACAACAACATCAACAATATTTGCTTTATTTTAATTTAGACAAAAAGTTGACTCAATTTGACTTGGAAATATTTTGCTAGTGACTTTTTTGCTGCCGATTTGAAACATGGGAGGTTGTGCGAACTCAAAGTATGCTGTGGACGAGGACAAGCAAGTCAAGAAGGAGAAAAAGCCTTTTTTGAAGCGAAAGAGTAAAAAGGAGCCGGTGGTGGCGGCGGCGGCGGCGGAGAGCGAGGCGAAGCAGGAGGGCGCTGAGTCAGAGGGCCAAAAGCCAGTTGAGAACGAGAAGGCGGAAAAGAGTGAGGGGCAAACGGGCGCCAAAGCCGAAAAAGAGGACATCGACTTCATTGACAGGGAGGAGGCCGAAAAAGCCAACGCTGCGGAGGCCGGCGCACAGCCAGAGTCCGACGAGGCCAAAAAAGAGGTGACCACGTACCAAACGACAGTGGTGAAGCACACGCAGAAAGAGGGCGACGAGCTACTCCAGTACTTGAGGGACGAGGCGTTCAAGAGCCTGCAAAACTCGCTCAAAAACCTGAACCAAAATCGCACCCAGACCACCACTGCCAGCTCGTCCATGCACGAAACGCCCGAGACGGCCACAGACGACTCGAGCCAAGACCTGCTCCAGCAGATCAAAAGCCAAGTGCTCAGCTCGCTGGGCAAAAGCAACGAAGAGCTGATCAACTGTGTGCTGGACGCCGGAGCGGCCATGATCAAAGAGGCCAAAGTAAAAAACATGAACGAGCTGGAGCAAGAGCTCGAGAGCCAGTACGGCGACCAGTCCGACATGGTCAAAAAAGTGATCAACTCGACCACTGGATTCTTGACTGCCAAGGGCACAGAGGCCGGCGCCATGCTCAGCACCATACTGGCCAATGCCAACTCGGGCATCCAGGGCATAATGAACGAGACCGAAAAGACCACAGTCAAAGTGACTAGGACAGTTACTGAACAGGTGCTGAGCGGCGGTCAACTCAACGAAATCACCAAGATAATCGCTTCGGATGTTCCTTGCAGCGAGCCGGCTCCTTGCTTCCAGGACCTGATCAAGAATATTTCTGGCGATTCGAAAACGGTCAAAACAGGCACCACTCTCACCAGTACTAGCACTACTGTGGATGAGACGCGTCAGACTGTGGACGAGGGCGCTGAAGAGCAAGAAGAGCGAAGCGCGGCCCAGAGTGGCGAGGAGATCAGCAGCCAAGCCGAGCAAGTGGTCAACAAAGTGATAAATGCGGCGGTTGAGATTGTCAACCAGGATGAGGGTGGCGCTGAGACCAGCGGTCAGCAACAGGGCGAAACCAATGTGGAAATCGAGGAGCAGTCGACTGTGACCACCTCGACCACCAAATTAGTGCTAAACGGCGACCAGACCCTTGATCAAGTGCAGAGTGAATTTTTCAAGCAAGGAAAACAATCTGCCGAACAAGTTGTTAACAAATTGAACACTAATGAGTTAGTCGAAATCGGCTCTAATTAACACACAAATATTATCTAGCTTGAACTTGATCAACAAACAGTCTCTTAGATTAGCTGCGTATGTTTGTTGTTAAACAAAAATTAATCAAAAGAATTCCTTTACCATTTTCATTTTGGTATTTAAATGAGGTCTTCTAAATTTTGAATATTTTAGCAGCAATTTAGATCTAATCTGGCTCATAATTAATGTCTTTTTTATTTGATTTTTTTTTTTTTTGGGTCAAAAAGTGTTGTAACTTTTTTTTTTTTTTTTCGTGTTGGATGAGTTTCTCAAAGCTTCCGAAGATTAGAAAATTTTTATCACTTTTTTTTTTGTATGAACCTTTAGATATGTCTGAAAAGTACTGCACATAAATAGACTCTAATAGCTTTTTTTTTGGATGTTCTGCATTTTTTTGTCGCTTAATTATTCTGATAAATTTTGCCTAAACTTAGAATTTAGAAACAAATTTTTTCTTTCTCTCTAATGTTTAAAATTTAGTCTAGACTTGAATATTTTTGATGTTTTCTTCAAAAAGAAAATATTTTTTTTATTTTAATTGAATTTAATAAATTATTTAAAAAAAGAAGAATTTCGGTGCAATTTTTCAAATTTAATTATTTATTAATCCAAAAATTTGACATGCTTATTTATCAAAATTTTGAATTCATTGAATCAAAAATCTATATTGCGCTAATTATATTTATTTTTTTGTTTGTATGCTCTAAAGCTTTGACCGATCTCCGACCAGTGACTCAGTGCCCGCCCAAATAAAGCAGTCCTGTAGTTAAACACAAAAAGATAACTCGTGTAACAAAAAAAATTATAAAAATAACACTATAGCTAATTAATTAGACAAGAAAAATAAAGTTTTTTTTATTTTATTAGTGGCTAACTGTGTAACAAGAAAAACATGTTTGAGACAGAAAAATTTATTTTTTAACAAAATAAAAAAATTTTATAAAATTACAAAAAGCAAAAAAAAATTATTCTTTGGCTTTTGGAATACGACCTCTTTTTATTTTGGAATGTAAAGGAATATTCTTAACTTGAATTGGTACATTACATAAATTAAAACGAATTTAAAAAAAAATGATGTGTTTACAAATTAATTCTTTGGAAAAAGAATACAGTCAATCCTCGATATAACGAGCAAGTTGGGCGAAAATTTCGTTGCTCGTTAAATCGAAACTCGTTATATCGAAATTGCATTGAAAAAGATGGGCAAAAAAAATTTTTTTTTCAAAATGTTTATTGGTAAAAAAATAAATAAAAAAGGAAAAAAAATACAAAATTATTAAAATCTCGATGGCCTAACATTGTCGCATACTTTAAGGCTTGTAGTTGAATTTCGATTCCACTCACAGTTACGTTGCTATACTTTTGAACTTGTTCGAACCAAAACAAAACGGCTTTATCGACATCATCGAAACTCGATAATTTGATTCTTTTTTTTTCTGCACCGCACAAGTTCTTCTCAAAGTGCTCTAAAATTTTTTCTTTAGACGAGAGAATTGTCGAAATGGTCGATGTGTTGACGCTATACTCTTTTGCGAGAATTGAAGTAGCGATTTTTTGTTCGCAATGTTTTTTTATTATTTCAACTTTTGTTTCAAGTGAAATACACTTTCTTTTTTTTTGATTAAGATTGGACATTTTTTATAAACAATTAGATAGGAAATGTTTTCTGGTGATTTATAGTTATTCATGAAGATAAGTTAATTGTTTTGTTTTTATTTTTTTTTTATATAAAAAGTGTGAAAAAATTTCTTTTGTTCAAGCTCGTTATAGGAAGTTTTTATTCTTAAGAAAATGATTAAGCGGTATTTCATTATAAGCTCGTTATATCAAGTTTTCGTTATATCGAATTAATTTTTATATCATTTTCTATAGCTCGTAATCGGTTCTAGCCAAGTTGCTCGTTATAAAGGGTTTCTCGTTATATAGGGTCTCGTTATACGGAGGATTGACTGTAACAGGTACAGCAGCTTTTTAACCAACTTTGTTTATTAAGCTCAACAATCCAAATTTTATTAAAAAGTTCTTTAAAATCTTCAAAATCTAACCGCGATCTCTTGCTTAAGCTTTTTCTCAATTTTATTATTTATTATTGCTTATTTGTATATCTGTACCGAGATAAAGCTACTTCAGATTAAATAAAATAAAAAAAAAGAAAATTAAAAAATTAAAATAAAGTTAAATAAAATAAAACAAAAATAAAGAATAAGAAAAAAATAAAGTTTAAATGATATAAGTTAAAAAGTAAATAAATATTAAAATTAAAATTAGATCAATTTTGATAGAGAGTAACACAATTATTATTATTATTATTTATTTGTTTTATCTGTGCCGAGCTAAAGCTCTATTAAAAAATTTCTCTTACTCTGACTTTTATATTAGAGACATTTTGCTTCTTAATCAAGGATAAAAGTAAAAAAAGAGCACTAAATGTTTAAAAAAAATTGACACTAAAAATGTCAATTTGATATAAAATCATTTATTTTGTTACTAATTAAGATAATTTGTTTACGATAAAGCTTGCTCAAAATTTAGTTTTTTTTTTTAGTTTTTTTTGTTACAGAGTTAGATATTTTGATTATTGAATTAGATAATTTGTTTTATTTTAATTTTTGCGATTAATTTTTGTAAAATAAATAATAATTATATTTCAATATTAAAGTGTTTATTAAAAGAGTATTGTAGTAGTAGGAATAACTGCGACTCGAGCAAGTCGAGATGGACCATAAGACTGTGGCAGTTCTTTGCATTGATCAAGCTTTGCTTTGAAAATTTTTTAATTAGCTCTCTTGTAACCATCTTTGCATGGACCCTTAAATTATAATTGTTTCTTTGGACATGTCTGATTACAAATTTGGCAGTTTCTACGCCATTTTAATCTCAAATAAAATCACCTCTTTTTGTTTGCGGGTTTTTTTCGAAAGGTCATAAATCCTTTATTTTTAAAGAATGAAGACTAAGGCCAAGTGATTTGGAAAGAGAACTTTTGACAGCTTTAATAAAGGTCTGTTTTGACGTTAGGCTGATTTCACGATTCTGAGCCTCAATTGAAGAAGTGTTTCCACTTACTAGCCATTTTCTTAGACTCTCCCTTTCAATTTTGACCAAAATGTATCTTCAATAGGTCTAGCTTCTGGCAAATAGACAGGATTATTCAATACCAAGGTCTAATGACGCTTCTGCGTAATGAGAGCTCGCCAAGTTGGGAAAGAATGTAAATTTTGTTGTCTGAATGATACTTATTGATGAGGAGAAGCAATCTTCTGCTCAAACTTAAGTAACCATTTATGGTGGACAGTAACTTTTTGCCTAATGCATGAATTTTTTCATGGTGTAAAAGCACACGTTTTCAAAAGGTCTCTATTTAAATCATTTTTTTTCAGTATCAGCAAGATGTAAACTGACTTGGCAAATAATACAAAGTATATTCATATAAGACAGTCTGGGTGAATTCTTTAGGACATAGCTAGACTTTTCTAAAGGCGATCTCTTGCTTTCGAATTTGCAGCTATGAGATGCTCTTTTCAAAAAGCTGAGAGTGATGGGAAGATTTTTCAATGAAAAAATTGTGATAACCCAAAAATAATTAATGAATTTTTGTGTTTTTTTTGTAAAATTTAAATTTTTACAAATTTCTAAATAAACAAAAATAATATTTTATGTGAAAAAAAAATTAAACTTTACTAGTTAACTTTTGGTAAAGGATTAAAAAAACTAGTTTAATGATTTTTTTTTAAAACTTGGCTAAAAAAGTAAAAATAAGTTTTTATTCCAGATTTCATAAGCCTGTTTGTAAATTCAGTTGCTGTGGGAAGTTATTACATTTTCCTTCAGTTTCATTTTAAAGATGTATTTAGCAAAATTTTCCATTAAAAAAGTTTAGTGATTGAATTTTTTTTTTTGATTCTTCACCCAAGTGGTGTGTGCTGGATGAATAAATGAATAGATTAAATAGAAATATTCAAATAAATTGACCATGTTGAGACAAAAAGCAGACGATTTACGCTTGCCACCCTAAATAAGCCTCGTTGCATAATTTAATTGAAAAATAATTTTAATGAAAAATAATGAGCATCGAGAAATCAAATATAAAATTTCAATAAAATTAGAATTTATTGGGTCAAATTTCAAATAATTAGGCAGCAAAAAAAATTTTCTATTACACTTGCGGACCACTTGATACAAAATATATCCACTTTCAAAATATATATTTGTATACTATGGCAGTGCTTTCTTTTGATTCAAGTTAAATAAAACATCTTATTTGGACAAGGTTAATGTGTGTTTTAAATTTTGAAATAGATCATATTTTTGCTAAGTGATTTTAAATTAAAAAATTTCAAAACGATTGTTTTAAAAAAGTGGACGCTCACCACTAATTGACATCAGGCTATTTATTCAATTATTTGGCAAGATTTTTATTTCATGAATACATTTTTTACCTTAAATTTATATTTGTTTTTTGGAATGTCAATAATACTTTTGATCTCTTCATTCACTTGAATTTTTTTTTAATTTTTTATTTTTTATTAATTTATTAATAGCCTTTCAATAATCAAATTCAAAGTGAGCAAAATTTTCATAATTAATTTTTCATGGCAAAAATAAATCTAAATATTAAAACAACTATTCAATCTTTGTATTTTGATTATTAAAAAATTAAAAAAAAAAGATAATTTTTACTCAAAAAAATCCTATATAAATTTAAGGTAAAAAATGTTATTTTGCCATATCTAAGACACATCTTGGCAGATGAAAAAATTTAATTTGAATTTGTTTTCAAAATTAGCAAAGTCACATGATGGACAGTTTATTTTTAATGAATTTTTAAGATAAAATTAAATGTAAAAAAAATTTGTAAGTTTTTACCTTACTAGCAAATTTAACTCAAAACAAAAATTAAGTGTATTTTATTTTTGTTTGTAGTTGGGCATGCTTTGGTCATATTTAATGATTCAGGGTATTTAATTTAGTTAGCTCTGGTCCATTTAGCTCAAGCTTATGAATTTTTAATTTGAGGAAATTTCAAAATTCGGCTACAGGATCAATTAATAGAAGTAATCGTTTGTTAAAAAAATAAATGAAAAAAAAAAAAAATTTGCAATTCATTTTTAAAAAACCGAGCCAGTTTAGCTCGATTTGAGAGAAAAAATTTGGGCAATTAATTTGCATTATTGCAATAATTAGGCCTATTCGAACAAATAGATAATTCAATATTGGCTGCCAATAGATGAGAATAAAGCAATGATTAAGCTCTGGAAAGAGAACTAGTTTGAACTGGCAAACATTTGCCTGCAACAAAAAGCAATTTAGATATTTAAAGACAGACGATAACATAGCTAGAAATTCAAGTGTTTTCTCAATGCCTACTTCTCTGTATTAGAAAAAAAAAAGAAGAAAATAAAGATAATTTTTATTTATTTCTTTTTAAAATATGCTCAAAGTACGAGTTTAATGATATCTAATGAAAAAGCTAGTTAAGTAGAAATAGCTTTTTTTTTCTATTTGAGCAAAACGAGAGAATGATAGCAAGAGCTTATTTTATGAGATTCAAAGCATTAGGAGTTTAAGAGCAACTACAACAACTAACAAGAATATATTGCATTACATCTGACCCAGTTTTTGTTTAGTAGGGAAGTGAATGACCGCGACTGGCAGCCGAATAGATCAATTTAAGATTGAATTCTGCTAATTGAATGCATTTTTGTTCGATCAGATAAGCCTCCGGAGAGCTCGCCGCTGTGTCAGAAGCAAAAACCTATCTACAAAGCAATTTATGCAGATATTGCTTTCAAGCACCTTAGAATGCGAATCGTTTCTTGTAGGCAAAGAAATCCGCATTGAGCAAACACAACAATTTATCATAAAAAATTGATTTTTTTCTTGTTGTTGTTTCAGAAAATTTCTAAAACTTTGACTAGAAATGAAATTTGGCTCGAGCGAGCCTTATTAGTAAGAATATTTTTTCAACTTAACTTGATTGTTCTTGGAATTAAGCTGCTTAGTGAGGTGTATGCTTTGTTGTGTGTGTGTGACGTAAGCATGCCTAGAATTAACTTGAACAATAATCTCGTGCTTTGGGACAATTTTAAAAAGCGTTGTGTGTGTGTGTGTGTGTATGCAGCATATTTTAATTATGTTTGAAAATTTTAAAGTTTAATTTGAAAAATTTTCATAAAAATGATTCATTTCGAAAAAAAAAAAAAATTTTTTTCTAGATAGGCGGTGGATTTTAAGTAGATAGTGTGTGGAGCTGAGCTAGAGTTGATCAAGTAGATACAATTCAATTTTTTGGTCAATAATTTGTTTATCTGAGCTGCTTCCGGCGCTCTCCCCTCTCAGTATTAGGTTACAGTCAACAAAGATCAAATTGCGGGATAAGTTGGCTCTTAGGACTGGCAATAAATCAATCGAAAGAGGCGAATTTGCATTCGTCCGTATTCCAGACCATCATTCAAGCTCCAGTTACAACTTTCTATGCGGTTGTAGCATATTGTTTGGGTTAAGTATCATAAAGGTTAGATCTAGCAAATATGATTGTTTTTTTGAAGCGCATAAATCTTGGCTTCAAATAAATCAGGACATGTGATTGATTGTGATATTTGAGATTGGCTTTTGGTAGCGCAGCGCTTTTCATTAATTCCTAGTTTTGTCAATCAATCTTTAATCTATTCTAATGCAAATTTTTCATTATTAGGCAAACAATTTCCTCTCTCTCTCAGGATTTCGAATGCAAGCTATTTCAATTTACATATTGTTGAAAAAATGACAAAGCTTGCCACACACTGGATCAGAGAAAGTGGCCTTTTTTTCTTAATTCCACAGATAACAAAATTTTTATTTTGTATCGAGTTTAAATATGAAAATTTAGGGTTTTTTTGGAATAATAAAATTTCTCTAAATTGTAAATTTTTTTTTTGCTATAGTAAATTTTGGTAAGCATATTAGTAACAAAAAAAAAAATTCTCTAATTTTAAATTTTTTATTTTTTTGCTAGAAAAATTCAAATTATTATGATAATTTTTTTAGATTTTTTTTTAATTTTGCCGGTCCTTCTTCCAATTAGGGAAAGTTGTTCGATAAGTCAGTCATTGTCCTGACTTTTCTTCATTTTTATCATGAGAACAAAATAAGTTATGAAATTTTTTCAAAAAAGTAAACTTTTTGTATGAATACTAGAAATTAAAAAAAAGATAATTTCTAAATTTTAAATTTTTTTTTTTCGCTAGAAAAGATTCAAAATTATTATGATAATTTTTTAGAGTTGAACAGAATTTTTTTTAGATTTTTTAATTTTGCCGGTCCTTCTTCCAATTAGGGAAAGTTGGTCAATAAGTCAGACATTGTCCTGACTTTTCTTCATTTTTATCATGAGAACAAAATAAGTTATGAAATTTTTTTTAAATAGTAAACTTTTTGTAAGCATATTTGAAATTAAAAAAAAAAGAAAGTTTTTCTTGATTATTCTTTAAGCTTGAAAAGTATGTTTTCTATCCAAAAATAACTTATGTAGTAAAATACAACTTTTGATTTTATGTTCATACAGGTAAAGAGTATTGTGCTAGTAAAAAAAATCCTGCCATTTAAAGCTTACTTCTTGATAATTAACTAGATTTTCTCATTTTTGAATAATAAAATTTCTAGATAAATTTTACATTGTTTCTTAAAAAAAAATTTTTTTAAATAAAAATCCAAGCAAAGCCATTCAAGACATTTTGACAAAAAAAATTAATTGACTGCTTTTGTAACATTCAATATCTGAGTGTAATCAATTTTATAGAATCAAAACAAAAAGACTCTTTAGTCGACAAGATCAAATGTAGAGCTTCATTCATTCAAGTGGTTTTTTTTTTTAAGTCTTGCATTTTTTTCAAAAAGTGTTTATAAAAATTAGAAAAAAAAAGTTGAAAGTGATAAGATAAATTTTTTAATAAGTTGAATTTATTTGTTAATTAACAAATTCACTAGAGCTATGTGAGTATAAAATCGGTTGCCATGGCAACCAGTTTATTTCGAGCCATAATTTAAATGTTTAATTTTTGTTGTTGTTGAAATTTGAATTCAGATGAAAAATGGGTTGTGCTAGTTCGAAGCCCTCGTCGTCCGCCAAGGACAAGCATAAAAAAAACATAAAGTCGAAAAAAAGCGTCGAAAACGGCTCGACCGGCAAATTGCACGAAGAGACCGGCACGCCGAACGGCATCGACTCGCTGCCACTCAAATCCAAGCCGATCAGCTTGCCAGCGAGCCTGCTCGAGCAAATAGAACACAACAGCCAGCCAGTGATCGACTACATAGGCCACATTGTCCACCGGGAGCTGAACGCCGAGCTGATCTCGCACAGTCAGTCGGCCAACATGGCATCGGTGGTGCTGGCCGCAGCAGTGGCCAAGGACAACGCCGACTTGATCCAAGACGTGGCCTCCAAGGCTGTCTATCTAATAGCCAACAAGAACCAAAACTATCGGCCGGACACCTACCAGCAGTTGAATGACGCTCTCAAGGCCACCGAATACTTGTTCAAAAATCAGACCAACAAAAACAGAATCATCGACTTGACAGTGGACACCATTGAGAGCTCGATTGAGGCCATTAATCAAGAGATGGAGGCGCACGGCAATCAGTTCAGTCTGGACGAATTTTTGGCCAAAAACAGCCTGGTCCAACAGCAGCAGCAGCAGCACTTGACTCCGCCGCAGACCCCCGAGACCAACGGCAGCACAGATCAGCCAAATCAGTCGACGCCGTTCATCGACTGGGACAATGCACAGCTGTTGTCGCGCGCACAAGCCACCGAAGTGGCTAGGATTCTGTTCTTGTCGAACAAAGCTCGTCCAGTGGTGCACGCCAGTCCCAAAGCTAAAGACGCCTACGTTGTAAATAAGCAAGAAGACGATTTGACCGAAGTGGCTCTGAGCAGAGATGAGATAGAGCAAATTTTGAACAACTACGACGACCAGCCCAAGTATGTGGAGCTGGTCGAAAATTATCCCTCAATAAACTTGTCTCCGATAAGAGCCGGGTCGCAGCGGGCCTACTTGGACGACACTCCGCATCTCTCGTCCTGCACCACAAGGGCTGTCAATTTGACCAACCATTTGAACGAGTGGAATGAAGAGTTTACCAATGTGACCCATGACGACACCATCCACTTCGCGTCAGATACTCAAGAAAGTATACAAACCCATGATGGTGTCGACAGCGAAAAGGCTGATAACAGTAGCGATGGCAAAAATGCGTCGCTCTTCGTTAAGACTACCGTTATCACTGAGACTTGTGTGCTAACTCCTCCTCTAGATAAAGATAATTTAGGTAGGACATGTTTGATCAATCAAGCTTTTAGGGATTGTTTTAATTTTTAAATTTTTATTTTTTTAGCACATTTTTATTTAAGTTTTTATATTGAGCCAAAAATGTCAACATAAAAAAAATTTTTTTTTTAAAACTCAAAAATTAAAAAATTTAAGTGGGAAAAAATTTGAAAAAAAATTTAAACTTTTTTTGACATTTTTGCTTAATTTAAAAATTAAAAAAAAAAATTTTTTTTAATAAGACTCAAAAATTAAAAAATTTAAGCTTTTTTTCCAAGACATAAATCCGCTCATCAAAGAATGCTAGTCATTTAGTTCCTATTGACTGAATTTGGGAAAATGTTCTGAGAAAAGTAAAAAATTTAGTTCTTCCAAGGTTTATTTACCGAAAAAACATCTTTGCCTTAAAAAAACATTCTAAAGGTTGCTGGTTGAAAATCAGGAATTTTTCCCAAATTAATTTTTTCTTGTTTTTTGAGCTTTCTTTATGTGATGCGTATGCGAATATCATGTTTGGCGTCAATTGTTATGATGGTAATGTAATGTTTGATTCATTACATTAAACGTAACATTTTTGCTTAATATGCTATTTTAAAGAGTTTTTTTACGATTTTTTTTCATTCGGGATTTGTGAACTTTGGTACAAATTAACAGAACAGAACCTACCGGGCATCTTGAAGTTTAGGACCCAAAAAATCAGATCAAAAAGTTTTTTTTTGAATGATTTTCGATTAAATCTCTCTGCAAAATGCTAACTAATGCAAAAAACATGCTAAATATTAGATAATGCTCTTGAAAAACTCTGCAATTTTTTAAGAAAATTCACCTCATTAAAAAGTATTTAATTCAACTGCGCAATTTAATTGCAGAGTTTTTGCAGAGCCTTATCTAATATTTAGCATGTTTTTTGCATTAGCTAGCATTTTGCAGAGAGATTTAATCGAATACCATTCAAAATAAAAAAACTTTTTGATCTGATTTTTTTGATCCTAAACCTCAAGATGCCAACCTAACGCTAAAAAAGCTTGTAACTTTTAAGGGTTTTAACTAGTTCTGCAGCATAAGTGCAACAAGCAAAGTTGTATTAATTATGAAGGTCTGCTAAATTTTCAGAGTTAAGCAGAGCTTTGTACACCATTAGCAGACTTTTACAGTTGATGCAACTTTGAATGTCGCACCATGCTGCACTCACAGAACTAATTTTAAGCTAGTAGAAAAAAAGTTATTTAATTTTTTAACACTTTTTTCTGTTCTTTTGTCCTAAACTACACAAAACAAGTTTTTGCAGAAGCTAGCATTAGGTGCTACAATTTACAGAACTAATCTTAGACTTGTTAGAAAAAAATATTTTCTTTTTGTTATTAAATTTAATTTAATTCTTAAAATCGAAAGGCAAAGTAAAATTTTTAATAAAATTTCATTTTTAAAATTTTATCAAAATATTTTAAATGTGCTTTCTTTTTCAAAAATTTAAAAATAAAGCTTTGAAATTTAAAAAAATTGTAAAAATCTGCGATGGAATTTAACTACGCATTTAAAATGATTTTTAAATAATGCGCATTTAAAATTTTACTTTGTCTTCCACTGTTCATTTGATCAACGATTGTAGGGTTAATCGAAATTTTTATTTTTTAAAAGTAAAATTAGAAATAATTATCCTAATAATCATTACATTAGTGAATTTTTAGCAAATTTAAATTTTAAATATTTACAAAAAATTAAATTAAAAAAAAACTCAAACCATTAAATTTGTTAAAAATCAACAATATTAATTAACTTTTAAGCCAAAGTTTAAAATATCTACTTTTTTTACGCTAATAGCGGTAATTTAAATAAAAAAAAATTTTAAACTTTTGATCAAATATGATTGTTTATTAGCACAGTTAAAATGGGGACAAAATGACTAATGTATTGCAATAATCTTGAGCTAGAGTTGCGGTAAAAGAGATACTTAAATTTCCAAATTTTTAGAGGGTTTTCAAGAGTTTTAGTTTTTACCCAGAGAATATTAAAGTTTATTGACCTGTTAACTATTTTTCTGTAATATATCGTTAATTTTATTGTGAAATTTTATAAAAATTTTAATTCTTTTCAAATTCTGTATCATTCACAAACGAATATTTAAAATAAATGAAAATTTCACATAGATTTTAACAATATATTTAAGACAAATGATTAACAGGTCAGGTCACCAAACTTTGAGATCCCCTGGGTAAAATAAAATTCTATTTATCTAAATTTTATATTTTTTTAATTGAATTCACTCAATATTCGCCACTTTTTTAATTTGCCAAATTTTTTTTGTATGAGAACACATCATCAATCATTTTTTAATTAAATCTTTTAAAATCAAATGTCAAATTTGAAATATATGTAGAATTTTTTTTATATTTTTGAAAAAAAAATAATCTTCTACACATCACAAAAATTAATTTTTATGGAAGCTTATTGCGCAATACAAGCAAAATTACAGAAATAGAAAAAGTTTTTAGAGTCAAGACATTTCTTATTTTCTTTTTGTAAACTAAAATTTTTATGTGGTAAAAACTTGGTCACGAAGACATCGTAGCGTTTCTTAAATTTTTTAAGGTATACTTGATACAATTTAATTAAATTTTTTTTTAGAATAAAAATGAATTTCCTTCCTTAAAGATTAAAATTTTTTGTATAATTAAATAAATGGGTATTAATGAACAATTTTTGACTATGATTAAGTTTTGTTTGCGGAAATTAATCATTATTAAAAATAACAGATTTGTCTTTTTCACTAATCAAAAATAAATATTGATTTTAAGTAAAAATGTGCTAATTAATCGAAAAAAAAATTGTGATTTTTAAATTAATTATTAATTTTTGAAAATATTCTAGAAAAAGGCCAGTTAGATCCATGTCTCAAACAGAGCTTGTTGGATGACCGATTCTACAATAATGATTCATTCAAGGTTTGATCTCAATTTTTTGAAGTTTGTGAAGATTTAAAAAAAAAAAAAAATTTAGAGCGAAGCGCCAGTAAATGGTGATGAGGAAAACCAGGCCGCAACCATCATTCAATCGGCAGTCAGAGGACACGAAGCACGTCAGGGTGAAGGTAAGCGTTTTTAGATTTGTAAATTTTTGCATGAGATTTGGTGCCACCAAGTGACAAAATTTAATTAAATATATTAAAAAAGCAATTGAGAACGAGGCCGATGATCTCGGTGTCAATCAAAATGAGCTTGACTGTGAAAGCCAAAAAGCTGCTATTAAAATTCAGGCAACTTTTAGAGGTTTCAAAACACGCAAGCATTTGCATCATCAACAAGGTACACTCAAAACCCTTACTGCTGATTTTTGCTATCCTGATTATGCAAATTAGTTCTCTTTTATCTGTTTGATTGATTGAGTGAATTTAAATTAGAAATGTTCTGGCAAACGCCCGTCTTGCGCTGCCGTAATTAATGCTGTTTTGAAAAGGAATGCTAATGCTAGTTTAATCTCAAGCTGATTATTTATTGAAAATAGTTCTAATAAAAATATTTTTATAAAAAAAAACTTGCATGTTAATAAAGCTCGGCAATTTTGCTGCAAACTATTTGAAGAATGTTTTTAGTCTTGATTAAAATTTGTGAGAATTAGACTAAGTTTTGATTAGAAGCTATCCGAGATAAGAGCAAGGCAAACTCGAGCTACGAGTCAACACTTGCATCAAATCCAAAAGCATCATTAGATAATAAATTAGAAAAATCTGTTGATTTAAACTCGACTTATTCTGATAATAAAAATGATCTGGTGGCGGATTATATTCACAATAGTTCTAACTGTAATTCTGATACTATCTCTAATACTCCTATTTGCGGTATGGATTCAAATAAAAGAGACAAAGAAGGTGAGCCCAAAGGTCTACTAGACCGAGCGGCGACCAAGATTCAGTCGACGTTCCGCGGATACAAGACTCGCAAAGTGATCAAAACAAATCCCAGCAAAGCTGAATCCGCTTCCATTTGTGGCAAAAACTTCAACAATAATCCCGAACAAGCTGCCATTAAGATTCAGTCAACTTTCCGTGGATACAAAGCCCGCAAACAGCTTAAGCCTAAACTAGTTGAGCTTCGCTCTTCCAAAAATTAACCCTTAGTAATCATTAATTTATTCTAATTATCTCTCTAGCATGCTTTTGCCTAAATCTCATCAACTTTTTTTTTTTTTTAAATAGGCTTGGATTTTTAAATTTTTTATTTTTTTTAAAGGCGATGGTCCAAATAATGGCGAATAGAAGAAACCACATGAACAAGCAAATGGATCGAATTCATTCATTTTTTTCTTAAAAACAACATTTTTTTTTAAATCAAGAACTATATTATTTTTAGTACTTGATTAGATTATAATAAACTTTTAAGTTTCAAATATTTTTCTAGCCAAATTATTTGACTATGTTTTTCACGGAAAAAAAACAATTGCATACTTTTGAAGCCTCTCTTTTTGTTTGATGTTCATTACAAGATATTATTTTAATGTTCTTAGTTTGAAATTATAAATATATAAATAATGCTAATGATATTTTTAAAATTAGATAATTTTAAATAAATAATTAAATACTAAATTCGTATTTTTAATTTAAATAAAATTGGCGCAAACAATGTTTTTTATCACAATCATTTTTATTTATTATTTAAAATAGTATTGATTAAAAATGTCATTAACTTGATTTACTTTAATCAATAAAACAACAGTATTGTAAAGTAAAAGAATACACATAAGGAAAAAATTTGGAAGAAGCGCTTCAATACGAGATGAGCACAAGGAAAAAAATTTTTCAAAAATTATTCTGAAAGTTTATTAAAAAAATGAGTCAAAAACTCCAAGTTTCAATAAAATAATTAGTATATTTAATCATTTTGCAGAGGGCTAACTCCTTTACGAGCAGGGTTGTCAATCAGTGGAATACCCTGCACTTCTGCAGTCACAAAAATCGCTTCGATGCTTTTAAAACCGGCTACCAAGTTTCTACCACATGATAATTTTATTTATATTTCTTTTCAGACTTGTTTATATGTCATAGTTTTAAGTCTAAGTCACAAAAATTTTAGTCAAAGTCATGACTTGCACAAAAGTTTTTATCAATACCTGCTTCATCTGGACCAGTTGAAAGAATTATTTTCTAAATCTGGTTACATTTACAGAGCACATAGGTCAAGATTAACGACCAGGAATTTGGAATCAACTACTTTATTGGTATCAAATATGGATTTATTAAATTATTGACTTGACTTAAGACTTGTGACTTTCTTTTTAATTTCTTTATTATATACCCCTCTGAGTTTCTTTTAATTTTTTGACTTATTATTTGTATATTGTATTATATATCAATGTTATCAATAACGTCTATAAGATTAAATAATCTTATAAGTTTCTCTTATTTCTGTAATTTTCCTTTTATTGCGTAATGTGCTACCAAAGGCGATCTCAAGCTTGTTTGTCGTAGCTTATTACTATTATTAATATTATTTAATACAAAATTTAAAAATGAATAAAATTAAAATTTTCTATTTTTGAATGAGAGATTTTTTAATGCAATAAATTTAAAATCCTATAGACTTAAGAAAAATTTAAAATTTAAAAAAACAATGAAAAAAAGAATGAAAAAGCTTTCTTTTTCAATTTCAAGGATAATCAACAGATTAGTGTTCATGTTTTAAATGGTTGATTAACGCTTCATTAATTTAAATTCACTATAAAATATTGATAATATATAAAAAAATTTAAATTATTAAAGTATTTAATTTTATATTCATTACAAAGTTATTTGAAAAAATAAATCGACAAGTTATTCAAGTTAAATAATTCAAATTTTGAAGCAAACTCTAAAAAAATTAAGTTTATGTTACAGGATATCATGTCTCTATGCTTCAAAAAGGTTTCGGGATCATGGATTGACAATGAACTTATTTTTAATTTATGAATACTTTATTCCTTAGCATAAAAAATGTTCTTTTGTGTCCCTTACCTTTAAAACGTCTTGAACTTTGTTGTTTTTATTTTCAAAATGAAAGGAAATCTTGAAAATATGGTTAATTTATTTATTGATGATTTAATCTCTTATAAGGAGAAGTGAAAATTAAAAAATTCCAAAAAAAAAAGAAAAATTTTGTTTATTTTTGCTGCGAGTGGACTATAAGGTTTATTTATTTCATTAATATTTTGATCTTTTATTTAATCATTTTTTTAAAGGCTGGATTGAAGGGTATGCTCTTGGTGTGCCATCCACCAATAATGCTTTAGAATCCTGGAATTTCATCATGAAGCTAGAGTCAACTATGAGGCAAATTTAAGTTCATTCCTTACAATATTAGAGAATGACATTATTGGGCGTTAGTCAAGAGAAAGACATCCCGAAAACGTAAATCGCGCAAATTTTTACACTGACTTTAAATTCGATCTACAATTGAATACTGCCGCTTTTCAATAAACCAGCAATATTAAAAATGACTATATTATCAAAATCTCTTCCTTTAATTGTCGTATTTTTTATGGTCATCTAGATCTTAATCTTTAGCTGACAAAAGAAACAGTTGACGACTATATTTCTACAAAACAAATTTTATCTTGGCTTACATTTAGTGATTACTCTCAATTTTTCCAGATCAACGAGATCAATCTATGCTCCGATGATTGGAAAGAAACAAAATTCAATTGTGGAGAATTTTCTATAAACTACATCTGCATTCATGTTCTTGGCCTTGCATATCGTTACAAGCTTTGCATTTCCCAGAAGAAGTTAAAATTATTTCAATAGGTCAAAAAAACAAAAAGCACCTTTGTTTTACCAAGATGATTGTGATTTGAACACTTCAGATAATGAATCCGATTTCGAGCAAGCAATTGTCGAACAAGAGCCTCGTAGTGAATCAATAGTCGTAGAGAAAGCAAATGTTGCTAAAGCTAAAATCGATGAAGCTAGAGTGGATTTATCAAGAAAAAGAGAGAGGCCAAAGAAATCAACAACTCAACAAGGTAAAAAATCCAAAAAAAAATTGATAATTTTTATTTTTTTTCATTTTATCTAGATTTATTTTTTGTTAATTCAATCATTCAATTCATTTTGTCATTTAAATAAATATTTTTGTCACTAAAATTAGTTTAATTTGTCAGTGAAAATTAAACAGTCATCTCAACACATATATTTGTCAGTCGTTTAGTTTTTTTGTCAGAATAATTAGTTTTTTATAGTCAGCCAAAATAGATTAAATTAATCACCACTTTTAGAAAAATTAAAATAAAAGAAAAAAAGACCGATTTTGGAAAATTAGAAGGCAAGAGAACTTGGACCAAAATTTATGAATTTATTTTTTTTCAAAAACATGATTAATAAGTATCCAAAAGAAACTGAAAGATGACTTTTCAAACGGAAAATGAAAATTTCTGTTGAATTTTTTATCTATTAATTTTAATAGTGAAAAGATTTTTGAATTGACTCATTGAACTAGAATTGATCAGTGCCTCAGAAGGCTTGTTCCAATCATTTAGTACTCTGTTGTTAAAAAAGTGTCCCCTCTGATTGCAATTTTTAATTGTCTGCTCAGCGAGCCTCCTTTAGTGTCTTCTGATTCCCTCAGCAGGCCCTGATGAAGATATCGAGTTACATCTGATAGAAAGTTTTGTCCAATTAACTTGACTAATTCCACTTTAGAATTAAAAATTCTCTTCTTTCGCTTGTCAAGCCTGGAACTGTGAGTCTACTGCTAAATCCCCAATTACGGATTCTTGGTGCCAACTTTGTGTCTCTTTGTACATTCTCTATAATATCCCATAGCTGTATTAGGAGAGCATATCTAGATGATGTCTTACAAATGTGCAGAACAAAAGTCTTAATGTGTCAACGACCCAAAACCTGAATGTCCGCCTTTTTATACCCAACACTTCAGATTGCATGAAAGGGTGATTCCAAGATCCTTTTCAGAATCTTTATAGAATATCATTGATTCTTGGTAATGCCCAAGTTTTTGTGATCTTTCTTTGATTAAGCTTTCAATAGTCTACACAAAAGCTTAGGTATTAATAGCACAGGAGAAGACCGCGATGATTTTGGAATTTCAATAATATCATTATTTATTTATTTATTTAAATTAAAATGTGACCTATGGTCTGCTGCTTGAAGAAAGAGCACTCTCCTTTCAGCATAAAAAATAATTTACAAAATTTCAAATACGAAAATTACTTAGATGGAGTAAGAATTTCAAAATAAAAAGAAAAAATTAAATATCAAGTAAAAAAGTGGTTAATAGTTTATAAATAGTTTTTAAGATGGATTTCTTATCACTTCTAATAATACCATTTTTAAAAATTGTATTATCTCTATTTTGTAGTGTCAAAAAATCTAATACAAAAATCAAATTTTTAATAAAATTGAACAGAAATTTAATTTTAATTTAGCTATTTTGAAAAAAAATTGAATTTAAAAGAACTTATTTAAAATGGCTATCAACAATATTTTTTTCTAGTTTATACTTATTCGATTCCGCTCAAATAAGTTAAATTTTTTTTTTTAAGTTCAATTTTAAAAATTCGAATCAAAGTTTTTTTATTGTGCTTTTACACCATTGAACTTTAGTGGAGGAAAATTCCTATTCACTGTTTGACAAAAAATCTCATTAATCTAACAAATTATTTTTTAATTTAAAAACAACTTTTACACAAACAAAATTAGAAACCTTTTTATAAAAGTAGCGAGTGCCAATTTTCCATGGAAATGAACATTTATTTTTAATGTCTGAACACAAACTTTTAAACAAACATTTAATAATTAGTCGGAATCAAGAATTTTAGAGTTGAAAAATAATTAAAATTCATAAATTGGCAAAATTATGAAATTTGTGTTAAAAAATGAGCTTAGAACCAAGTTGTAGCTGCCAAGATGTGAGTGCATCGACTCTCGGCTTTTTTAATAAGCGAAATTTTGAAGCATCTCGAGCTCTCATTGAAACTCGTAGCGAAAACCAGAAACCCTTTGGCAAACAAAAGCAAATAAATTCAATCTGGGATCTTCAGCCTATAGACTTCAGCGTAAAATTGTACCATCCCAAGCCGCCCAAGCGCAATTCCAGAGACGCCATCAGGCCTTGGACCTATGACAAATACTTGAGGCCGATTCAGTCGGGAGACAATGAGCAGCCAGAGAAAATTTCCGCAGACAAGTCAATAGTAGAGAGCTATTTGAATGAAAACTATGATTTCAACAGGCAGGAAAGCGAGGTCGACTTCCAAAAATCTTTCCGAGCGCTCACTCCAAACGGGGCTCGGATGGAAGCGTCCAAGATAATGGGCTTTAGAGATGGTCTCGACCAGTTCAAAAATCCAAAACCTCATGACTTTAGAGGAGTATTTTTCTATTAAATTTTTTTTATTTTTTTATTCTACTTAAAATAAAAGCTAAAAACTTTGCTTGGTATGAGTGAATTTCGAACGCGATTTGAAAAAGACCCTTTCAACATCAAATTCCTATCAAATAGCCTAAATCAAGGTAATTAGCAAAAGTTTTTCTTTAATTGTGTTTTTAATTGTCCACAGCCCGAAGCAAAATTTTGATCTAAATATTTGAAATTTAAGTTCATGGTCTTGCTGGTACATTGACTTTGCGTGATACAGATCCGGGACTTCAATTGGGCGACAAGGTAAAAAAAGCCGAACCTCATTATGATCCGAAATTGGTCTTGCCTCGGTTGTCGTTTCCCAACAAGTTCAATGGCTACACAAGACACAGACGAAAAGACCGATCTGTTGAAAGTGCCTTTTGGGACAGGGTTTTGCCCAGGCTCACTGATCGCCTAAATGACACACGATTCAAAAACTCCATTGACAATTTACACTCAGAATAAGCATAATTGATTTTAATTTAAATTATCTTTAATTTTTTGAAACAAAAAAATTATTTATCTATTTATTTATTTATTTGAAAAAAAAACCTTTGTATGCATACTATTAAAATTAAGAAAAGATCGCATGAATTTATGTTTGTAGAAAATAAAAATATTTTTTGATTTTTTTAAATTTTCAATTAAATGATCATGGATATTTTGAATTCAAGTCAACACGAAGAGTGTGTGAATTTAAGTTTTTTTTCATTATTGAACACAAAAAGTCTTTGGATGAGAAGAACAACGACTTTTCTCTGGTTTCTCTTCCTAATGTGTGGCGCTACCAAGGCGTCGGAAATTTTTTTGTCTTCAATAGAGCAGATTCTCAAGAGAAAATACCAGCCAAGAGCAAACACAAACCAGCTGAATGTTTTTTATGATCTAACTATCAGAACAATCGGTTATAACTATTTCGAAATTCTCTATCCCCTGATACATGTGCTGGAAAATGAATTAGCTTCAGTCGAGTCAGGACATGTGACTCTTATATTGGTAATCTTTTATTTTTTTACCTATTCTGTTTTCAATTATCTCATGAAATAAGACCAATATTTTAAGTCTCACTTTCGCGAAAATTTTTTTAAATTATAAAAACAAAGCTTAAAATTCTATGCAGATACATGTTCAATTAAACACTTATTATTTTTTTAATTAAATTTAACTAATCATTTCAACATCTTTTTGATTATTATTTTGAAGTGCTAAATTTTTCATCAATTTTTTGAAAAGTTTAACAACTTTACACTATTAATAATATCTAAGACAGAATTCTAAAGATTGAATAAAGTTTAAAAATAATTTTTTTTTTTTTATTAAAAATTTAAAACTAAATTTATTTAAATTTTTTAAGAATTAAAAATTTTCTAATTGAATCTCACGAAATTTCATGTTACTAGAGTAGCTTTAATTTTATCAAATTTTGCGAACCTTGTTTTTATATTGATCGCCCACGTCTCAGCGTTTGTCTTTAAGGAAATTGATTTTTAAAATTCTTCTAAAAAAACTACAATGTGGAGATAATACAGAATTAGAAGGAGGTGTTTATTGATGATTAATTCTTAAAAATTGTAAAATAAATTTAAAAATTTAATCCTAATTACTGAGGAAAAATTTTTTTTTCCAACTTTTTGATTTTATGTAATAATCAAAAAATGCTTCAAATGTTAATTTGATTTATGTTTTAAACTTTTTTACAGCAAGAAGTTATAAATAATAAATAATATTCAAAAAGCTTCGCTCAAATTTATGCAAAACCGGATTCCCTACACCACGGACTCCTTTAATTCATCTCAGATTTTGTTAAAATAAAAATAATTTCAAAATAAACCCTAAATTAACAAAACGTAATACGTCAGACGGCGTTTTACCAATAGTCAAAAAATGGTTTATTTTGAAAAATCAAATAAGAATTATTGTTTCAAAATTTTTTTTTAAAATAATAAATTTTTCAACTTATTGATTGTATGAAATACTCAAAAAATGCCTCAAAAGTTGATTTGATTTATGTATTTATGATTGTTATTAATTATTAAAGGACACAAAAATACAAAATATTATTTTTTCTAAGTAAAAAATTTAAGCTCATTGTCATCCCATGCCTTAATGCTGTAACTCATCGAAGCTATCCCGGAAATAAATTAACGGCGTTTAATCTAGCGTTTATACGCACTATTGAACGCGTATAAACGCAGATTTGAACGCGTTTTCCGACGTTATTAATCGTTCTTTAAATGTAACTTTTTAACGCTAAATTACAGGATTAAACGGGTTTAAATAACACGTTTAAACTATCTAATAATGCGTTTTTTAACGAATATGAACGCTAATAAATTTAATTTTCAATTAATAAAAAATAAAAATTTTTAATTCATATCGAATTAGGATTAGTTAATTTTTTTAATAAATTTTTTTTAAGTTTAAAATATATTTTATATCAAAATTGAAAAAAAAACGGAATTGATTCAAAATACAGCTTTTTATTACCAGAAGTAGATGGTTCTACTTGAATTTTTGATGAAGTTTTATCTATTTTTTTATTATTTTATATTTTTCAATTAATTATTTATGTAGATCAAAAAATATTAGTTAAATTTAAAATTGATATTTAAAAATTGATTAAATAAAACCTCTTTTTATTATATACCATTAAGAACAAAAAGTACAAAAGTACAGCGAGGAACAGGGCCAAACGAGGCACAATTTAAATTATGATAAAGTATAGATACCTTACATTGAAAGCATTGAAAATTTTTAAAAAAATTTATAACTTAAAAACATTTTTTTAAATTGTAAATTTAAAATTAATAAATTTTTTAATAAAAATTTTATTTTAGATAAAGAGATAATAGGAACAAAAATTTCTGACTTGAGATTTTGAAATTTTTCATTTTATATTTAATTTTGACTTAAGTTTTCCAGTCAAAACTAGCTACGAATTTATTGACATTTTATTTTAACTTCTATTTTGAGTCAAATGTTCTTGGTCATAACATAAACTTTGTCTCACAATTTAGATTTTTTCCATAGACTTAAACCATTTCTCTAGTTATAATATCCCAACAATGCTCCAAATAAATCTACTGACCATGGTCATCTTTAAAATAAAAAAACTTTATTTCATGAGATAAATAAATAACCAATTTTCAAAATTATCTATTTTCGAAGGGCTCGTCAATTTTTGATCTTCTGTCGATCACATTAGTTGGTATGCTATCTTTTTCAAGCAGTCAAAAACTGAGGGTTGAAAATATAAGGTTGTTCAATACATGGTCAATGAGTGGTTTACTAAGCCACTTCTGGTTGTTCAGCATTCTTTTTGTATTTTCACCTTTGAAAATCGAATTTTGGGAAGCAATTTTAACACTTTTATTTTTTATTCTTTATCTCATATTTTCGGAGATTATCTATAAATGTTTAACTCCGTGCAGAGAGTTTGTTCTTAAAAAAACTTCATCAAATACTCTACTATCCGACCAGTTCCATTACGATCTAGAAAGTATTTTAAACAAAATCTATAATAAAATTAAAAGCTTATCATTGAACCCATAGATTTGAATTTTTCTTTTGAATCAGCTGAAAAAATTATAAAAGCTATAAATGCAAGTAAGTTGTCCAAAAATGTTAAAGTCTAATATTTCTAATAGAACTTGAACGCAAACGCCAACTTGTTTACCGAAGCCCAAAAGTTAAAGATGATTGTTTACTATTCGAACCTTCTAAAAAATCATCCATTTACTTTTTATAAAATCAAAGCAATTCAGTTGTTGACAGGCAGTAATTATGGCTCGTTTGGTACTTTTTTTTGCAGAAAAAAATTTGAAAAAAAAACTTTTGAGACATTTTATTTTTAGCAATAAAAAATCAATTGAAAAATTTTCTAAAAAAAAATCATGAATTATTTGCCAATACTGATTCACATAACGAACATGTATTGGATTTGCCAAAGCACGTTTTTAGTTGCGAATGTCCAGCAGATTCAAGTGTCATTGTGGAATTTTCTGCTTGCGTCATGGCTGTTGATCCCAAAGAAAATTATTTCCTGGTCACCATAGCTAGATCTAACAATATTGAAATACAAGTTTATTTTATGTTAGCTTAATAATAAATTTTTTTGTCTAAAAAAAGTAAAATTTTACGATTTCAAAAAAGGCTGAGAACTTCCAACGGCTCGTTGCACAGTTTCAAGCATTACAGACCTTTGAACAATCTGATCTTTAAATTTGAAGCAAGCGAATTCGAAAAAAAAATTCCCATATACTGGATCCCGAACAACAACTATAAGAGTAAAAACTAAATATTTTAGAAATTTTTTGACTACTTTAAATTGGTAAAAGATGGAGACCAGTTTTATCTTCATCTTGATATACATCAAGAATCGTCCAAAATAGCTAGACTGGGTCCAGTGCCAAACTGCATTATATCAACTTTTACCAATCAATCAAATTCAGCTGAGATTGAATTTTTGGATTCCATGTACTCGTTAGGATCTTTCAGCGAGAGCTTTGCTGTCAAACTTGTCAGGAATTTTAGAACAAGTGGCAGAACAACAATTGGATTCAGGATTTTTATCAATGACATTGAAATAGATTTTTTGAGTTTTGCTTCATTTGATGGTAAAATGAATTTTTTTGGAAAAATTTTAATTATTAGATTAAATGAAGTGCGATTTTTGAATGGAGAAAAAGAAAAGCTGGTTAAAATTGTTGGAAAAAGTCTACCAGAAATTGCCGGTGAAAAATTCAGTCTAAAAATTTTCATCAAAAAAAGTGATTTTGATTGTCGAATCGGTCAAAGAAATGAAGCGATTATATTTGTTCAAAAAAATAAAGGTATTTTTTATCTTTCAGTATAGTACACATTTATTTTGAGAAAAATTATTTCATCACATTAATATTTGAACAATTGAACGTTTGAAAAATTAAAATTAATTTCTGTATTATGTTAAAATAAATTAAAAATAAAATAAAGCTAGAAAAAATATTAATTGAAAATTTTTTTAAAAAAAATATGATAAAAAATAAGGTTGCTAGATACTTTTTAAAAATCATTTGAATTTCAAAAATTTCAAGGTATTATTTTAGTTTAAAATTATCGTTAAAAATCTTTGCAAAGATTTTTCAAAATTTTTAAAAAATTCTAAGATAAAAGTCTCGGAAAGTACTTGGAAATTAAAATCAAATTTAAATGGAAATTAAATTCGAATTTTCATTTTTACCATTGTTTATCATTATTTACAGTTAAAATATTGAATTTTACTAAAATTTACGTAAAATTTGGCAATTTTTTTCGATAAGTTTTCTTTGAAAGATTAGAAAAATGTTAAATTAAAAAAAAAAAATGCCGAAAAAAGTTTGTTTGATTCTAACTTTTTGTGACATACTGTACAGAAATATTCAGTAAATCATTTAATCAACCTTATGAAAAAAAAAATTTTAAAATAATTTTTAATAAGAATTTTTCAATATAATAATTAAAATAAATCAATCAATTAAATAATCAATACTAATTTCTTTTTCTTTTATTTTTATTATTCTGGCAGCGGAGCAACGGTTAAACCTTGTCAAGATTAATTTACAATATTTTATTAACAGAATGTGGAACATCACTGTATTTAAAAGTCAATTTTGGTTCTGTCACATTTTCGATTTTTCAAATCAGTGTTACCTTAAAAATAAATTAAAATTTTTGACTTTTGACCAACTCGGAAAAAAATTTTAAATTTTAATTATTGCTGTGGCTGTAAAAGTGTTGGCATTTAAATGCTGTTGGCATTTAAATTTTTAACATTAATTTTAAAATATTAAACAAAATATTTTGACAATAGATTTCTATAAGTATATTATAGAATTGAATATAGAAAAATATTTCACTGTTTAAGCTTTAGCCGAATAAAGCTATACAAAAAATCCAAAAAGATTTGACAACTATCTAAAAAATGAGACTATCTTTAATAAATTTTTTTAAGTTTTTTTTTTATTTTTCCAAAAGACCGAGAAAGAAAACTCAACAAAATACTTGATGCAATAAAAGCGGAAGATTCAATCGATGCCAAAAAACTCAGCCTAAAGGAACAATTTATGCAGTCATTGAGAGTTAACAATGGTGATTTGAGTAACTCTAATTTCAAAGATTACTTTTTGCATCTTATTTTCTTGCCTTGGAAAGTAATAAAGCTAATGAGAACTAATTTTTCTTATTTATAAAATTTACTTTTAAGATTTTGTTTTCTTTTGTTCCACCTGTGGATATTCTAAATGGTTGGCTAACACTTTTAATGTCAACTTTAATTAGTTCAATACTAATCCGTTCAATCGTGCATGAATCTGTTCTATTTGGTTGTCTGATTGGAGTTGATAGTACAACTACATTTTTCATGTAATTTATTTTGAAAATTTTATGGCGTTGCGAATTCCAGACCAAATTTAACAAGACAAAATTGGTATTAGAATAAATCTGATCACAAAATTATATTTTTTCCCTAATAATTTAAATGAGAAAATCAATTGAAAGCCTTAAAGATCTAAAAATGAATCCAAAGCTTAGGTTGAAGTTTTTATTTAATATTTTTCGAATTTTTTGATCAATTTTTATTGAAAATCAAAACGCCGATTTCTTTTTTAAAAAAAATTAAAAATTTAATTTTAGATTCATTCCTTTGGCCTTGTGCATTCCGGCAAGTAAACTTTGTTAAAAAAAGCGTCTATCTTAATAAAATAAATCTATTACAGAAAGTGATAACTTTTAAGAGTTGTTTTTTGATAGAAGATTATGAAAATTCATATTTGATAATGTTGGGAAGAAATTCAGTCAATGTGCTGTTTGGTCTTGGATTCCCATGGTCATTGGCAACTCTCGTCTCAAAGATAAAGGTAAGAATTCAATATTTTAGTTATTGTGAACTATGCAATTAAAAGTAGCAGAAGTAGTAGTGCCACCCGAAGGAGCTATGCAGTAAATAGACTCTTACATAATTTTTGTTTAGTCGTTTGCCAATTTAAGAAAAGTAATAGAAAAATTTTTTTTAATTAAAAAAAACTGAGCAATAGTTCACATTTTAAGCAAAACTTTTTATTCATTATTTTTTTTTAAAGGGAACAAATATTCAGATAGCGTCAAACAATCTACAAATTCAAATATTTTTTCTTATCTTCATTTATTTAATTTGTTATGGATTTTTGTGTCTAAGAAGAAATTTGAAATTATTCGGAAATTGTGAATTTGGAGGGAACGATTACACTCGATTTTTTTCAGCACTTCTATTCATACTTCTTTTATTTAGTGTAATTTGCTTTTTTTTTCTAGTTTCATTAGGAATTTTTATAATAAATATAAATTAATTAGAAAAGAAGTCTTATTATTAAATTTAATAAAATACTTGTTTATTTATTATTAAAATAAGCCTTTTAAAAAATTTGATAATTATAGCCTATAATTATCAAATTTTTCATCGGATGAAAACTAATATTTTAAGTTTAAAAAATAATTAAATCGAATTTTTAAAACCGGCCTTCCAGTAAATCAATGTACAAAATTTTTTGCTTATATCTCACTTACACTGAATGACACAAAAAATATTCTTAATTCTTTAGTTAAATATTAGAAAAAAAAAATTTTTGCAGCTAATTTTTTTGGCTAAAAATTTCTGTAGGATTTTATTTATTTGTTTTCTGTACTGAGCTAGAGAATAAATTATATATAAAAAATCAAAACAAAGTTAGATAATATAAGATCAAATAAAATCAAATAAATTTTTTCTAAAAAATTCATTAATTTTTATGTTAAGCTTCTTCGAAGCTATGGCAGTAAATTAGACTGTTTCTTCAACCATCTGTCCAAGTAAGTGCTGGCAATCGATTAAAAAAACGACTAACTTTAAATCGACTAATTATTTTTAGTCGATTATTAAATCGATTTATAAATCGAACGATTTTTTCTAGTTGACTATAAAGTTTCTAATATATCTCGAAATGAAAAATTAATATAATTAATTAGCCAAAAATGTTTTTTTTTTTAAATAAAGATATTTAAATTGATTTAAAATTTTAAAATTTAAAGCAAAAATTACAATTTAACGATTTATTTAAAAAAGTATTTTTATTCGTAATATAAAAAAAGATTAAAATTTTAAAAATTAAAAATTTGAAACGATATAAAATATTTTAAAAAAATTTCTAAATTATTTTACTATAAATTTCCTGAAACTACCATCATTTTGTGAATTTCTAGTGGATTTAGTTTAGAAAAAAATATTTTTAACAACTAAGTTAAAAATGATTTTATTTTAGACGTGCAAAACTGAGTTTTTATATATTCAATTTTTAATATTTTTTTTTTAAATAGGAATTCGAAACTAGTAAGATATTTGAATAAGATGTATAATAATGTCAAATGGTATTTTCGAAGTCAATGTCAGTCTGGAAGCAGCCATTCGCGTCCAGTAGGCCTTTGATTGAGTCGTTGCAAGACTTCTGGTTATTTATGTAGCTGAATAGGAGCTTTGGTTGGAGCTTGCAGGATCTAACGATGGAGGATTCAAAATTGAAAACAGCCTTCCTGACTGCAGCCTTCACTTGTTTGCAGGACTGTATGTAAGCGGCTTTCAAGTCCCAATTGAGAGGAGCCGATCTACAGAGGCAGTGGAGCTTGTACTTTTCCCTGGTTAGCTCCTTGATGTTGGGGTTGAACCACTTGGGATTTGTGCTAAGCTGGGCTTTGCGCGCTCTTGTTGGTATGGCGAGGATGGAAGCTGATGAATAAGCGCTGACTAGGAGATTGTATGAGGAGTTAGCATCATAAGACGAGAGTCTATCTCTGCTTTCTAATACATTAGTCAAATTCTGTTGTCAAATTCTTTATCTATTCTTTTTCTTGATTTAATTTTTATAGTTTTAATCTTTTTTTATATTACGAATAAAAATACTTTTTTAAATAAATCGTTAAATTGTAATTTTTGCTTTAAATTTTAAAATTTTAAATCAATTTAAATATCTTTATTTAAAAAAAAAAATCTTTTTGGCTAATTAATTATATTAATTTTTCATTTAGAAATATATTTGAAACTTTATAGTAAACTAGAAAAAATCGTTCAATTTTTAAATCGATTTAATAGTCGACTAAAAATATTTAATAGATTTAATAGCCGACTAAAAAAAATAGTCGATTTATTAAATTTGTCAATCGATTGGAGTCTATTGCCAACACTAGTCTTAAGTTAAACATTTCTAATGGCAAACTCTAAATGAGGTCTAACCAGAGCTGTGTTGTAACAATTATTTTATAAAATTAAATAAATGAAGTCTTCATGGCATGGGCACTAGCCTGTTGATTAACCTTGAGAGTTAAAAAATGCCTTAGAAATATCAAAAAAAAGATCGCAAACCTTTGTTAAAGAAAAAAAGAATTCGGAAGATTTTTAAGCATTTTACAATGGATTAAGTTTTATTGATAGCTTCTTTTAGCTCGGATAGGGAAGAAGATTAAAAAAACATATAAAATGTTAATCTTAAAAAACATAACATAAAGAAAAAATTGAGATTTTAACTCTGTAAAAGAGTGAAGTAAAACATAAATTCGAACATAATTAACTTAAAATGTGACTAAAACGTATACACTTTTTGCTAAATGTGAATAAAACATAAATGACTAAATAAATTATTCAAAAAGTGAATAAAACATATCGAAATAAAAAAAAAACTAACTTGAAATTATTTTGAAGAAAAGTGATTAAAACATAAACCTTTAATTTAGATATTTAATTTTTTTTTCAACCATGAAAAGAAAAATCGAATGGATTTTTATGGCTAAATTCAACTCCGGTATCGAACTCGAGTTTTATTTAAACCAATTTCCGAAGGCTACTTCCTCTCATGGAAATTTAATCATCTTGATTCAATTGATATATTGAAATGTGAGGGAGGTCATAAAACATTTAAGTGTAATGGCAAGCATACAGTTTATATTAACCCAGATTGTTTCTGCCCTGATTGTACGAATTGCACATGCAGTAATTTCTTGGACGCAGCAATATGTATCCATTTGGTAGGCTCTTGCTTTCTTGATTCTATAGACTTCCCTGGAATAAAGATTAGACGTTTTGTTTCAAAATCTAAAACAAAAAAACGAAAAGTCGGGCCATGGTACGAAATGGAATAATATATGTTTTTTTCACCTTTTTTATTGATCAAATTGACTTAAATTTTTTTTTATACTTTGTATAAATTTATATGTTTTGGATAACTTTTTGATAAATTTAATTTATGTTTTATTCACAGAATTTAAAAATGAGTTTATGTTTTGATTCACATTTTTATAAAATAAAAATAGTTTTATGCTTGATTCACTTTTTATATGTTTTAGTAACATTTTATATGTTTTTTTAATCTTCATCCCTCGGATAGTGTAATTTCAGCAAATATAATATTCTGTTTGTTGCTAAAATAATCATTGATAAGTTTTTGAACATCTCAATCTCATAATTTTTATTGATAAAGTCAGTATTGGTTCTATTAAAAATCGTAACGCCGGCCTCGGCCATTTTGTCTACCCATTCGTCCGGTCTGTTCGACCAAGGAGTCCGGATGGGTTGGCCGTGCCGGACGGCTAGCATTACGATTTTATTAGAACCGCTGTAAATGTATATTTAAGAATTTCACCAAAACATTTACCAATATCTGTTTCTGAATCAAAAATTTTTTTTTACACTCTAGTTCATTAATTTTGTAATTTGAGTTAGATTTTCTGAATTTGTTAATCCAGAAAGGTTTACTAGATTTTGGATATTTTTTCATATTTTATCACTAAAAATTGACCACGTTTTGATTCTAAACTCTCATAATTTATATCTCAATTCACTTGTAAATTTGTTGCATAAAAGCCTAAATTCCGCATATTTTGATTTTAATCTTTTTGCTTTCCTTCTTTGTCCAATTGTATCAATAATGTCTCTAAATAGTATTTGCCTAAATAACTTACAAGATTTAACTGGGATAGACCTGTTTGCAGCTTCACTTAATTCACGGAGCAATTTTCATTTTGGCTGTTTCTTTATTTTAATTCAGTCAGCTCTTTTGAAGTCATAACTAAATTTCTCATGGCTAGCTTGGTTAATACCAGACTTGTTTATAAGCCACAAGTCTTATGTCAAGTCAAGTAAATGACTTAATTTTTTTTTATAAGTCAAATTTTGACTCGACTTACATATATTTTTTTTAAAATAAATTACTAAATAAACCATAATCTTAGAATTATATCGGCCACATTTTTCTGCATTTATTCACAAGGTTCAGCCTTCAGACAAAAAATATATTTCGTTGAATAGCGCACATTTAAAGATAGGTGAAACATTTCTTAAAGAAATAGAATTTAATTTTTTAACATTCTATGATTTTTTTATGATTCGTTAATTATAAAACAAAATTTAGTTCAAGTAATAACTTGGACTTAAAAAAAAAATAAAATTTTAAGTCATTGGCTTGAATTAACAAGAAAAAATTAAGTACAGTCATAACTTTGACTTTAAATTTTTGAGACTTTGACTAAGATTTATTTTATTTATATCCAGACTTATTTATGAAACTGTTATACAAATGCAATTTTAGTTTAGTTTAAGTTGTACTGGGGAGTGATCACTTGTCCCGACCGTAAAGAACTTTAAATTCATAGATTTGATCAAGATAACTAGTTGAGGATATAAACAGGTCAAGAATTTCATTTTAAAAAATGTAAATAAATTTTTCTTTTCAATGTAATTTAGAATTTTAATTAACCATTTTTTACTAATAAAATTGATTACATTTTACCAAAATTTACGTAAATTATAGGAAATTTTTTTTATACATAATTTTGAAAATAAATATTGAAGGATAAAAAAGTTCTTTTTTTTTTTAAAAAATACCAAATTATTTCTTTTTTTTGGACATTTTTTTTACATAAGTTTACGTAAAATTTTGTAAATTTACTATTTTTTACGTATATTATCCCAAATTACAAAATCCGGAACACCACTGTAGTTAAACTAAAGTTTCGAACTGAATTAAAGGAATTACACTTTTTGATGTTTTAAATTACGCTAAAGATCATAATTTTATCAGTTTCAAAATAATTTTCAAATAATAAAAATAAATTAAAAATTTTGTAAATGAGACTTTTCGCTTTCATAATAGGTCAAAATAATTAATAATATTGATTTTAATATAACAAAATATCAAATCAGATGATGAAACAACTAGATATTTTTATTAGATAAACGATAGAAAGATCAAACACTTTATAAAAAAATTTCTTGTACGAAATTAATTGATCATAATCAAAGAATAATGAATACAATGCCTTGGATTTTTTGAATTTATAAAACACGTTCTCTAAAGACTGTTGAACATTTAAATATTTAAAATGCGTTCATATTTTCAATCAAAGAATGTTAAAAGATTTTATACAATCTGGAAGAAATGGAAAAAACAAATAAAGATGACTGATTTTTTTTAGATATTACTTTTACTAAATTTTTATTTTTGTAATTTTAATATTTTCTTTTTATCCCATTAAAATAAAGAAAAAAATATTTGTTCTTTGTTTCGTAATTTTGTCTTATTACGGACATTTACTCAAGACCCGACTAGGAAGAGTTAACCGTGAGTCCCTGTATTAGATTTATTAGAGATCTTAAATTCGTTTGCTAAAAATAACAATGTTTACATGAACTCTTTTATTTGTATAAAAATTGATTACTATGTATGACATCAAAAACGCTAGTCTTAGTCAATATAAGTGTCTCAAAAATCGTTGCCAAACAAGAAGGCACAGTAATAGGTGCCTTATTGAAATTTAAAATAAAATATAAATAAAAACTTCAATTTTTTATCAAAAATTGTTTTTGTTTATTATGTAAAAATACATACATGTGAAAATTGTTAAAAAAAAATCGTTTCATTTTAAATAAATTTATTTATTTTTGAAATAAAAAAAAGAGCTTCTTTTATTCAATTTTTTTTCTAGACTAAATAAAAAAAGTGACAATCACATAAAATTAGTTTAAAAAATTGAATATTTATTTGACTCAAATACCCTGCTTATCTATTTTTTTTTTTAATCTTTCTAATAAAATTGATGCTTGGAAAATTAATTGACCCGACTATTCAGGACAGAGACACTCAAGGTTCATCTGAAAAGTAGATAATTTATATTTTCTTGTGATATTTAAAAAAGTATATTTTCATTTTTTTAAATCAATCCATTTTTTCTAAATAAAATGAATATCATATATAAAATATATAAAATATCATATATAAAATATATAAAATTTTTAGAAAAATTTTAATAGAATCCTAAGAAAAATTTTTGTACTTTATTAATTTTTTCTAAAGATCAAAATGCACTGTGCATAATCTTTGCTTGGTATGAAAAATAAATTAGAAGCGATTTAAATTTATTTTTTATCAAATTGTAGATATAAGTCATGTCATTTTTAAATCAATTGATCAAGTCGACTTTCAAACTTCATGGATTAAACCTGAACACGTGATTGCAACTCTGAGAAACTTGGTTACAAATTTTTATCAGATTTTTTATAGGGAATCAACAAAAATTTTGGCAGAAAATTTAAGCAAAATAGATGAACAAAAACATGAAGACACTCTTGAAAAAATAATAGATGAGTTGACAAAAAAAAATTGTAATCAATTCTAGATTTTTTAACAAAATTAAAACTTTTTTATTTAGTGGATGGCTCATCTTGCTTGACCAAAATAGATATTGAAAATGTTCTTAAAGAATTTAGCCGCGATGATAGAAACTCAAACGAAAAGTAAACTCTATCTCCATAAGAAACAATTCATTTGTTTCATTGATTTAACTTAAGGGAAGAAATCTTTCACATAATCGATGCATTCGATGTTCCCAAATCAATTTATTGTGAAGTCACTAAAAAATTAATAAAGTAATTTAATAAAAGCAATATAAATTTTTTTTCAACTTCACAAGATTGTCAAATGACCAACGATCAAACAAAAGTGTCAATCACAGAACATTATTAGCTGGCAGTCGAGCCAAAATTGATATCTTTTCCCAAAGATTCAAATTAATTCATCAAGTAAAAATCTAAAAAGTAAGACTTTAATAATAATTAGTCTTATTTATATAGAGAACTATGAGACATGAACTATTTAGTCCATGTGTGGTCAGTTCAAACAATATTGGCAAAAAAAAATTTCAAGTAAATTGAATAAATTTAAAAAAAAGAAGTGTTTTAACCTTAACTTTAAATTTTAGCTCAAACCGATTGAATATTTGCTGAGTAATATAAACCACGCTGAGGACATCATTGTCCTAGGCATGATTTCTCAACTAAAAGAGGTTTAAAATGTCTTTGATAACAAAGAGAGAATTTTTTTCATAATTTTTATTAGAACAAATTTTTTATCGAGGATCCAACAGGTCATCTGCCATTGAACCTAGCAGATGCCAAATACCATAGTGGAATTTATACTGAAGGTTGTTTTGTTCTAGCCGAAGGTAATTTGGTCGATGGTATTTTCGAAGTAAAAGCCCTCGGTTTTCCTCCAGCAGAATTTGAATCTACTTCAAGGTAAATAAATGAGTTAAAATTAACCCTAGGGTAAATTACATTAAAGAGCGTATTTTGGAAACATTAATTATTTTGGTGGTCCAAATGAAATAAGCTGCAAATCATCTATTGCATTAAGTCAAGCCCAGTTGTCTGTCGATTCCATGATAGTTTTTCTATCCGATGTTTGGCTCGATTCGGCTAAAGTATTCGAAAAACTTCAGACACTTTTTGTAGGATATTCTGATTGTCCTCCGTACGCATTTGTTTTTTGCGGGAATTTTCTATCAGATCTTAAATATGGCCTGAGATGCAATGAATTAATTGGTAAGTCATAATGAAGTTTAATTAATTGCTTGAATATTTAAAAAATTTTAAGAGGGTTTCAAGAGACTGGCTGATTTAATTTCTCAGTTCGAAGCCATCAAAGATAACAGTAATTTTATATTTATAGCTGGGCCTCAGGATCCAGGCGTAGTAAGAGTTTACCCAAGGTAATTTTTTTTTTTATTTTTTTGTTAAAAGGGAATATTTAAAATAAAAAGCCTTTCAATATAATTTTTACCTAGATTAAAATGCTAAAAGCATTTTATTTTCAAGTTTTTAAAAAAATTTTTTTTGAAGAGGAGTTAATAAAATAATTAAAGAAATTTAAAATTAGAAAGTGAAAAGGGGATTTTTTTGTGAAATTTTTTAATTTATTTGTTATTTAAATAAAAATGTTTGTTTTTTTTAATTATTTTCACATCAAGTACCTTTAACTCGATGTAGTTTTGCAAAAATAAATAAAAATTTACGAAAAAAAAATTGAAGTTTTTGATTTCAATTTCATTTTAAATTTCAGAATATTTTGAATATCAAAAATTGATTTTTTTTCTACAAATTTTACTCAATTTTCGCACATATATTCGCTTTATCTGATAATAAATATTTTTGTTTTTTTTTTGCTTGATCGTCTTATATTATTCTATCAAATGTTTTGATTAATTTAAATTGATAAATTGAATGAAGCTTTTTTAATTAATTGAAATCTGGTAACAAAAAATACCATTTGGATAATTTAATATAATTAAAAAATAAATCATATTCTAGTCAATTATTTTAAAGAATATTTGTTTTGAAAATAAATTTTAAATAAATAAATTTTTTGGTTAATATTTTTCAATTTTATTATTTTGATAATTCAATTTAAGTTGTTATTTATTCTAGAGCAGGTATTTTGCCTCATTGCACAGAGTACATTCGTAAAAAAATTCCAAAATGTCACTTTGCATCTAATCCATGTCGCATTCAATTCGGTTCGAGGCAAATTGTGGTATTTCGAGAAGACTTGCTTCAAAAAATGAGCCGAAACGCCATAAGAATACCCGATGCTGACAAACTAACAGATGATGTAATTTACATCAAAATTTTTCTTCAAGTTTTTTATCTCAATTTTTAAGCTGGCAAAAACCCTAATTTGTCAAGCTCATTTGGCTCCATTGCCACTACATGTAGTTCCAATTTATTGGAATTACGACCACGTAATGAGATTGTATCCTTTGCCAGATTTGGTCGTGGTGGCAGACAAGCAAAAAGCTTTCACATACACATACACAGACTGTACAGTAATCAATCCGGTAAGAATTTGGCAAAATTTGGTGACAAAAATAATCATTTATTCTTTAAAAGGGATCTTTTCCGTATAACAATTTTACTTTCAAAGTTTATGTACCTTCAACTAAACAAATAGAAGATTGTGTCATACCAAATGATTGAAAATTTTTTTTATATTTTATTTTGAATTAAAATTGAAAAAAACTAACTACTTTTTTGTCTAAAATATTCAGCTATAAATAAAAATAATTTGATTATATTTTATGTTTTTGTTCAAGTAGGACAAAGTACCCAGTTTTTCCAAAGCTTCAACGCAAACAGACGCAAACATGTTTTCTTTGTATGTAGCCATCAAAATGTACTTTTCTGTTTGAGCTAAAACCAAACCCTTGGATCCCTACGAACAGGCTAAAAGATCATTCTGAATTTCAAACCAAATTAAGTTTACATCTTTGGCATAAATGGACTTGTCGTCAGATCGAAGACATGCATAATTTGACTCGTCAAAGTAGATGCCTCTTTCCCTGGTCAAATTGGTGTTCTGAAACGCATCTATCAACACTTCAATGTCAACATCATGCATCTGAAAACAAAAAGCTTGTTCAAAATCAAAAAAGTTCCATTTTACTTTTACCTGAAAGCCAACAGATGACGCCTTCACAGAATAATCATCTTTATTTAATAAAGCACACCTGTCTATGTGCTGGGTTGATATGAGGGCATCATGAAGCAAATTCTGTAATTGATTCATTATTTTTTGTTAAATAAAGAAATATTTAGAGAAGTAAATAAAATAATGTTGGCATGGAAATAAAGCATAAACTGAAAAAAAGGTTTGAGCATCTAATTTAAATTTATTTTGCTCTTAGTCAGGAGTAAGAATTTTTTTTGTTTAAAAATAAAAATTAAAAAAATTGTTGATTATCTTTTGAAAAACAAGAAAAAAATAAATTTTCAATTGAAAATTAATTAATCTAAAACATAAAATTAGTTATTTAATTAATAAATTACTAACCATCAAATTGAAAACATCAGATAATGTTCAAAAATCTTTAAATATTTAGAGTGTCGATTTGACATGAGTGTTTTGATCAAATTTTGCGAAAATCCTCAAAATGCATGAGAATTTATCTTAGCTAGAAAAAATATTATTTTTATTGCTGAAGTTTTTTACAATACTTGGCTATTTATTCAGAGGATTTTAAGGTATTTGACGTGAATTAAAAATTTACATCAAAAAAATGGTCTTTATTTATTTTAAATCTAATAAATAAGTTCTATTTTTGTCATCTTTTAAAAAGAAAAAAAATCTTAAACAACCAACAAATTGTAAAGTATACCTTTTTTTAACACAGAAATTTTTTTTCTAGTCTATTCTAAATTTTGATTGTTAAATGGTTTGAGGATTTTAAAAACAGGTTGAACTTTCAATTAGGCTAATTAAAATTTGGTTTACTAGCAAAAATCAATGGTTAATTATTTAAATATCTTTATTAATTGGAAAAATGAATTTTCTGTAATTATCTGCGAAGAACATTATGTAGATATTATGAATTTTTTCAATTCAAAGAAAATCCCAGCACCCTTCATTCAAATCAAGATTGGCACAGTAATAGGCTATCAAGCTGGTGGATCAACTGATAATCCCTTTTCAGGAATCGATTTTAATAAGAAATATTGAAATTCTTTGAGAGATTATCAATTTTAATAAAAAATTAAAAAATTTCTAAAAAGATAAATGAATAAATTTATTTTAAATATTTAAATGATTTTTAATTACAGCCATTTATTTTTTGGTACACAAAATTTTGTAACCATCAAGGTTGGTAAAGAAAAAAGTACTCCGCTTCCAATAGCTGATTATAGGAGGAATAATACCTCCATATTTATTTAATAATTAAATTTATTAAATTTACAAATAAATTTAAAGCTATTTGAATATAAAATTTGAGATTAGCTTGCTGAAGACTCTTAATTAGTTTAATTAATAAAAAAAACTGATTCATCAATTTTTCTAAGAATCGAGTTGCCAGCGTTTTGAATACTCTGTCTGGAGTAGTTATTAAAGAATGGTGAGTGGCCGTAAATGATAAGAAAGACTTTAAAAATTGGAAAAAAAAATATTTATTTTAAGAATAATTCAAGAACTTTAAAAAATAACAATGATTTTAAAGACACTAAAAACTCATTTGTTTTAATTTAAATTTTTTATAATTTTTCAATTCATATTTTAGATTAAAGTCGTGACGATTCGAAAAATTAAGAAAATTTTTAATTTTGATTTTTAACTGTACTTTTTACAGCCTAAATAATAAAAATCCTAAAAGTACCATTGGATTTATTTTCTGCACATTAGAAAATAAACAATGCTGAAGAAAAAAACAACAAAAATTTTTTAGGGACACATAAATTCAGGATTTTGGTCACATTCATCAGTAAATTTTACATCTTTACAATAGGTTTTGAATCTTGGACACACGTCTTTGATTAGTATTGAATAATGGGCGAGAAAAAGCCTGTATTGACAGTCGCAAATTTTTCCATTCTCTTCAATGGTACTTTCTGTAAAAATGCGCACTCGTCTATGTGAAGAAGAGAGCTGTTTGAGCACACACTTGTCTATGGAAGCGAGCGTGTCCGACGACAACACCAGATCCATAAAAAAGTTCGAGTCTGATTGCTTTGAGTTGACGCAGAAGCTTCGGTTGCTGAACTTAAGGCTGTAGTTTTTGGACAAGTTTAATCTGAGCAAAACGCTCGTGTCATAGCGAGAAAAGGCGCTGTCAGGAATGGTGGTGAGTCTGTCATGTTGGTTGGACATGTCCAGCTTGATCAAACCTCCCAAATACTTGGGCACTTTGTCCAAATAGTTGTTTTCCAAGTAAAGCATTCTAAGGCTGCTCATAGCCGAGAACATCTTCTCGAAGTCAATGCTTTCCAGTCTGTTTTCAGAAAGTCTAAGAAGCTGCAAATTTGTGAAGTTTGACGAATTGTCCAAATCCATTCTCTCAATTTGGTTGCCGCTTAGGTCCAGCACGTACAGCAGATTTTGGCTGTTGAACACTGAAAAGTCCACTCTCCTAATTGTGTTCGACTGAAGGAACAATTTTTGAAGTTTTTTTAGATTCTTGAACAGGTCACTGTGCAGAAATTCAATTTGATTGAATGACAAGTCTAAAAGATTGAGTTCTTGGACCGAGTCGAATGTGTTGTTGGCTATTTTTTTGATTTTGTTGTGGGACAGGTCCAGATGCGTTAGTAGAGGTAAGAGTTGGAGCGCATCGGGTGTCAAGTCCTCTAGGGAATTTCGTGATAGCTGAAGGTTGCTGAGCCGGTCCAAGTTGATCACATTTTTCACTTCTGCGATGTCATTCGCATTGAGGATCAAAGTTGACAGAGATTTTTTCAGCCTGGTTGAAAAGTTGTAATTCAAATGGGTGACATTGTTGTTCGAAAGGTCTAGTGTTTCCAATGGCGAGTGGCAGTTCTGCAGGGCGCTCAAGTCCCAAATTCGATTTGAGCTCAGATCAATGTAGTTCAGATTGTTCAGTTGTGTCAGGTCGGGAATTCGATTGAGTGAATTGTTTTTAAGCACTATGGACTCAATGGAATCTTTGAAGTTCTTGTCGAATTTACTAAAATTAATGTGAGTCAAGAAATTGTTCGAAAGGTAGATATTTTTTATCGACTTGACGGAATTGAAAAAGCTCTCGTGTACTGATCTCAAATTTGGTGCGTCCATGAAAAGAATGCTGATTGACAGTCCTTGGAAAATGTTTTCTATTGTTGAAATGTTATCTCCCAATCTCAGGGTAAATGTATCGATTAATTCTATATCATGCTTTTTTGGTATTTCGGTGTCGACCTCTAGGTCGAATGGTGAATCAAAAGTACATGTCACATAATCGTAGCCACTGTCGTTTTCACAGGTGCAGCCTTTCATGTTGCATACTTCCTTCGAATCTAAATGTGCAAGTAAACTAATCAAAATCAAAAACTCTACATGACGCATTTCTTCCGAGCGGTTTATTTACCTAATCTAGGTAAAGTAATGCTTATCTAAACAAAATTTGGAATCTTTTAAGAAATTTCATGAATTTGTCAGGTATAAAACAATGAAATTATTTTGATCGCTAAAATTTATATATGTTAAAATTTCAAAATTATATTGTGTCATTTTTTATTTTGAAAAAAAATCAATACAAAGGTAAAATTGTTTGCTAGGAAAATTTTTTCGGTTTAATTCTCATTTTATTTTAATTTCATAATATTTCTATATAACTTGACTTAATTGTAAAATTAAAATTTTCTGATTATTCAAAAAAATATTTAGAACAGAAAAAACCATGCGATAAAATTGTGACATTTGAAAATTTGATTAATACGCACTTAAAAATTGTTCTAATCAAAAAAGCTTGGATACCCTCTTTTTAATAAAATTAATAGTTTTTTATATTTTTTAAGCAAAAAGTTCCCCAAACACGGTTTCCAGGCGATATAGACTAAAAAATCAAAAACTTTTGCATTGTGATTCAGGGTAAAAAATAAATTTTGCCAATTAAAAAATAAAGGCGTTTAATAACGCAATTGTATAAAACTATTATTATATAAAACTTTTATTTTATTTTTTTTAGAAAATAAAAAATAAAACTTTCCTTCAATGATGAAGATCAAAATTAGTTGAAGATTGTAGCAATACTATTCAAAAATAATCTCCTAAAAAAAAAAACTATTTGACAAAAGTACAAAAAAATTTTCTGGGAAATTATATAAAAATATTTGTATAGTTTACTAGCAAATTTAGAGAGGTGGTAGTGTGGTGGGAATGGTGGTTTTTGCTTCTACTTGCCACCCGGTTTGAGTTCATTGCAAAATCATTTCTCTAGATTGCTGTTACCATTCATCTAAAAAATGGAACCTGGCATTAGAACAGCGATTATCTTCCTATGGGAACGTGCCAGGACTCGCGAGTCAAAGGGACTATGAATAATGGCGTCGAAAGACGTAAGTAGCGAGTATAAAAAAACTCTGTTATAAGCAGCAATGCTTCTACAAGCTAACCAAATATAACTTGTGTTATTCTACAAGAGTTTAGACTAGTCGCAGAAAACTACTACTACTACTTCTACAATTTACCAGAAAATTTCTTTTTGCTAATTAAAACCCAAATAAAAAGGTTCATTTACGTTTACACCATATCTTACCACTAAAAACTCAAACTGGTTAGTTATTTTAATTTTTGTACCAATGTTTCTAATTAAAAAAAATAATTTATAAATTTAAATAGAATTTTTTTGGGATTTTGTGGATTTAATTAATTATATATTTGATTTGATTAATAGTTTTTTTTAAACTTTTTCTTTTACGTAAATTCTCAATTTTTAAAGCAAATAACAGAGAAATTTTGAAATTGACTGAGATAATGATTCAAAGCATACAACTGCCATTAACCTTGAAAGTTAAAAATTAATAAAGTTTAGTTTTTTACCGCCCTTTTTTGGTTTATTTAACATCTTTTACCGAATGTATGAATTCCCGTAAATTTAGGTAATATAAAAAAGCTTTAAGAAATAATTAAATCCACAAATTAAAAAAAATCTTTAAAAAGAGACTATTTTTTGTTTTTTTTGAAAAAAAAATCTTAAAAAATACAATACTGGTTTATTCTGATGATCTTAGCAGAACTGACGCAAATTTTCCAAAATTTTGGGAAGTTAATCGAATTTTTTTTTAAAATAGAAAGGGCCAAAAAAAATCAAATTTTTTTCAATTTTAACACTTTTTTCTTTTTTTTACAAAAATTAATAAAAAAATTTTAAAATTTAGCTTTTTTAATATCGAAATTATTATTTTCATTAATTCTAGTGATTTGACCAGTCTCCACTTTTCTCAATTACGATTTCAATTACTTAATAAATCAAAGTCTAGAATTTTAAGTGGCAAAAACTTCAAATTGAATTGCGATCTTTTTCAGATGATTAATATGTTTACCTGGTCAGCAAGTAATTTACCCGAATAGCCAAAAAAATCTACTTAGCTCTTTAATTAATAATAAAACGATTTAAAAAAATACTTTAATATTGACGATTTTACTAATTGTTAAATCTCAAAAAAGAATAAATTAATATTAACAAAAGGAAAAAATTTTGTACAAGTCTAATTGAGCTTTCTTAAGTTATTCATAATAAAAGACGGAATCAAATTATGGCCAGTCATTCTAGTTTTAAAGGGGATATTTGAAAAATTATTCAATTAAGAGTGCAATACCCTTCAGTTATTGAAAAATTAAAATTAGCGCGATTGATTCAAATTCTATTGAATTTTTTTTTTAATTTTCGTAATTTTACGAAAATTTACGTAAATTAACGTCAACCATCATGTCAAATCAATACTATGTAATTTAAAAAAATTTCAATCTATCTGGTTAAAAATTCACGTAAATTTGGTAAACAGGGGTTCGTCATTTTGACAAGTACCAAATATTCTATCAAAAATTCGGAAAAATTTTTGAAATTTGAAAAAAAATCATGAAAAATTCATCCTAATGCTTAAAAATTACGCTCTGTAACTTTTATTAAGCTTTATAATGTTATTTATAAACAATTATATTAATAATAAATTAACTAAATTTTTTTTACAAATTTTTTTTAATTTTTTTGGTTTCGAAAATTTCACAATAAAGACCTCAACAATATTTATGGGTTACAAAAAATCTGCAAAGTAGAATTTTCTTAAAACCTAAAAATAGAACTAAGATAGATTGACAAGTTAAAAAATTCAGTTCGAATATTTATCGGAATATTAATCGTTTGGAGACAAAAAATATCTTGAATTTTTTGGCTGATGTGTGCTCCCTGTTAACTCCGAAAAAAACTTTTCCTAAATTTATTTTTATAATTTTAGAATTAAAGGTCTGAACTATTCGTCTATAAAATTTTGGTGGAAAATTTTTGACAAGCATTTTGGACTTTATATTTTTTAAATATGAAGCTTATTTCACCCAAAATTGAATAACTTTAAAAAAAAGCAATCAATCTAAGCTCAAAAATTAAAACCAAGCTTGACAAGTTTGTACTTGTTTGACTCGTGACAAATTTGAGATAAAAAACTTACAAAATAAGAGTAAAATAATTATTTAATTTATTTATTGAGAATGTAGATTTTTTTTCTATTAAAAAGCAAAATTTTTTTGAAAAATTTCTTCAAGCCCAAAGTCTCACATTTGATTGTTGACAAAACAAGCACAAATAATTTCAAAACCAAGTCGATTAACTCAAATGTGCTTAATGCACTCAGTCCCAAAAATAAGCCCAAATTGTCGCCTAGCTCAGATATCAAATCGATTAAGCTAATTAGCAGCACTTCCTCTATCACTGTATACTCATTTGAATCTAAATAAATATTTACTGACAAAATTGAGTCTTTGATTTTTTTCCTCGCTCTGCTTGTCATCTTTAGCCGCTTGTTGTGGCGCAAAATCTTGCTGTATCCCTTAGACGGATAGCTCGACTTGGACACCACTGTCGAATACTGGTCATAGTTGCACTCTTTTGGACAATACTTGGAGCATTCGGTGACATAGTCGCCAGAATAAAACGCCTCTTTGATAAGACTGGGACAACTTATCAAATAATCCTCATAGCTCAGGTAGTATTTGGGCGCCTTTTGTCTTCTCTTGTCATATCCACTCACATCATACTTGTCATTGCACGAAAGAACGCTCGCGTTTTTGTTCACATATTTTATCAATCTTTCGTCATAGCAGCCACAATTTTCTATCACTGACTTTTGATAGCAAAGTTGAAAACAGTATTCTTTGGAGTAGGAGCCGGTCAAAAGCCTGGTCTGGTTGTACAAGCTGGCGTCCGCAAGACTCACGGACCCCGACCCATCGGCACATTTGTTCGATGGCTGTGGCAAAATTTTGATCCTTGTTTGGTGGATTTCTATGTTGGTATGAGTGGCTGGCGGCAGTAGAATGCCGTGATCGTCATTGGTGATGGTCCGGTCAGAATCGTGGATGAAGATCAGAAAGCCGACCTCTTGAGACACTGGCGATTGCGATTCGCGCAGCCCTGTCGTCAATTCAAGACTAAGACCTGAATTTTTGCCAAATTTTCCAATTTTGTTTGCTTTTGGCACGAATTTTAGCAAAGCTCCATTTCCTGGTGAGTTCACAAACTCAAAATCGCTCAGGTTACACTTGACTGTGTTGAAGTAACATGACAAAAAGCTGTCAGCCAGGGCCTCTTTTTCCAAGTGTCCATTGCTCGAGTACGAGCTGTCCTTTAGCAAGTAAGAGGAAAGAAAATTGTTTTTGGAGATGAGAAAGGAATCTTTGAGATCGTTGTTGTGGGATGCTCGGATGAACTCGTCAAACTCCGAAATGGTTCGGAAATATTTTTTGTATTGCTTAAAATTGAGCCAATTTATAAGCTTTAGTGTGATGGTGGGAAAAGTAATGTTCTGGTCAAAAGCTAGTTTGATGCGAGTGGTCACATTGTAGCTGAAATAGTCGACGATCAGATGGTAGATTTTTTGGCTCACTAGGAGCAAAAAAACAAGCATTGTTGCAGTCCAGATAAATTTTGTCAGCAAACTCTTGGACTCAGTTATCTTTGGTATGCCTGATATAGTTGTTTTCTTTGACCATTTGTTTAATTCTCTCTTGATTGACTTTCGATTGGATTTGCCCTCCATTTATGATGATTTTTTTTATGATGATTTTTTCTAGGCTAAATTCTAAAGCTAATTTGCTTGTACGTGCCTTTTGCATAAAAAGGAAAATAAACAAGTGATAAATTTCCGTGTTTATCTGAAGTAATGTGATACTTAAATTCTATCACACAATATTTGATCAGTTTGATAATAATTGAAGCAGATCTAACAAAATTTTAATTGACTTTTTTAACTAATTTATTTAATATCCGCGGAATATTTGTTCAAATTTTGTTCCTCAGAATATTAATATTATTATTTAAATTAAAGATTAATTTGTAATATTAAACAAAAAAAATTGTTAAAAGGACAAGAAATTAGGCGACTTCGAAAAAGAGCAAAAAACCCACTTTTTGAAATTTTTCAGATAGGTCTTTTGCAATGAATTTTTCGAATTATGGAAAACCAAACATACAGCTAGATAGATCTTGAAATTTTCTTGCCTTTGGCCTTTACAGATCAAAAAAAAGTCAAGGATTCGAAAAGTTATGCACATAGGAAACTTACAAGTGATTACCAGTCACTTAGTTTTCAAGTCACTGCAGAATGGTTAATTTTTTATAATAAAAAATAAAAATAAAAGTAATCCTATGATACGTGATTCTGATGCAAAGGACATCAACCACCCCCAAAATTGAATTTTTTTTAAAGAATATAAAAAGAAAGATATCATAGAATTTAAATTGTCCTAAAAAAACATAAGATAACCAAGTTTCAATTTTTGAAAATTCCGTTCCTTTTGAAAATAACATGCAAAGTTAGACACTTTTAAAAGTATGTTGTTCATGGAGCCCAATATCTCAAGATCGGAATAACTCTAAAAAATCGTAGACTCTTCTATAGATAGCTAAAGAGCTATAGATTATAACTCAATAGTCCATTTGACTTGGTCATATATTTGAAAGCTCACTCAAGTGAATAGCCTACAACACCCTAAGTTTCCACCGTACAATCATATTATATGACCAAAAATTCTAAAAGCTCGTAAAAACTGTATTTGATCCCAAAATTTCAGTTGTTTCCGTCAAAAAATGCAAAAGTTAAAAATCTTTATTCTGAAATTTTCTAAAAAATTTTAAGATTTTATGTCATCAAGTATCAATTTTTTTCTTTAATACTTTCTTACTTTAAATTACCGATTTCTGCATAAAATTTTGTGAATTAATATAAAATTATTGAATTTTACCTTTCTGATCTTTTGATGATCTTCTGGGTTTAAAAAATTTTTGCGTAAAAATTGGTAAATTTACGTAATTATCATAAGACGTGAACCACTGTAAAATTGAATTTTAACTTTATCTAAGACTATCGACTTTGATAATTTAAGTGTTGAAAATTTAACATTCAAAATTTTTTGAATTCAATCCAAAAAAAATTGACAATAAAATGAGCTAAAATAAAAAATTTTATTTAATTTTCAAGATTTTTTAAAACCTTCTTTACGATCTGACTAATATATGACGATAACACTGGAAAGTTGATTAACTTAACCATGAGTGTTTAAGTTAACAAGGAGCATAGAAAATGCTGCTCCAATACGTCTAACGAGAGGACCGGATAGACGGGTCCAAGAGTACTAATGTAATCATTACATATTTTTCCCAAGATTTACTAATGGATCAGTTTATTTCGATATTTACGTTTTATCAAAATTTACTATTACATATGGTTTAATTTTTTGTGTTTGAAATACAAAATGTATCTAATATTTAAATAACATTGAAAAAGTGCGATGTTTCAAATATTTTTTTCAGTTTCAAATAAAAAAATAATTTTAAGTTAAATTGCAAGCATTTTCATATTTGAAATTCAACTTGATAATGTAATAGAATGAATTTAATTATTATGGAAATTCTCTTTTTAAATTATAAATAATTTATTTATTTGTTTATCTGTACTGAGCTAATGCTCCATCAGAATAAAAAAATATGAAAAAAAATAAAAAATAAACTTAATTAAGATAAGAAAAAAAAAAGATAACTAATTCATTTAGATTAAAATTTAAAGTCAATTTGTACCTTTTGTAACTGAACTTAATGAAAACTGTTCAGAATATATTGACATTGAACCAAATGATATTAGTTATGAAGTGGTTTATAAAAAATTACAAGTCCTAAATCTAAATAAATCATATGGTGTAGACAAGCTTCATCTGCTATTGTCTTTATCTAATAGTCAGCTTCCAATACAATTCAGATCAGCAAATATTACTCCATTGTTTAAAAAAGGTGATAAATCAACGGCCAGCAATTATCGTCCTGTGTCTCTAACTTCAATTCCGTGCAAAATTATGGAAAGCAAAATAAGAACCAAAATGGAAGACTATCTTTATAAGAACAATATTATATCTAAAGAACAGCATGGAATTATCAGGGAAAAGTCATGTACATCTAATCCTTTGGAGATCTAGATTTCATCTTAATGAGTCTAGACAAAAGTATTCCTGTTGATGTAATTCTGCTAGATTTTGCGAAAGCATTTGATTCTGTCCCGCACAGACGACTAAAAGCTAAATTGAAAGCGTATGGCTTTGATGGTCTGACACTAAAATGGATTGAAGCTTTCTTGAAAAATAGAAGACAACGAGTTGTTCAAGGTGAAATTATGTCGGATTGGGTTGAGATTTTCAGCGGTGTACCACAAGGGTCAGTGATTGGTCCACTATTGTTCGTTTTGTATATCAATGATCTAAAAAAGGAATAGAGAATGTTGTCAAAATGTATGCAGATGATACAAAAATATTCTCGTAAACGGTATCAGATATAAGCGCAGTGAACCTACAATCAGATTTAGATTTAGTTTTCAAGTGGACTCAAGATTGGCTTCTTCTCTTCAACACATCAAAATGTGTGGTTATGCATTACGGTCATAAAAACAAAGAATTCACTTATTTTATAAATGGTAAACAGTTATCAACGTCTGAAACCGAAAGAGATCTTGGAGTTATCTTTAATACAAATCTTAAATGGAAAAATCAAAGGATAGGGGCTACAAACAAAGCAAATCAAATGTTGGGTCGCATCAGGAAATCATTCGCTCGTTTTGATTGTAAATTATTTAGATCAATGTATTTAACTTTTGTTCGTCCTCTTTTGGAATTTGCTGTGCCTGTATGGTCTCCAATTCTTAAGTCGGACTGTGAGAATGTTGAAAGGATTCAACGCAGAGCTACGAAATTTGTTTCTTCAATTAGAAACAAACCGTATGAAAGCAGATTGAAGGCTTTGAACATTCCAAATCTGGTGGAAAGAAGAAAAAGAGGTGATCTAATTTAATTATACAAGTTCATGCATGGAATAGAAATGGTCATAGTGTGCCTTATCAGCACACTCGCTGGCTAGCCAGCTACAGTCAAAACTACAACTACTACTACTACTCAACCGTTGAAAGTCGGTTAGTTGGTTAGGTGAACCAAAGTTCGCCTTTTATGCGAAAAATTCTTGTTCTCAGGTTTTGTGAACTATCAGTTCAACCATTTTTTTTTCACGTTTAGGTGAAACAAAATAGAATTAGGTGAACAAATTTCAAATTATTTGAATAAATTGAATTAAACTATTAAATAAATGAACATTTGAAGTTAATAATTTTTTTGTAAATTTGAAGGAGCTTTAGAAATAGCATTTTATCTGATCTGGTTGACCTGGTGTTCGCAAGTTTTTCATGTTTGCAATATTATCTTGAAATTATTTTTTTTGAAACTGAAAAAATTATTTGAAACATCGCACTTTTTCAATGTTATTTCAACATTGGATACAATTTGTAATTCAAACACAAAAAATTAAACCAAATCAATCTCGAATTTGAATTCTATACTGCACTGTACATCAAGAGAATCTTTAAAGCAAACAACTCCGAATCAGAAACTTAGATCAATTAAAATTAATTGTCATTTATAGTTTTTTTTTCTACTTAGATAATTAGTGTTATATTTTTCTAAAAAAAAAGTAATAAATAAAAAATTTTCTTCTAAATTCAGTATTTTAGTTTTTATTTTGCAAAAAATAAAATTTTTTTTAATTTTTAAACAAGAAGCCAAAAAGAAAATTAGAATAGATTATATGTAAATAGAGCCACTTAAGTTAAATTGATTGAATTGATCAAAACTTTTTATTATTTATCAAATTCTGCTAAGTATTTTTTTGAAATCATTTCAGCTTGTCGAATTGGTTCTGGCATTCGAAAATTTTTGATGACAATCTTCAAAATCCATAAACAAGTTTCCCAGCTAATTTTGTTACCAATTGAGACATAAATCGGATTTGTAGCTAAATCGGTTGATCTGTAACAATATCCCAAGAGACTATCATCACCCTCGATCTTACTCTTCAATTCAAAATAGTCTCCGGCTTTTTTTAATTCATTCTTTATTCGATCTTTGTGTTCTTGATTTTTTTCCAAACCGAAAACTTGAAAAAGCTGTTTGCATATGCCAATGGTCGGAGTATCGCTGTAATATCCAACATGGCATGCTAAGCCAAATTTGTTTCCATGCAGCAGGCCATTTCCGTCTATAAATATACAATGGGGATAATATTTAGGTTTTAGTCGTTTTAGTCTTTCAAGTCTTTCCAGCAAAAAAGGTGCTTCCCGGTAAGCCAAAAATCCGGCCAAATAAGGTTGATTTAATTTTACCATTTCACAATCTTTATAGACGCATCTAAAACCATCGGCCAAATCGAGCACTAAGAGGCAAGCGCAGGCGTTCTCTACATCTTTGAACGAAAGAGCTAGTCCAGCAACATAGCGCAGTTTTTCAGTTTGAAAGCCATTTGTTTCAATCAAACGTATGTTTCGGGCTCTTTGAGCATTTGCAACTTGTCTTCTCATTTGCCATGGTTCGGTATCGAACAGTTTGAGTTTATTTTTATTTTCATCCTGTTCATTTCGCCATTTGGCTACTAAATCAGGATCAATTTGATCACCGATATTTTTATTTTGGTCGGTTGACATTTAAAATTTGATCAAATTAATAATTTTAATGATTTTAAGATTTCAGTGATTTCATAAAAATCCTAATGCTAATGAGTTTTTGGAACTTTTTTTTAAAAAAAATTTGTGGCATAAAAGCAGTATTTTCATAATTTGAACATTTTTATTATTTTTCAAAAGTTGTGTTTTTTTTCATTCTAAAAACACAACTTAAAAATTATATTATCTAGCGAAATGACAAATAGAAAAAAATATCTATTGAGAATTTCATTTTTGCACTTAAATTGAATGAATCGAAAAATAAAAATAAGAGACTAATGACTAATTTTCTAAAAATGAAGGCCACTTTTTACTTTTGATGAAAACTTAATTTAGAGAAAAAAATCTTTAAAAAATTTAAAAATTGAAATAAAAAAAAATTTGACCCCGACGTGACTCGAACACGCAACCTTCTGATCTGGAGTCAGACGCGCTACCAATTGCGCCACGGAGTCTTCTATAATTTTATCCTAAAAAAAATTATTTTAATTAATTACTATAAATTGTTTATGATCAACGTAAAATATATTTGTTTTTATAAAAATTTTTATTTTAGACTTTTAGAGTATGGCGTATGAATTTTAACTCGATATTTTCCATCTATGCATTTGAGTTTAGAAAAAAAAATCCAAAGAGGACGCAGCACAAAAAAATTTTTTAGATTTTTTGCTAAGACTAGAATTTAAATTTTAAATTCTTATTTTTATTTTTTTTGGTAACTTTTTAAAAAAATTTTAATGAATTTTAATGTTTAATGAATTATTGAATGAAAAATTTTTTTGGCTCTTTTTGAAAATGTTTTATCTAATAAAAAAACTAGCAAATTATAAAAATCAAAGAGCTTAATTGTCAATTGATAAAGAAATAGTAAAATTGAATATTTATTAATAGATTTTTGTGGCTTTATTTTTTTTTGTTTTTTTTCTTTGGAAAATTAAAATTTTTTTACAACTTAAAAATAAATTTTAATTAAAAAATTAAGAAAAGAAAAAAACATTCAAATTCATTGAAATTCATTCAAGTTTTTCTTACAAGAAATGTTGTTTATACAGTATGGCACAAAAAGCTAAAATCAAGTTGAAAAAAATAAAAAATTTTTGCAATTAAAAAAATAGTTGACTATGAATTTTTTTCAAATAATAGTTTTTTAAAGTAAGACTACCTAAAAATCTAACAAAATAGAGAAAAAATGGGTAAAAATAAAATAACTGATTAACAGAGATGGCAAATTGGATTTTTTTTGATAAATCAGACAAAGACTGAAAGAGAAATAGCCGAGTTAATGAAATAATGAACAAAAAAACAATCAGATTAAAAAAAAAGTTTGACTCTAACTTTTTGCGACATACTGTACAGAAATATACATTAAATCATTTAATCAACACCTATGAAAAAAAAATTTTAAAATCAATTTTTAATATGAATTTTTCAATGTAATAAATAAAATAAATCAATCAATTAAATAATCAATACTAATTTATTTTTCATTTATTTTTATTATTCTTGCAGCGGAGCAACAGGTAAAACCTTGTTATTAATTAAATAGTCTCTTATTAAATTATTTTTATTAATTTTTTTTTTGATAATGGATAATTTAGAAAAAAATTCTTTAATTTTCATAGGTAAATTACAAGATAAAGGGATTTTAGCTAAAAATAATTGTATTTCTTGTTATTCTATCTTAAAATCAGTTACTCGGAAACGAAACAAAGAGGGTAACTCTATAGCATCTTGGCGTTGTACCAATGGAAAATGTCAAAAGTTTCAGTCCATAAAACAATTTTCATTTTTTAGTCTATTTCGAACTCCCTTGGAAATAATTTTAGAAGTTATTAAATGCTGGTCTTGTCAAATACCAATAAATAAAACACTTGATCTATTTAGAATTGAAAATAAAAAAAATAACTTTTGGAGCGTAATTAGTAATGTTTATAAGTACCTTATAAATCTATGCAGTGTAAGTGTTAATGAATGGCTTTTGAATGTTAAGCTTGGTGGTCAAAACAAGGTTGTGGAAATAGACTAATCTTTGGTTTCTAAAGTTAAATACAACAAAGGAAGTCGTTTAAAAAAAAAAACAAATTTGGATATTTGGTTTAGTCGAACGTGAGTTAAATGGACTATGCTACATTCAGATTGTGCCAGACCGTAAAGCCGAGACTCTTTTAAAGATCATTTGTGATCATGTTCAAGATGGTACCACTATTATATCTGACAGCTGGTCCTCTTATGAAAAAATAAGTCATTTAAAAAATTATGTGCATTTAAAAGTCAATCACAAGTATAATTTTCTCGATCCAATAGCAGGCTCTCACACAAACAAGATCGAGGGTTTGTGGAAACACGCTAAAGATACTTTCAAAATGATAAACGCATGCCAAAGAGTTTATTTGAAATCGTATCTGGCATCAATGTCGGATTTTGAGCAAAAAGACCGACAATGATGAACTGACAATTAAATGTGAGTTATGCGGGAAAAATGGAGTAATCAAATATCTGAAAACTGATTGAGGTATGACAATTCAGAGTTTACATAAATTATCAGATCAGATCACATACTGGCCTTATGTCTAATTTTCTAAAACAATTTTCAAGAAAAAATTTGTTTTTTTTAAATCAAAATTTAAAAATAAATTAAAAATAAGGTTTATTTTATCTTTTCGATACTTACAAATAGATTTAAAAATTAAGTTATAATAAAAAACATTAAAAATTCAAAAAACACTAAAAAAATATTTAATCTATTTTATGCTTCTATCACCAGTGATCACAATTAGTTTACCGTCCTTAAGGCCGACAAGAAGATGGCTATCGTCTCTTGTTAAGTTCATGCAAGTAATTGGAGCTTTCAATCGAATAGTTTGTATTGTTTTTAAACTATAATTTAAAATTAATTAAAAATTTAACCCAAAAAATTTGTAATTTACTCAAAATATTCTTTTATGACAATTTTCGATGTTGTATCAAACACTTTTTTATTTTCAAAATTTTCCTCAAAATTGCTCGAATTCAAAGAACTATTCGCATTATTGCTACTTTTGTGATGATTTATCAAAAGACCCAACAAACAGAATTTGTCTTGAAATATCATGTCTTGGACCGGATAATTCAAGTGCTCCTGAGATATTAAATGACCATTTATTGAATAGACAAATATTTTATATTTATTCTTAAGGGATGACGATTGCATTTGAACACCATCTGTATAAATCAAAACATGTCTTTCGTTACTCAATTTGATGCTTATATTGTTAAAATATGAAATATGAGTATTGGTGAAGTTTAATGTTTTCACATAGCATCCACTGTGAAGGGTATGGATATTAACTGTGCCATCTTTGGAACCAGAAACCACCATGTCTAATTCATTCGAAATATCGACAGATGTCACCCAGTCGGTGTGCCCGTAAAGTATGTGAAATGGACTTGGTTCTAAATTAATGCAATTTCCAAATTCTTGAATCACTTTCCAAACCATGCATAGACAGTCTTTTGATCCACTGACCACAAACGAACTTGTATAATCAATAGCAAGACATAGCACAATATCTTTTGAATTAAAATAAATTCTTTATATTTAAATTTAATAGAACCATAAATAAAGTTTCAAATAAATTTATTTTCTATCTATAGTACGAAAAAATTCTTTAAACACAATTAAAATTGAAAATGCGAATTTAAAAAATTAAATTTCACAATATTTATGTTTATGCGAATGTGCTTTTACTGATTATATGTTATAGAGAAAAATCAATATAAAATTTTATTAATCAATTTAAATAAAATACTAAATAACTTTGTTTTAAAAAAATAGAAAAAATACATAAACGCTATTGTAAACTGTTTTAACGAAATTTTAGGAGATTTAACGTAAAATTTCTAGAGGAAAAAAAAAAATTGAAAATTTTTTAAAAAATCTTTATCTGAATAATTTAAAGAAATAATTTTGAAAAAAAGAAATTAAATCAATTTTTTCTTGATTGATTTTAACTCTAATCAAATTGATACCAAAATGGAAAATAATAAGCTTAAAATGGTCGTAGTTGGTGATTTGATACACAAATTTTATTCTAACAGTAATTAAAATTGAAATTATAAGCTTTAAAAATCTGGTTGATAAAAAATATTTTAAATCTAAGATTTTTTGAGAAGAAGTGGTTCTGGAAAAAAATAAAAAAACAACTTTTTAGTAATAATCTGAAAACTGAAAATGCAGTTGCTGTAAATAAATATAAAAGCCATGCACTTATATCAGTAGAGAAAGCTATGCGATGGAACTTAAAAATTTTAAAAATTGGTGTTGCCCATCGTCCTGTACAAAGGAACAAAAAAAAATTTAAAAATATTGCCTGAAAAGACATATAAATTTATCTAAAACATTGTAAATAATTTCTTTAAAACAAATTCAGCCTAATTGACAAAATTTATTAAATTTATTTTTGACCAAAAAAATTACTCTATCTATTTTGTTTTTTTTGAACCTTATGAGCGCAATAAAGCTTGAAATATTAAGAAGAAAATGTGAATTATTTATTTAGGCATGGAGACCACAAATGAAGATTATTTATTTGGCATATTAAATTTTTACTAAAAAAATCGATTTAAATATTTTAAATAAAATGTTTTTCAAATTTAACTTTTAGTTCGAAGTAGTTTTTGGCCAAAAATTGAATAATAGTCTCTGCCATTTTTTAAAAATGCCTCACTTTTTTAATATTTCACATGAAAATATTTCTTAATCAAATCTTATTTAAAAAATTTTGAACTTTTTTAAATTTAATCCCATGATGATCAAAATTTTATTAGAAAAAAAAACTAGAAAGGCCAAATTAAAAAACTCAACAAAAAAGAAAACATAAAGATACTTATTAATGATAGAATTACCTGAATGTTGATACAAATGAGCAATATTTCGATTTTTCGACAAACTGAAAACCTTCAAACTGTTGTCCCAATGTGCACCACTGATCAAAATTTTTGAATCATTTGTTAAAACAAAAATTCTTGAGTTCAATTCACAATTCGGATCGAATTGACTCGATATTGACTTTTTAGTTCTAAATTTGATTAAAAAATATAAATTGAAAAAAAAATTTTTTTTCTAATGAAAAACCTATTAGAAAGAAGTGATGGGTCTTTTTCGAATGAGAATAAATTAGCTGCCGAGCGTTCATAAGCCTGCCAGCCATTGACTCCTATCACTCCTGACTCACAAATTGTTATCAAAGGCTCTGAGAGCCCTTGCTGAATGAAAGATTTTATCTGATTCCGCGGAATGTTAATATAAATCACCGGATCAATACTTTCGTCTTTTTTAGCATCACAAAACTAGAAAAAAAACTTTAATTTCAAAATTAAAATAATCTTTTATCTTTCAATTACTTCTACATAGAAAGCTTTGAGGTTGTTGATTTGGTTCCAAAGTACTATTGGCTTACCTTGAATGATTTTATCTTTTATTGATTGCTCTAGATTTTTACGTTTCGGATGTGGCTCTTTGAGCAATTGAATGGGTATTTGGCCAAAATTGCTTATCATACCCTCAGTGGCGTTTCTGGCCACAGGATCTGTGATTGCGTCCACGTCTATTGCGCCTTCATAAGAATAGTACATAAATACATTCAGGCTCTTTTCGGCTTCGGTTCCTTGTTGTTTATAACCAAATATCAGATCGATCCATTCATGCAAATGATCGCTGACATATTCACTTTCAAGAGCTTTGCGATGCAAGTATATGAAATGCTCGGGGCTTTTGGCCCATTTTGGCAAAGCTACGTCATGCACTCGATCTTTGTTCGATTGTAATTCACCAAAATCAAAATCTTTATTTTGTAATTAAAAAATTCAAAAAATTTGAAAATGATTTTGACAGGGGTAGAAAATTTTTAAAATTGACAAGCTAAAAATATTTGACTTTTAAATTTAAATTTTTTTTTATTTAAAATTTATTAAAAAACATTTTTGTATGATGCCGAAAATTGCGCAGAAATGGTAATGATCAAATCTAATAAAAAACTGTTATTAACGTTCTGGCAATTCAAAAATTCCACAATTTTGTCATCAGATTTTGAATCTGCACTGTTTTATGTTGTTTCATCATTAAAGAGTCAGAAATTTTTTAATTTAAATTTAATGAAAAAGAATTTTATTTTTGTAAATTTTAGAAGGTTTGTATGAAAATTTACAATACCGTAAAAATGTGCATTATTACAATAAAAATCGAATATCATCTTTCAAAATACTTATTACCAGACATCGATGTACAAATTTAAAAGAATTTAAAAATAAAATTATTAAAAAAATATCTAATTTAGTTTATCGATTTAAATTTTCGGCTTTTTTTAATCAGTGAACTAAATTTTAACATTGCCGAATTTATTTTCCAAAATATTTCATTTGAAAGATGATCATTTTTAGTAACAAAAAAAAAATGTACTAAAATTAATGGATTGTTGATAATAGAAATTCAATTTAAAATGAAATAAATAGTGGGAGAGAGAAGTGAGGGGCATTTTTTATTGTAGAGCAGAGAAATTTTTTTAAATTGCATAAAATTCGCTAAAAATTTGATAACTTAATAATAATAATAAGCTACAGCAGGAGACCTGTTGAGCGAGACTAGATGTAGTTTCGCTATGGTAGCTATCTTTCTGCGACAAAAAAAAAAAAAATTTCTTTAAATATGCAATTCAGTCAAATTCATTCATAGACTAAATTAAAATTTGTTAAATAGAATGAAAATATCAAAACTTAAAAATGTATTTAAAATCGATCATTTATTTGTGAAATTAATTTTGTAATAAAATACATTGAATTTTGAAATTTAAATTTAATTTTTTTTTATTTTTTTATTAAAGTATAAACTAATTATGCCATTTATCGTAAAAAAATATAGTTAAGATAAATGGTATATGTTTAAAATAAGTAAATTTTAATTATAATAATAGTTTATTAGTAAATATAAATGGCTCAAAACCCTTTTTAAATTTTAACATAGTTTTTAATTATTGATATTTAATATAATTAACTCAAAATTATTCAATTTTTAGTATAACATTTACTTTTTGCTCTAATTTATGTGTTTTTTCAATTTTTTAAAAAATCAAAAATAACTTTTACAAATCTCAAAATTAACGCTAACGTAGCTGAAAGAGAGAATTAATATTCATTCCAAACAGCCAAGCGATTTTGTCCCAAATTATTTTTTAAGTAAATAAAATAAATAAATAGATTATCGATAAAAAAAAAATTTATTTTTCATTTTGAAAAATTTATCAATTTTTTATTTGAACAAGGTTGCTCCCTCCGTTGAACAACTTCACTTTCCCATAAATAATTTTACTTTTAATTAATTAAAATATTAAATTAAATTCCCAATAAAAGTACAGAATAAACAAAAAGGATTTTTATTTTTAATATTCTCATTGTTTATCCCCCCCAAAATTAAAAAATTAAGCTAAGTTCAAGTTTAATATTAAATTTAAGTTTTTTAAGTTTTATTGATATTTTTTAATTAATTTTCAAAAAAAAAAATTTTATTTTTGTATATGTTCTTTTCATGATATAGAAAATGAAATTATGTGGTAGTTGTGAATTTCCGAAATCTTAATACAACCTTTAGATAATCCTAAATATTAATTTAATTTAGAACAATAACAATATCTCTTACTATCTCTTTTTTAAAATTTTTCTACTCCTCTCGTGATTTTTTAAAAAAAAATTTCAAGAATCACTTACTATTCATATTGACCAAGAATTCGGACATATAAAAAAATTCCGGTATAAGTTCTTTGGCATCTGTAGGATTTTCATATAAAATTTTCCACGAACTCGGAATGGAATAAAACTGTCTATCAGCAACATCGAATCTGTCACTTTGTAATTGGATGTGTAGAGTGGTGAATGGTTCAAGACGTATTAAGTAGTGCATGACATTAGCTGAGTTAGAATAGTGAGTGCCGTAATGAAAAGGCTGCATTGTTCCTGTCGGGTCTTCGAATGAGTCGTATTTTTCGCGCACATACTTTTCAAATTTTTCGTTTTGAACTCCGATCGGCTTACTCAAGTCTCGGTAAATGCTCTCGTTTTTTAAGTCTAGGCTTTCTGATGTGAAGTCTTTCAGAATCCACGGAAATATCGGATATTGACTTAAGTCATTGTAGCTTCTACCGGCTATTGAGTTCAGTCTCATCAAGTATTCAAAGTTGCTTATTTCATGGTTGATCCATCGTTGTGTATAGTCACTTGCCTTTAGTAGATCCGAAGGTGTTCGAAATGATGAGTTCGATTGAAGATATGGCAATTTCATCGAAACAATTTTGCTATATATTTTGTTTCTTATCTTTTATTATAAGAATTTTTTTTTAATTTAAAATTTCATAAAAAAAATTTAATTTAACTTAAAAATTAGTGAAAGCCTGAAAATTATAACTTTTTTTTTGAATAGTGAGAAACTAGGTTCATGTACGAGTTTACTTAAAACACCCGAATGATGACCAAAAACCAAGAGAGGAAATACTGGAATAATTATTTCAATAAAGTGGTATCTATATCAATTAAACTAAATTAGATTCATGGCAGTTGTTATGACAGATTGGTCAAAGTTTTAGCATTTACTTTCAAACTTTATTTTATTACTCATTTCTCATTTGAATTAATCTAATTTTATAATTTTTATGCCCAGTGCACATAAAAAAATAAATAATAAAAAAAAAAGATTAGAAATCAAGTTTATAGGTATTAAATTTGATTCAATATTGACTTCTACTTCAATGGTAGACTAAAATTAAGAACATTGTAATTAGAGGCCGAATTTTTATTAAATATTGTCTAACAAAAAAGGGGTCTAAATTTTAGCACATTATGAAACCACTATAGATCAAAATTTCATTATTTCAATATATTATATCTTAATTTTTCTTATAACTTTTTTGTTTTTCAGAATTCAATTTATTTAGAAAAAAAAACATAAAGAGAAGAACATTTATAAATTACAATTGTGTTAATTACAATTACAAAAATTAAAATTTTTAAAAAAATAAGTAAAATATTTTGGAAAACTCAAGATTTAATTTGCTTGTAAAATAATTTCAAATTATAATCTATATTTTACTTTTTAAAATGATAAGAACTCTGACATTAATCAATAAAAAAATTATTTTAAAAAACATAACGTTTAATTTAAAAAAAAAATGATTGTAAAAATAAACAAAAAAATCTGAAAATGATAACAGTTTCAAGTTCTGGTTCGGAAAATGCATTCTAACTGAGAACCATAATCATGATATCCATGAAGCAGAAAATAACTTTTTGAATAAAGAATTTTAACAAAAAATAACCGAATTATGCGAAAATGGTATAACGAAACCAAAAGCTGATGATATAGAATATTTTTTCTGCAGAATAAAAAATTAGCTCAATAAAAAAATGTTTAGCTGATGAAAATAAAGATAAATAGTATTTAAAATTTATTTTGAAAATGAAAAAAATTCAAGTGGATAGCTAATAAAGCATTCATTTTTACTATACCATTTGTCAGCTAATTTAATAAGTCCTCATTTCGACTTTTTTACAAAATGCTCATCACTGATAAGGTCTTTCAATGCCAAAGAATGGGCACAATAAGCCCATTCAATGTTAAATTAAAAATTTCAGCTCATTATATCAATGTTTATATTATATTCACCTTTGAAATTTAAAACTATTTTGGGTAAACTTCTTGAAATTGTTCCATTTAACCAAGGATTTTTTATAGCCCTCTTTGTAAGCCTTGCGTCAACTTCAAAATTTTTAAAAATAAATGTTTCATCAGCTATCCACTTGACTTATTTTATTTTCAAAATACATCTAATCCATATTTTATTATAAATAACTTTTTTTTGTGCTAAAAATTTTTTTTTTTTTAAATATTGAAATTGTTTTGATAAGACTTTGAATTGTGGGGAAATAATATTCTCTATATTTTTTGATGATTGATGAATTCAAAAATGACTTAAAGTGTTATAAGTTTAATTTAAAAAAAAAATAAAAAAAAAATAAAAAAAAAATAAAAAAAAAATTCGGTCACCCAGTTTTCACCAAAATTCAAATGTAGAGTTTTTATAAAAACCAAAATAATCATATTTACTGTTTTGTTAAAATTAATCAAATAACTAGACTCGTTGATCAGAAAAAACTCTAGCGCTGATCTCCTCAAATTGTAGCGCCTTAGCTGCACTTCTTTGAGCTGAACTAGAGGAATTTTAACATCATTGATAATATTGAAATCATGACAACTGTACCCACTCAAACTGTTGTTATTCTGGTTCGCATTGAGGTATTCATAATAGCTAAAATCATATCCACTAGTTTCTTCCAAATAATAAAAAGGACTAAATGTGTCAAAAAAATAAATGTATTTGTTGGTCAGCTCAAATCTGCCCTTTATAACTTTGGTTACCGTGATCAACTCGCATTCACAGCGGATGATTATCTTTTCTTTTTCTTCCAGCTGAGGATACTCGTTGTAGTGTTCCTGTGCTACAACTGGTTTTGATTGACTCGACACTGTTGGAATGCTGGACACAGACGATCTGCGAGTCATCCCACTTGCGTCCTGAGCTTGCAAATTTTTACTCTCCAAATTAAACTCTTCATCGGCCACTGCATCCTCATTTATTTGGCTATTGATTGCCTCTTTGCTTATCGGAATATTCTGAGACAACTTTTCTTTAGCCTCACTGTGAGATTTCGAAGCTACCACTGTGCACATTGAATGGTCGCTTCTGGAATAGTCTCTCAAGCGACTAGCTTCCAAATGAGAGTCAAAATTTAGATTCTCGACCAACTTACAGCGCATTCTCAGTCTATTTTCATGATTGGAAAGCATCCAGTGGTCTTGACGGCCACCTTCATTCCATGCTCCTATTTCGCTGGTCAAATATTTGAGCTCAACATGCAGCTGCTTTCTCATGGACAAATTATTTCTTTTTAACCCAAGTAAAAAGTTGTTGTATCTTAAATTTTCGTCAGCCTTTCGCTGCTTCCATCTATTGAAAATTGTGTCCTCAAACTTTATTTTGCTCTCGCCCAGCAGTCTGTTTCTTTTGTGAATTGAGAGCATCGAGGACTCGTAGCAAGAATTCCACACAATTTCCATGTTCATTTGGCATGGCGTGACTGTCATTGCCATGTACTGCTCCTTCAAAGGCATCACTTGATTGTCGACGAAGTGTCGCCATTCGTCTGAGGTGCAGTAGTCTTTGAAATCCTCGTAAAATGTGGGACATATGTTGCTGCATGGAATATTGGGCACATGGACAATCATTTGAAGTAGAGTGTGACTTTTTTCAATCAAGGATTTCAAAATAGGAATTAAGAACGCATAGTGCTGGTCATCGTTGCTCGAAATACAATTGTGTATAACCTTGTCCACACTGGCTATGATGTAGCAGGCCTCTTCGACGCCAAGCACTGATTTGCTATGGATTATGGTGTTTATTTTGGCAGAAACCTGGGCGCAAATTTCGATGTTCTTACTAGATAAAGCGTTTATGAGCACATTCATTCCAAGGTAGCTTGTTTCGGCTGTGTCATCATGAATTATCCCATAAGAGCCCAGGCCAGAAGAAATCGCTGAGGACGAAGACATGCTCTGCGAGTTGTCCGACACCATAGGCCTGCTCTCGTCCAGACTGGTATTGTTATAGCTAGATTGGTGAGTTAGTGAGGAAAATGTCGAAATTGTGGAAAATGAAAAAGCTTTTGAATCAAATGCATTTGTTTGATCCAAAATAAAAATTGTTTCTAGAAAAAAAATTGAAAAAATATTGTTAATTTGAGTTTATTAAAATAAAATGTTATAAGTTGTACTTGATATCAGTGTTTCACTTAGTGTAAATTTGCTTTGTAAAACAAAATAATCTATTAGCTTTATCAATTCTCGGCTATTTTCGATTGCCGTATTATGTTCTTTAGCCGGAGCTTAAGAAAAAAATTATAAATTTAGATAAAATAAAATAATTTGCAACTAAATTTATGATTTATTATTAATCTGTGACCATCCAAATCTCCTTCAGATTAAAAGAAATTGGTATAAAATTTACTTTCAATATTTACTTTTTAAAATGGATTACCAATTTTAATAAAACTTCAAAAAAATGACAGATTATTCATAAATTTAAATTTAGATAAAAAAATAAAGGTTTTCTTAAAAATTCTTAATATTAAATAGATTTTAGTTTTTTTCAGCGTCTTCAGAGCATATTTTATTTGAGTCCAATATATATCTCATTTTGAAATTTGTCTAAAAAAATTTAGAGAAATAATATCAAAATTTCTTTATTTTATTTAGTGGGCTTAAAAAACAAAATAAAAACGTTAATTTTGTATTGAACTTTAAGTATTTTAGTCAAAAAAAAATTGAAAAAACCTGAATAAAATAATAATAAAAACTAAATAAGTTAATAAAGCAATTTTTGGCATGGACTTAAATGAGAAAAAAAAATTTCATAGTAATAAAACCTTAAAAGCTTTTTTTATCCTATGAGACTAGATAAAAAAAGCAGACTGAGGCTAAGCTAATAGTTAAAATTATATTTGATAATTTAAAGGATTCGTAGTTGTATCCGAGTGTAAGGTACTGGGCTTAAGGCCATTTATACACTAGAACCAATTTTCAAGGATTTAGGGTATGTCTTACAATTTTCCGTAATTTAATTTTTGACCAACAATGTTGTGAAGTTCATTTCAATTCGATCGTTTCAATTCAGAAAAACATGAATAACCTTTTTACTAAAAGAGATAATTTAGTTCTGTAAAATGCTTAATTATAAACAAATTTACTAAATGCAGTAAAATAAGTCTGCAAAATACTCTTCAATTTTCTGCATTTTGCATCCCATTAAAAAGTATTCCAATTAAGTGTGCAATTACATTGCAGAGTTTTTGCAGACATATATTTCTAGATTAAGCAAAGTTGCTTAACCATTAAGCATTTTACAATTTTAAATTATCTCTTTTAGTAAAAAAGTTATTCGGGTTTTTTTAAATTGAAACTTCACAACCACACCAACACTTCTTTTTGACTGCTTATTTTATTTACCCATCTTATTGCATTATATAGATACTTTACTAATATTTACATCAATTTAAAAAATATGACAGAAAATTACATATTATTACATTAAATTGTGTAATTTTACGTAAAATGATATATAAAAAAGTTATTAAGTGAAATGTTTTTTTTCAAAAATTAATTTATAAAATTCAATTTTTTATTAATTTTCCACTTTTTCCTCTAAAATTCATTTTTTTTTTGGCTTTAAGCGTAAACTTGTGTAATATTACGTAAGATTATGTGATCTTACTCATTAAACAGTTAAACCTTAACCACTATAATTGCTAATTTCAACCTTATATTTTTTATTGCAAAAAAATTAAATTTTTTGACTTTTGAAAATAAAAATTCCAGTTTTTGACTTGACTTTAGCCTTGATTCTGCAATTTCTTATGAAAATTCACTAAAAAATTGAATGATTATTAAGAAAAAATAAAATTAATTTTGAGAAAAGTAAAAAAATCAGAAAAATAAAATATTTTACTTGATTTTTTTATTTCATTGATACAATGTGTCAAGCTTGACTCCAATAATCTTAATGTAATTGTTTCAATCGGCTTGATAAGAACAAAATCTTTGGCCAAACGATGAAGCATTGAAAAAATCTGAAAACGTTCCTTAAGAAAAAAAAATATTTCTATTCCCAGCAACACCATCAACAAAAATGTACCTTCCAATCATCAATAGATGAACCTTGAACACTTTCCCAAATCAATTTGTTGATCAAATTCAAAACTTTTTCAAACAACTCTTCTGTTTCGTGATTTTTTGCCAAATGATCTTTTCTGGCCTCATTATTCCTGCCAGTCGAGTTGAAATCCGGCGAAGAAAAAGAAAAAGAGTCCATTTTTTGCTGCGAGTCCTCTTTATCTATTTTGGAGCATTCATTTTCATCATTCGAGTTGGCTTTGACAATTTTTTTCAATCTGTTGTCAATTTTTTTCTTGTTCAAAGAACTGGCTTCTTTGGCCGCAATTTTCTTGTGAATTTGACTCGGTGTCGATGTCAGCACTTCATTTTTTCCCAGCTCCTTTTCATCAGAAGTATTGATTTCGATATTTTCCCAATCGGCTGTTTCATTGTACAAATTTGTCATTTCCTCATTTGATCCATTTATTTTGCTCGAAGAGGACACAACTATCGGTGGTAAATTGTTGGCTGGATTTGGCTCATCTTTGCGTTTTGAGCAAAGAAACTGGCATATGGTGTCCTGCCATGCGGGTGTTTGTGTAAAATAGCGAATGCTGCTTGCGTTCGAGCCCAAGTATCTGAGTATTTCGTCACAGGCCTGCGACCTTATTTTGACCAAAAGTTCCAAATCGCCTATAATCTGAACTGGTGTGAACACCAGCAGGCCCAAAATGTGCCACAGATTGTCAAAATTTGGCACAGGATTTTCGTCCTGGAGAAAATTTCTCAATAGTTCCAATGGAAGATTGTGGTTGAGGCAATTGTTAAAATAGCAATAGTGGGACAGTTCAGATGTGATTTTGCTAATGAGTCCAGCATACGTGCCGCAGTCATCGAGCCGAATTCTGGACTTGTTTTTTTCATAGACTTTTTTTGACTTTATCAAAACTCTAAATAATTTGAGCAGCTTACGTTGTGTGGTTTCATTCAAGTCATTTTGAACGAGCATTGAGTAGAGGCCGTCCGCCATATTGGGCTCGAACAGAAGCAAGTAGAGCTGGTCACTGGAATTAGGTGCTTCCAAAAGAACTATCAGCACCTCTAACAGGTCATTTTGCAAAAGGTGGTTTTTAGTAATTGATATGAAAGATATCATGGCGTTCAACTCGCCTATTCTGATGTCTTTTTGAGCGTAGTATTTAATCAGACCAAAAAGTGAATTCCTCAAGTTTTTCTGATCGTCTTCATCAATGATATTCAAAATGCCCTGGTTCGATTCGGCCAATAAATTGGCATTTATTTCTGTTTGGGAGTTGACTTGACTTTTGCTTCCGCTAAAATAGGTTTTTATGGTGTCCAGAAAAAATTGAATGCCGTACTTTTTTCGGAAGTATTTTTTATCATCTTTTATGATTGTGGATAGATACTGTATGTGGCCGATGCGAATTTCGTACTCTGCCTTGTTCCAAATTCGAAAATCGAATATTATGTTGTCGTATATGGAATTGAGCAGTGATTGATTAGCTAATTTGTTGGCTTCGCTGACATATTCTTGGCAAATGCGCAAAAAGTTTATATCTATTAACTTTTTGGGTAGTTTTTGAAGCAAAAAACCCAAGAGTGGCAGCCCGTTGTTGCGCTCGAATCGGTCCTGGAATATTTCACTGTTTTTGACCAAATAGCGGATAAAGTTTAAGATCAATGAAGCCACATTTTGTTCCAATTCAGAATCTAAATTTTATTAAAAATTAAAATTAAAATAATTATACTTCTTTATCTTTTGTGAAAATTAATTTTGTATATTTTTTCTAATAAATGGTAAAAAAAGTAAAACATTAATCTTATTACAATTTAATAATTTTCAAAACAAAAAAATTGTTAAATTAATTTGTTTTATTAGTTTTTTATCAAATATTTTTATTTTTATAAGTTTTTTTTTGCGAGGAAGTTCTTTCAGATTTAAAGCTAATTTTAGCGTTTGACCAAGCTAAATTAAAATCAATTTTATGTGTAACAAATTTCTTCAAATGAATTTCATATTGATTTATTATTATATTATTTTCTTCAGATCATTATAATTTAACCTTTGTTATCGAACAAAATTAAAAAATTACAAAATTCTTCGAAAATTAAAAAAAAAAGAATTTGGCTCGTAAGTTTACGTAATTTTCCGTAAATATTACCAAAAACATCCTGTTAAATCAATACTGTATCTACACAATTGATTAGATATTTTAATTTTAATTTTTTAATATTTAGCAAGAATAGTCCAATAACCATTTATTCACGCAAGGAATAACATTATTCAAATGCTAATAAAATAGAAGAAGCCCCAAGTGAAAAAAATATCGTTTTTCTTCATCTGTTTTTAGTTCTTTACCAAAGAAATTCTTAAATTAATTATTAATTTTATTTAAAAACTTTGAGTTAAATTAGCCACAAAAAGATCTAATGAAAGGGGTTTAGAAAAAAAGCCATTAAAAAAATTTTTAACCAAATCTTATTAAAACTTAATAAAATCGTCTTTTAAATTTCGATCAATTAAATTAAATAAATAAATAAATAAATAATTAATGATATTTATCTTGAATAATAATATTTTTTTTTAAATAATTTTAAATTTTGAAATATTTTACGAAAAAACTAAATTTTCATCAGCAAAAATTTAAAAAATTTTGAATGTTTTCAAAATATTTTGATTTATATCACGCTGCAAAATCTAAAATTTAAATATTTCTGTTAAATAGGAAAAAAAAGAAATTATCCTAAAACAAACAAGCCGATAAAATATTTTTAGCTTAATTTTAATTATTTTTATAAAATAGCATTTAATTATTTTCCTATTTTTAAAATAAATATATTCATAGAATTTTTTTTAATGGAAAAACATTATTTAATTAAATTAAATCAGAGTTGTTTTTAAGTCACAAGTCTTAAGTCAAGTCAAGTCAATTCAATGACTTAAATTAATAAAAATAATATTAAATCAGAGATTAATTTAGATAGATTTTCGAGACTAATCTGTTTTTTTTCTAAAGCTTATTCAGATAATTGAAGCCAAAATTTTTTAAGCGAAAAAATCAATACCTGAAATTAAGTCATCTAAATTCAAATTTGAATTCTATCTAGATTTTTATAAAAATTATACAAAATAATTATTCATCGAAAAAATGATAAATAATATAAAATTTTTTCATAGGTTACAGAAATTCAAATCTTAAGTGCTATGTAAATTTCCATTTTTGATTTGAAATTCATAAACTAAGTACTTTGTGACGCTAATTTTTTTTGTTGGAAGACTCAAAACAAACAATTTATATCCAGATGTTTAAAAATAACTAACTCTTTAAAAAGTTATAGTTCTTTCAGACTCAGGTATTTAATAATATAATTGATGAATACATCTGGTATTTCTTAAAAGCAATAAGTCAATTAAAAAAAAAGAAAATGGACGAGCTATTAAAGAAACTATTGCCGATCACTTAAATTCAAAAAAGAAAAACAATAGATTTGTTCAGAATATTGTCTTGTTTTTTAAAAAAAGTGGGGTCTTAAGTGATCCCTGGAACTACATACGATTCAAGTGAAAAAATTTTTTTTTTTTTAATTTCCATTTTTGAATAGAAAAGTTTTAATCTTTCAGAATATGATTTAAAAAAATATTTAAATCTAATCATTAAATACCTGAGTATGAAAGGACTACAGCTTTTAAAAAGGTTTATTATTTTTTGTTAAATTGCGGTGTAGATGATAAAGTCAATGAAATAACCTCTGTGTCAGATATGTTCAAAAAATAGTAAAGCATCAAACTTAGAAATTGTTATATTTAGTCTAAATTATTTTATATTTTTCAAACAGGAGAATCGACTCGAAGGGAGGACTAAGATCCATTCCGAGCAGCCTTCCATAATATTCTTAATAATAACTAACTGCAAATGCAAATGTAATAAAATTAAAGAGAATTGTTTTTTAAAAGATTGCTTCCTTTCAGATTATCTATGAGATATCTCGTTAAATATAGTTTTCAGTTAAAAACTATATTTAACAAAATTCAAGTCACCTATATTAAATGAATGAATGCTTTTAAAGCTTATTTCAGAATTAACTTTATTAGCTAAATTATTGATTGTTTTTATTGAAAAAATTTTTCAAATACTGAATAATGATCCCGATCAAAGTAAATTTAGCAATTCCACAATCCACCTTTTTAAATTGAAAAAAATGTCACTATTAAGTATTTTCTTTAGAATAATGGATTAAAATTTCTATCTAATATGAACATAACTTAGAGCATAAATTTTCTTACCATCAAACAAAGATCTTCTGGCTATTTTATTATTTTGGTCCAGATTGTCATCGGTTTGAATACTTTGAAAAGATTTTAATTTTTTCGAATTGCTGATCCATTCTTGTAGAACCAACTCGATGTAATCCTGATTAGACGACAAATAATTGAGTAGCGGATAAAATATGTGAACGCTTCCGATGGAATTTAGCGATTCTTTAAAATTACAAGATGACACCAAAGATGCTGAAAATGTGGCTGAAATTTTGTTAGAAGAAAGGTCCAGACAAGTCGAGCCTTTGACACATTTGGCATCAAAATGGAACACAAATTTGCTTTTCAAATCGCTTAGCTCCAACATGTCCAGCCAATTGAAGGAATACTGGTTTGGTCCTATCAAATAAATAAGCCTCACTTGAGTCTCACTCAGAGCATCATGAATCACAAAACATGAGCTCATCTTTCCTGTCAGACTAGTTGATGCATCCCAAATGGTGTCCTGGGATCCGGCAGGTATGGTGGCCATGTTCAGCCCTTTTTCAGCGCTTTTGTTCGACATACCGAACACACTTTTTAAATTCAACAATGGAGCAGTCAAAGCAGGCGCCGAAAAAGCGAAGCTGTGACCGGCTGGTCGGTAACATGCTCCACAAATTCGAATATGACCAATGTCATTAAAATTGGGAAGCTTAAAATTTGTTTCTCTTTTGACAACTCCATCAATATACACACACAATTGACTGTATCCAAATGGACCTTTTGCCGGAGCATGAACTATGGCTATTGAATGCCACATGTCAAAATTTTTATCTGTAGAATCAAAATTTAATTCTCTTATTTGAACAGAGGAAAACTCTTTTTTGTTGCATAGACCAACCACTAGACAAGAGTAGTCAGGCGTAAAAAATGCCTCAAAGCCTTGGCCATAATCATTATAAAACGAGTATAATTGGCGTCTTTTCTTTGCCAATTTACTGCTCATTTTTAACCAGCAATGAAATGTAAAACCATAGCCAGGCCATTTTTTCAGTCCGGCAACCTGGATGCCTGAATTTTTTTCACTAAAATCAAAAAAGTGCTTTGCTTGTTGGTTCCGAAATGAACCAGCTAAATCGTTAATCAAAATTTCACTATCCAAGGCTTTTTGTTCGGCCAGACCTACAATTTGAGTGTTGTAGCCGATTGAAGGTGTTGATTTGGCCCAGTTTACAAAACAACGAAGTATCTGCAGACCGTATGGAAATCGCTGCTTGGGCTGCAGCAACTCGACCAGCGCCTTTAATTCGGAGTGACTAATTGAGCATTTTCCTAGAGTTTCAATTGTTTGAAAAATTTTATCAATTAATTGAGTTGAAAATTGACTGTGATGGCTAAGAAGTTGGATTGTTTTACACAACAAATTGTTCTGACATGATTTTAGTTGATTATCCGGGCTTTGGGTGCACAATCGAACAATTTTGTCAAAAAGAACTTCTTGGGCTTCTTGGTCCACAGAGGGCAAAAGTCCAATTTCCGAAATTGCCAGCTCTAGGCTTATCAACTCGTCTGACTGATGGTCTTTTTCACATGATTGCTGAAATGGACTGTCGTTTTTTTCACATATCTTATTTTTTATTTAATTTTTTTTTAATTTAACAATTTATTAAAATTTACCATCTTTAAAAAAATCGAAATCAAAACACTACTAGCATTCGGAGGAAAAATTAACTAGCATGAGTATTATTGATAGATTTGTGTGAAATTTAAAAAATTCAAAATACTTAAAATTTTTGGTAATTTATTTAAATTTTATTTGCAAACAAACACATAAGAATTTGGATGTATTATGGAAAAATTATGACTATGTCACTAATGCTCTAAAAAAAAAAAGAACCAGGTTTTTGTCTTATTATACAAATACTAAAATTTAATTTCAATCAAAATTTCAAGCAAAAAAAATAAATTCATACGATTTCAAAATAAACTTACTAAAAAACTTTAAATGATCAAATTCATTAATCATAAATTAATTTCAAAATTAAGTTGAATGATTAAACAATTCAAAAAAGCTTGATTCATGTGAAAAGAAATTCTCAAAAGCTTAATTATTGTGAGTCTGTAGTCTATAAAGGTTTTGACAGTTCTCTGCTTTTTAATCATAAAATTTAAAATAAATAACCACTTCTTTCAATAGTAGAGAAGTAGAGAATAAGAAAAGTATTATAATAACTACCATGTATTTTTATTTTTAAATCTGTGCCAAGCTACAGTGAAGATTTAATCATTGGAATTAACCATTTTTTACGTAAATTTTACGATTTTTTGCATTTAAAAAAAAAAGACTTTTCCTTTTATTTTTTCTTGAATAAGTAAAATAATTTTTAATGAATTTTACGTAAAAATTTTCAAATTTTAGTCAAAAAATGATTTTTATAGGAAAAAGCTGGATTTTAAGTTTTTAAAAACTCTTTATTTTTTCTGAAAATCTCAAAATCATGTTGAAGAAGCACAACTTTACATAAATATAAAAAAATTTAAAAAAAAACATCTCTTTTACACAAGTATTTTGACCATCCACCATCTCTTCAAATTCAATTTTCATTATTATTTTTCTTGAATTGTTAGTTTCTTATTATTTAAACATATAAATTTTTTCTTCTATAAAATTAAATTTAAGTTTTCACTTAAATAATTGTAACTTGATGCACAATCAGCAATCATGCTAAAAAATCAAATAAAAATTTTAAAGGTAGTCAATTACAGAAATTAAAAAAACGTTTTTTTCTTTTAAAAATGTAATTTTACGAAAAATTTCTTAAAATAACGTTATATGAATTTTGCAAAACTACGATTATAACGAAATTTAGCGTTTTTTTTAAAGTAAAATTTGTCTAATATTACTCAAAATGACGAAAAGGATTTTTTTTTTTGAGATAAAAGTCTAAAATAGATTTAAAAAATGTGAAATTTTGAATAAGTCAATTTTATTGTCTTCGATAAGCCAAGATACCAACTAAGACTTCCATTATCTCTACAGGAAGCCATATACCCTGTTCTTCAAAGTTCCATTAAATTTAATTTTTATTTTTTTTTTTGACTTAAATTTGCCATTTTTTTACGTAAAAATCAATAAAAAATTGCAAAATTGTTTTGGAAAAAATATAAAATGAAAAAAAATCAATTTTTTTAAGAAATTCAAAAAATATTAATTAATTAATTAATAGTAATTTCATATTTCTAAATAAATCAAGCAAATTAGATTTCTGATTTGATTTTATATCTCCAGCAAAGAATCCAAAAATACTTTTACCTTAATTTCCGGAAAGGATCAGTTTTGACTTTAATTAATTTCTTCTGTTATTTTTAATTTAAAATTGAATGGTAATCGGCAAATACTTAGCTTTACTAGAAAGAATAAGAGAAAAGTTTAAATTTCAAAACGTTTATTCAAAAAAATTTAAAACATAATTAAATTTATATTTTTAAAGCGGAAATAGAAAACAGAGAGGACTTGGTAAGAAGATAACTTGCATTCCATCACTTTACAAATGATTCCTCATCTCATAACTTAATTAATCTCCTAGACCATATACTTATAATCTTGATTGAGACAAATTTTCCATTCTTTTTTCACCCAGATAAATCATATTTGGAAAAAATTATAAATTAGATTTGACTATGACCAAGTCGAAAACAGATTACCAAGTGATACTGAATTGAAAATCCAGTCCAATCTTGAAAATGTTTTGATTTTTTAACACATTTATTTTTATGATTGTTGTAAATAAATAGCATTTGAATTTACTTTTGAATATTAAATTTTAATTCTAAAAAAAATGAATTAGTAGCAACAATGAAGTAAATTGCGGAAGTCAAATGATTAGAAAAATAAAGTGGGCTTGTTTTAACCTAGGTGGTTAAAGATAATTTTTTTATTTCGATTTTATAAATTTTTTGAGGCAAAAAATAAATGCTCTCTTTTATTCGTGTAAATTTTAATGAAAATTTATCTACTTGATTTTATATAAATAGATACAAATTAATAGAAAAGTGATTTAGAAATAAATTAATGATGATAAAAAAAATTTTCCGAACAATAATTAAATTTAATACAGAAAAAAAAAATTTTAAATTAATAAATAAAAGACAATATCTTTTATTATAAAAATATTACATTTATTAAAATTGATATTTGTTTTAATAAAATAGATGGGGTTTTGTTCTAAATTTGAGTTTACTTTAGACTTAATTTATAGAAATAACGAAGGATAATGGTATGTTCAATCAAATTTTTCATTTGAATCTTTAATATCAATTTTTATTCATCAAATCATTTTAATTATTTTAAAAAAAAATATAATATTTTTGAATTTTTATTTTTTTAAAATTTACCAATAACTTTTGACTCAAGATTTAAGTTTATCTCAATTTATTCCTGAGATAAGGAATATTTTTTTTATCTTGTCAAGGATAGAAAATTTTCATTGACTAATTTTTTTTATGCTTAAATTATTGCTAATTTAACAAGGAGTTTTTGATTTTTAAGATATTATGAATATTTTAAAACAAGACTAGCTAAAAAGCTAAAAAAATAATTTTTAAGGCTTTCCAGATTCAAGTTAATAACTTGATTTTGAATTTTTTTTAAATAAAGAGTTATGACTTTGACTTTTTTTTAACTAAAAGGGTTTTAAAAAAATGTGAAAAAAAAATAATCCTAAAAGCTGAAATCATCATAAATTCAAAATAAAATAAAAAAAATCAATTAAAATTATTTTTTAAAAAATCATAAATCATTTGTCTCTATAAATTTTTTTCATTTAAATTTGCCAAAAATTTTCTGGTTTTCAAATCGGCTTGCCTAATAGGTTCAGGTATTCTACAATTTTTGATGACAATTTTCAAAATCCATAAACAAGTTTCCCAGCTAATTTTGTTACCAATTGAGACATAAATCGGATTTGTGGCTAAATCGGTTGATCTGTAACAATATCCCAAGAGACTATCATCACCCTCGATCTTACTCTTCAATTCAAAATAGTCTCCGGCTTTTTTTAATTCATTCTTTATTCTGTCTTTGTGTTCTTGATTTTTTTCCAAACCGAAAACTTGAAAAAGCTGTTTGCTTACACCAATGGTCGGTGTATCACTGTAATATCCAACATGGCATGCTAAGCCGAATTTGTTTCCATGCAGCAAGCCATTTCCGTCTATAAATATACAATGCGGATAATATTTAGGTTTTAATCGTTTAAGCTTTTCCAGGCTTTTTAGCAAAAATGGTGCTTCCCGGTAAGCCAAAAATCCAGGTACATAAGGCTGATCCATTGTTACAATTTCTAGGTCTTTGTAGACACATTTAAAGTTGTCGGCTAAATCAAAAACAAATAGACCAACACAGGCAGTGACTTGGTCCTTGACAAAAGAGATATCCAATCCAGCTACGTATCTCAATTCATCATTATCTAAGTCATCATATTTGGTTAATTCGGTTGCAATTTTATGATTTTTTTGCCATGGTTCAGTGTCATAATGCTTCAATTTTTCTCTTTTTTCGTTCTGTTCTTTTCGCCAATTTTCTATCAAAATTGGATCAATTGAATCCACTACGTTAGTCTTATTCTCCTTTATTGGAGCGATCAATTCAGAAAAACTTTTTTGCATGTTTTTTTCATTCAAAATTATTTTAAAAAATTTACCCTTTATATAAATCAAGAAATTTTACAAATTAAAAAAAAAACTCAAACACATTTTTTTTCAATTCAAATTTGATTAAAACAAAAAAACCAAAGGCTCAACTTGACAATAATTAAAATTAAATTTTCTATTTTTAATTATGAAATTTTTATGCATGAATTTTTAAAGAAAAATAAAAAATAATACTGAATGTAAAAAAAAATGTCTCTTCTCTGTGTTTTAATTTTTATTTTCGATTTAACAAAAAAATTAGTATATTTTTAAGTTTTTGGTATTAGTATTTCTTAAAAAATTTTTACAGATCGATTAAAAAACCTTCCTCCTACACAAAGAGAACATGTGAACATTTGTCACAAAAATATTTAATTTAATTTTCTGTGATCTTCGACAAGTAAAATAATCAAACCAAATTAGTTCTTTTTTACGAACTAAAGTAATAGAAAGTTTATTTTTCTTCTAAAATTCACTCATTTTCTATGCAATCATCTAAATAATTAGGTATTAGGTTGATATGATGGAAAAATTCCTTCTTCAAACAGTAAAACACGTTAACTTCTCTTGCTTGGAAGCCTCCTTACCAAGCCCGAAGGCATCTGCATTTTCTCATCCGGACATGGAACAGGCCAATGGAAGAATAAACAGTTTTTTAATTTTTTTGTGAAAATAATTTTCTTTAGAAACAAAAAATAATGGTGTAAATTAATTAGAACAGCTTTTTTTCGAAGGCGCCTAAAATCTTGTCCTTTTAACTTTTTTGACTCCTGTAAATTGTATCATGTAGAACTTTTTGCGCTCTTGAATTTGAGCTATTAATCATTATGGTAGCTAAAAAATTGATCATTCTGCAGTTCCTTGAAAACTAAGTGACTGGTAATCACTTGCAAGTTTCCCATGTGCATAACTTTTCGAATCTTTGACTTTTTTTTAATCTGTAAGAGCCAAAGGCAAGAAAATTTCAAGATCTATCTAGTGGTATCTTCGGTTTTGCATAATTCGAAAAATTCATTGCAAAAAACCTATCTGAAAAACGTCAAAAAATGTGTTTTTTGCTTTTTTTCGAAGTCGCCTAAAATCTTGTCCTTTTAACTTTTTTGACTCCTGTAAAATTGTATCATGTAGAACTTTTTGCGCTCTTTAATTTGAGCTATTAATCATTATGGTAGCTAAAAAATTGATCATTCTGCAGTTCCTTGAAAACTAAGTGACTGGTAATCACTTGCAAGTTTCCCATGTGCATAACTTTTCGAATCTTTGACTCTTTTTTAGCTGTAAGAGCCAAAGGCAAGAAAATTTCAAGATCTATCTAGTGGTATCTTCGGTTTTGCATAATTCGAAAAATTCATTGCAAAAAACCTATCTGAAAAACGTCAAAAAATGGGTTTTTTGCTCTTTTTCGAAGTCGCCTAAAATCTTGTCCTTTTAACTTTTTTGACTCCTATAAAATTGTATCATGTAGAACTTTTTGCGCTCTTGAATTTGAGCTATTAATCATTATGGTAGCTAAAAAATTTATCATTCTGCAGTTCCTTGAAAACTAAGTGACTGGTAATCACTTGCAAGTTTCCCATGTGTATAACTTTTCGAATCTTTGACTTTTTTTTAATCTGTAAAAGCAAAAGACAAGAAAATTTCAAGATCTATCTAGTGGTATCTTCGGTTTTGCATAATTCGAAAAATTCATTGCAAAAAACCTATCTGAAAAACGTCAAAAAATGGGTTTTTTGCTCTTTCTCGAAGTCGCCTAAAATCTTGTCCTTTTAACTTTTTGACTCCTGTAAAATTGTATCATGTAGAACTTTTTGCGCTCTTTAATTTGAGCTATTAATCATTATGGTAGCTAAAAAATTGATCATTCTGCAGTTCCTTGAAAACTAAGTGACTGGTAATCACTTGCAAGTTTCCCATGTGTATAACTTTTCGAATCTTTGACTTTTTTTTAATCTGTAAAAGCAAAAGACAAGAAAATTTCAAGATCTATCTAGTGGTATCTTCGGTTTTGCATAATTCGAAAAATTCATTGCAAAAAACCTATCTGAAAAACGTCAAAAAATGGGTTTTTTGCTCTTTCTCGAAGTCGCCTAAAATCTTGTCCTTTTAACTTTTTTGACTCCTGTAAAATTGTATCATGTAGAACTTTTTGCGCTCTTTAATTTGAGCTATTAATCATTATGGTAGCTAAAAAATTGATCATTCTGCAGTTCCTTGAAAACTAAGTGACTGGTAATCACTTGCAAGTTTCCCATGTGCATAACTTTTCGAATCTTTGACTTTTTTTAATCTGTAAGAGCCAAAGGCAAGAAAATTTCAAGATCTATCTAGTGGTATCTTCGGTTTTGCATAATTCGAAAAATTCATTGCAAAAAACCTATCTGAAAAACGTCAAAAAATGTGTTTTTGCTTTTTTCGAAGTCGCCTAAAATCTTGTCCTTTTAACTTTTTGACTCCTGTAAAATTGTATCATGTAGAACTTTTTGCGCTCTTTAATTTGAGCTATTAATCATTATGGTAGCTAAAAAATTGATCATTCTGCAGTTCCTTGAAAACTAAGTGACTGGTAATCACTTGCAAGTTTCCCATGTGCATAACTTTTCGAATCTTTGACTCTTTTTTAGCTGTAAGAGCCAAAGGCAAGAAAATTTCAAGATCTATCTAGTGGTATCTTCGGTTTTGCATAATTCGAAAAATTCATTGCAAAAAACCTATCTGAAAAACGTCAAAAAATGGGTTTTTTGCTCTTTTTCGAAGTCGCCTAAAATCTTGTCCTTTTAACTTTTTGACTCCTATAAAATTGTATCATGTAGAACTTTTTGCGCTCTTGAATTTGAGCTATTAATCATTATGGTAGCTAAAAAATTTATCATTCTGCAGTTCCTTGAAAACTAAGTGACTGGTAATCACTTGCAAGTTTCCCATGTGCATAACTTTTCGAATCTTTGACTTTTTTTTAATCTGTAAGAGCCAAAGGCAAGAAAATTTCAAGATCTATCTAGTGGTATCTTCGGTTTTGCATAATTCGAAAAATTCATTGCAAAAAACCTATCTGAAAAACGTCAAAAAATGTGTTTTTTGCTTTTTTCGAAGTCGCCTAAAATCTTGTCCTTTTAACTTTTTGACTCCTGTAAAATTGTATCATGTAGAACTTTTTGCGCTCTTTAATTTGAGCTATTAATCATTATGGTAGCTAAAAAATTGATCATTCTGCAGTTCCTTGAAAACTAAGTGACTGGTAATCACTTGCAAGTTTCCCATGTGCATAACTTTTCGAATCTTTGACTTTTTTTTAATCTGTAAGAGCCAAAGGCAAGAAAATTTCAAGATCTATCTAGTGGTATCTTCGGTTTTGCATAATTCGAAAAATTCATTGCAAAAAACCTATCTGAAAAACGTCAAAAAATGTGTTTTTTGCTTTTTTCGAAGTCGCCTAAAATCTTGTCCTTTAAACTTTTTTGACTCCTGTAAAATTGTATCATGTAGAACTTTTTGCGCTCTTTAATTTGAGCTATTAATCATTATGGTAGCTAAAAAATTGATCATTCTGCAGTTCCTTGAAAACTAAGTGACTGGTAATCACTTGCAAGTTTCCCATGTGCATAACTTTTCGAATCTTTGACTTTTTTTTGATCTGTAAAAGCCAAAGGCAAGAAAATTTCAAGATCTATCTAGTGGTATCTTCGGTTTTCCATAATTCGAAAAATTCATTGCAAAAAACCTATCTGAAAAACGTCAAAAAATGGGTTTTTTGCTTTTTTCGAAGTCGCCTAAAATCTTGTCCTTTTAACTTTTTTTGACTCCTGTAAAATTGTATCATGTAGAACTTTTGCGCTCTTTAATTTGAGCTATTAATCATTATGGTAGCTAAAAAATTGATCATTCTGCAGTTCCTTGAAAACTAAGTGACTGGTAATCACTTGCAAGTTTCCCATGTGCATAACTTTTCGAATCTTTGACTTTTTTTTAATCTGTAAGAGCCAAAGGCAAGAAAATTTCAAGATCTATCTAGTGGTATCTTCGGTTTTGCATAATTCGAAAAATTCATTGCAAAAAACCTATCTGAAAAACGTCAAAAAATGGGTTTTTTGCTCTTTCTCGAAGTCGCCTAAAATCTTGTCCTTTTAACTTTTTTGACTCCTGTAAAATTGTATCATGTAGAACTTTTTGCGCTCTTTAATTTGAGCTATTAATCATTATGGTAGCTAAAAAATTGATCATTCTGCAGTTCCTTGAAAACTAAGTGACTGGTAATCACTTGCAAGTTTCCCATGTGCATAACTTTTCGAATCTTTGACTTTTTTAATCTGTAAGAGCCAAAGGCAAGAAAATTTCAAGATCTATCTAGTGGTATCTTCGGTTTTGCATAATTCGAAAAATTCATTGCAAAAAACCTATCTGAAAAACGTCAAAAAATGGGTTTTTTGCTCTTTTTCGAAGTCGCCTAAAATCTTATCCTTTTAACTTTTTTGACTCCTATAAAATTGTATCATGTAGAACTTTTTGCGCTCTTGAATTTGAGCTATTAATCATTATGGTAGCTAAAAAATTTATCATTCTGCAGTTCCTTGAAAACTAAGTGACTGGTAATCACTTGCAAGTTTCCCATGTGCATAACTTTTCGAATCTTTGACTTTTTTTTTTTAATCTGTAAGAGCCAAAGGCAAGAAAATTTCAAGATCTATCTAGTGGTATCTTCGGTTTTGCATAATTCGAAAAATTCATTGCAAAAAACCTATCTGAAAAACGTCAAAAAATGGGTTTTTTGCTCTTTCTCGAAGTCGCCTAAAATCTTGTCCTTTTAACTTTTTTGACTCCTGTAAAATTGTATCATGTAGAACTTTTTGCGCTCTTTAATTTGAGCTATTAATCATTATGGTAGCTAAAAAATTGATCATTCTGCAGTTCCTTGAAAACTAAGTGACTGGTAATCACTTGCAAGTTTCCCATGTGCATAACTTTTCGAATCTTTGGCTTTTTTTGATCTGTAAGAGCCAAAGGCAAGAAAATTTCAAGATCTATCTAGTGGTATCTTCGGTTTTGCATAATTCGAAAAATTCATTGCAAAAAACCTATCTGAAAAACGTCAAAAAATGGGTTTTTTGCTCTTTCTCGAAGTCGCCTAAAATCTTGTCCTTTTAACTTTTTTGACTCCTGTAAAATTGTATCATGTAGAACTTTTTGCGCTCTTTAATTTGAGCTATTAATCATTATGGTAGCTAAAAAATTGATCATTCTGCAGTTCCTTGAAAACTAAGTGACTGGTAATCACTTGCAAGTTTCCCATGTGCATAACTTTTCGAATCTTTGACTTTTTTTTAATCTGTAAGAGCCAAAGGCAAGAAAATTTCAAGATCTATCTAGTGGTATCTTCGGTTTTGCATAATTCGAAAAATTCATTGCAAAAAACCTATCTGAAAAACGTCAAAAAATGGGTTTTTTGCTCTTTTTCGAAGTCGCCTAAAATCTTATCCTTTTAACTTTTTTGACTCCTATAAAATTGTATCATGTAGAACTTTTTGCGCTCTTGAATTTGAGCTATTAATCATTATGGTAGCTAAAAAATTTATCATTCTGCAGTTCCTTGAAAACTAAGTGACTGGTAATCACTTGCAAGTTTCCCATGTGCATAATTTTTCGAATCTTTGACCTTTTTTTAATCTGTAAGAGCCAAAGGCAAGAAAATTTCAAGATCTATCTAGTGGTATCTTCGGTTTTGCATAATTCGAAAAATTCATTGCAAAAAACCTATCTGAAAAACGTCAAAAAATGGGTTTTTTGCTCTTTCTCGAAGTCGCCTAAAATCTTGTCCTTTTAACTTTTTGACTCCTGTAAAATTGTATCATGTAGAACTTTTTGCGCTCTTTAATTTGAGCTATTAATCATTATGGTAGCTAAAAAATTGATCATTCTGCAGTTCCTTGAAAACTAAGTGACTGGTAATCACTTGCAAGTTTCCCATGTGCATAACTTTTCGAATCTTTGACTTTTTTTTAATCTGTAAAAGCCAAAGGCAAGAAAATTTCAAGATCTATCTAGTGGTATCTTCGGTTTTGCATAATTCGAAAAATTCATTGCAAAAAACCTATCTGAAAAACGTCAAAAAATGGGTTTTTTGCTCTTTTCGAAGTCGCCTAAAATCTTGTCCTTTTAACTTTTTTGACTCCTGTAAAATTGTATCATGTAGAACTTTTTGCGCTCTTTAATTTGAGCTATTAATCATTATGGTAGCTAAAAAATTGATCATTCTGCAGTTCCTTGAAAACTAAGTGACTGGTAATCACTTGCAAGTTTCCCATGTGCATAACTTTTCGAATCTTTGACTTTTTTTTAATCTGTAAGAGCCAAAGGCAAGAAAATTTCAAGATCTATCTAGTGGTATCTTCGGTTTTGCATAATTCGAAAAATTCATTGCAAAAAACCTATCTGAAAAACGTCAAAAAATGGGTTTTTTGCTCTTTCTCGAAGTCGCCTAAAATCTTGTCCTTTTAACTTTTTTGACTCCTGTAAAATTGTATCATGTAGAACTTTTTGCGCTCTTTAATTTGAGCTATTAATCATTATGGTAGCTAAAAAATTGATCATTCTGCAGTTCCTTGAAAACTAAGTGACTGGTAATCACTTGCAAGTTTCCCATGTGCATAACTTTTCGAATCTTTGACTTTTTTTTAATCTGTAAGAGCCAAAGGCAAGAAAATTTCAAGATCTATCTAGTGGTATCTTCGGTTTTGCATAATTCGAAAAATTCATTGCAAAAAACCTATCTGAAAAACGTCAAAAAATGGGTTTTTTGCTCTTTTTCGAAGTCGCCTAAAATCTTATCCTTTTAACTTTTTTGACTCCTATAAAATTGTATCATGTAGAACTTTTTGCGCTCTTGAATTTGAGCTATTAATCATTATGGTAGCTAAAAAATTGATCATTCTGCAGTTCCTTGAAAACTAAGTGACTGGTAATCACTTGCAAGTTTCCCATGTGCATAACTTTTCGAATCTTTGACTTTTTTTAATCTGTAAGAGCCAAAGGCAAGAAAATTTCAAGATCTATCTAGTGGTATCTTCGGTTTTGCATAATTCGAAAAATTCATTGCAAAAAACCTATCTGAAAAACGTCAAAAAATGGGTTTTTTGCTCTTTTTCGAAGTCGCCTAAAATCTTATCCTTTTAACTTTTTTGACTCCTATAAAATTGTATCATGTAGAACTTTTTGCGCTCTTGAATTTGAGCTATTAATCATTATGGTAGCTAAAAAATTTATCATTCTGCAGTTCCTTGAAAACTAAGTGACTGGTAATCACTTGCAAGTTTCCCATGTGCATAACTTTTCGAATCTTTGACTTTTTTTTAATCTGTAAGAGCCAAAGGCAAGAAAATTTCAAGATCTATCTAGTGGTATCTTCGGTTTTGCATAATTCGAAAAATTCATTGCAAAAAACCTATCTGAAAAACGTCAAAAAATGTGTTTTTTGCTTTTTTTCGAAGTCGCCTAAAATCTTGTCCTTTAAACTTTTTTGACTCCTGTAAAATTGTATCATGTAGAACTTTTTGCGCTCTTTAATTTGAGCTATTAATCATTATGGTAGCTAAAAAATTGATCATTCTGCAGTTCCTTGAAAACTAAGTGACTGGTAATCACTTGCAAGTTTCCCATGTGCATAACTTTTCGAATCTTTGACTTTTTTTAATCTGTAAGAGCCAAAGGCAAGAAAATTTCAAGATCTATCTAGTGGTATCTTCGGTTTTGCATAATTCGAAAAATTCATTGCAAAAAACCTATCTGAAAAACGTCAAAAAATGGGTTTTTTGCTCTTTCTCGAAGTCGCCTAAAATCTTGTCCTTTTAACTTTTTGACTCCTGTAAAATTGTATCATGTAGAACTTTTTGCGCTCTTTAATTTGAGCTATTAATCATTATGGTAGCTAAAAAATTGATCATTCTGCAGTTCCTTGAAAACTAAGTGACTGGTAATCACTTGCAAGTTTCCCATGTGCATAACTTTTCGAATCTTTGACTTTTTTTTAATCTGTAAGAGCCAAAGGCAAGAAAATTTCAAGATCTATCTAGTGGTATCTTCGGTTTTGCATAATTCGAAAAATTCATTGCAAAAAACCTATCTGAAAAACGTCAAAAAATGGGTTTTTGCTCTTTTTCGAAGTCGCCTAAAATCTTATCCTTTTAACTTTTTTGACTCCTATAAAATTGTATCATGTAGAACTTTTTGCGCTCTTGAATTTGAGCTATTAATCATTATGGTAGCTAAAAAATTGATCATTCTGCAGTTCCTTGAAAACTAAGTGACTGGTAATCACTTGCAAGTTTCCCATGTGCATAACTTTTCGAATCTTTGACTTTTTTTTAATCTGTAAGAGCCAAAGGCAAGAAAATTTCAAGATCTATCTAGTGGTATCTTCGGTTTTGCATAATTCGAAAAATTCATTGCAAAAAACCTATCTGAAAAACGTCAAAAAATGGGTTTTTTGCTCTTTTTCGAAGTCGCCTAAAATCTTGTCCTTTTAACTTTTTTGACTCCTATAAAATTGTATCATGTAGAACTTTTTGCGCTCTTGAATTTGAGCTATTAATCATTATGGTAGCTAAAAAATTTATCATTCTGCAGTTCCTTGAAAACTAAGTGACTGGTAATCACTTGCAAGTTTCCCATGTGCATAACTTTTCGAATCTTTGACTTTTTTTTAATCTGTAAAAGCAAAAGGCAAGAAAATTTCAAGATCTATCTAGTGGTATCTTCGGTTTTGCATAATTCGAAAAATTCATTGCAAAAAACCTATCTGAAAAACGTCAAAAAATGGGTTTTTTGCTCTTTTTCGAAGTCGCCTAAAATCTTGTCCTTTTAACTTTTTTGACTCCTATAAAATTGTATCATGTAGAACTTTTTGCGCTCTTGAATTTGAGCTATTAATCATTATGGTAGCTAAAAAATTTATCATTCTGCAGTTCCTTGAAAACTAAGTGACTGGTAATCACTTGCAAGTTTCCCATGTGCATAACTTTTCGAATCTTTGACTTTTTTAATCTGTAAGAGCCAAAGGCAAGAAAATTTCAAGATCTATCTAGTGGTATCTTCGGTTTTGCATAATTCGAAAAATTCATTGCAAAAAACCTATCTGAAAAACGTCAAAAAATGGGTTTTTTGCTCTTTCTCGAAGTCGCCTAAAATCTTGTCCTTTTAACTTTTTTGACTCCTGTAAAATTGTATCATGTAGAACTTTTTGCGCTCTTTAATTTGAGCTATTAATCATTATGGTAGCTAAAAAATTGATCATTCTGCAGTTCCTTGAAAACTAAGTGACTGGTAATCACTTGCAATATTCCCATGTGCATAACTTTTCGATTCTTTGACTTTTTTTTAATCTGTAAGAGCAAAAGGCAAGAAAATTTCAAGATCTATCTAGTGGTATCTTCGGTTTTGCATAATTCGAAAAATTCATTGAAAAACACCTATCTGAAAAACGTCAAAAAATGGGTTTTTTGCTCTTTTTCGAAGTCGCCTAAAATCTTGTCCTTTTAACTTTTTTGACTCCTGTAAAATTGTATCATGTAGAACTTTTTGCGCTCTTGAATTTGAGCTATTAATCATTATGGTAGCTAAAAAATTGATCATTCTGCAGTTCCTTGAAAACTAAGTGACTGGTAATCACTTGCAAGTTTCCCATGTGCATAACTTTTCGCATCTTTGACTCTTTTTTAGCTGTAAGAGCCAAAGGCAAGAAAATTTCAAGATCTTTCTAGTGGTATCTTCGGTTTTGCATAATTCGAAAAATTCATTGCAAAAAACCTATCTGAAAAACGTCAAAAAATGGGTTTTTTGCTCTTTTTCGAAGTCGCCTAAAATCTTGTCCTTTTAACTTTTTTGACTCCTGTAAAATTGTATCATGTAGAACTTTTTGCGCTCTTTAATTTGAGCTATTAATCATTATGGTAGCTAAAAAATTGATCATTCTGCAGTTCCTTGAAAACTAAGTGACTGGTAATCACTTGCAATATTCCCATGTGCATAACTTTTCGATTCTTTGACTTTTTTTTAATCTGTAAAAGCCAAAGGCAAGAAAATTTCAAGATCTATCTAGTGGTATCTTCGGTTTTGCATAATTCGAAAAATTCATTGCAAAAAACCTATCTGAAAAACGTCAAAAAATGGGTTTTTGCTCTTTTTCGAAGTCGCCTAAAATCTTGTCCTTTTAACTTTTTTGACTCCTGTAAAATTGTATCATGTAGAACTTTTTGCGCTCTTGAATTTGAGCTATTAATCATTATGGTAGCTAAAAAATTGATCATTCTGCAGTTCCTTGAAAACTAAGTGACTGGTAATCACTTGCAAGTTTCCCATGTGCATAACTTTTCGAATCTTTGACTTTTTTTTAATCTGTAAGAGCCAAAGGCAAGAAAATTTCAAGATCTTTCTAGTGGTATCTTCGGTTTTGCATAATTCGAAAAATTCATTGCAAAAAACCTATCTGAAAAACGTCAAAAAATGTGTTTTTTGCTCTTTTTCGAAGTCGCCTAAAATCTTGTCCTTTTAACTTTTTTGACTCCTGTAAAATTGTATCATGTAGAACTTTTTGCGCTCTTTAATTTGAGCTATTAATCATTATGGTAGCTAAAAAATTGATCATTCTGCAGTTCCTTGAAAACTAAGTGACTGGTAATCACTTGCAAGTTTCCCATGTGCATAACTTTTCGCATCTTTGACTCTTTTTTAGCTGTAAGAGCCAAAGGCAAGAAAATTTCAAGATCTTTCTAGTGGTATCTTCGGTTTTGCATAATTCGAAAAATTCATTGCAAAAAACCTATCTGAAAAACGTCAAAAAATGTGTTTTTTGCTCTTTTTCGAAGTCGCCTAAAATCTTGTCCTTTTAACTTTTTGACTCCTGTAAAATTGTATCATGTAGAACTTTTTGCGCTCTTTAATTTGAGCTATTAATCATTATGGTAGCTAAAAAATTGATCATTCTGCAGTTCCTTGAAAACTAAGTGACTGGTAATCACTTGCAAGTTTCCCATGTGCATAACTTTTCGAATCTTTGACTTTTTTTTAATCTGTAAGAGCCAAAGGCAATAAAATTTCAAGATCTATCTAGTGGTATCTTCGGTATTGCATAATTCGAAAAATTCATTGCAAAAAACCTATCTGAAAAACGTCAAAAAATGTGTTTTTTGCTCTTTTTCGAAGTCGCCTAAAATCTTGTCCTTTTAACTTTTTTGACTCCTGTAAATTGTATCATGTAGAACTTTTTGCGCTCTTTAATTTGAGCTATTAATCATTATGGTAGCTAAAAAATTGATCATTCTGCAGTTCCTTGAAAACTAAGTGACTGGTAATCACTTGCAATATTCCCATGTGCATAACTTTTCGATTCTTTGACTTTTTTTTAATCTGTAAGAGCAAAAGGCAAAAAAATTTCAAGATCTATCTAGTGGTATCTTCGGTTTTGCATAATTCGAAAAATTCATTGAAAAAAACCTATCTGAAAAACGTCAAAAAATGGGTTTTTTGCTCTTTTTCGAAGTCGCCTAAAATCTTGTCCTTTTAACTTTTTTGACTCCTGTAAAATTGTATCATGTAGAACTTTTTGCGCTCTTGAATTTGAGCTATTAATCATTATGGTAGCTAAAAAATTGATCATTCTGCAGTTCCTTGAAAACTAAGTGACTGGTAATCACTTGCAAGTTTCCCATGTGCATAACTTTTCGAATCTTTGACTTTTTTTGATCTTTAAGAGCCAAAGGCAAGAAAATTTCAAGATCTATCTAGTGGTATCTTCGGTTTTGCATAATTCGAAAAATTCATTGCAAAAAACCTATCTGAAAAACGTCAAAAAATGTGTTTTGCTCTTTTTTCGAAGTCGCCTAAAATCTTGTCCTTTTAACTTTTTGACTCCTGTAAAATTGTATCATGTAGAACTTTTTGCGCTCTTGAATTTGAGCTATTAATCATTATGGTAGCTAAAAAATTGATCATTCTGCAGTTCCTTGAAAACTAAGTGACTGGTAATCACTTGCAAGTTTCCCATGTGCATAACTTTTCGAATCTTTGACTTTTTTTTAATCTGTAAGAGCCAAAGGCAATAAAATTTCAAGATCTATCTAGTGGTATCTTCGGTATTGCATAATTCGAAAAATTCATTGAAAAAAACCTATCTGAAAAACGTCAAAAAATGGGTTTTTTGCTCTTTTTCGAAGTCGCCTAAAATCTTGTCCTTTTAACTTTTTTGACTCCTGTAAAATTGTATCATGTAGAACTTTTTGCGCTCTTGAATTTGAGCTATTAATCATTATGGTAGCTAAAAAATTGATCATTCTGCAGTGACTTGAAAACTAAGTGACTGGTAATCACTTGCAAGTCTTTGACTCTTTTTTAGCTGTAAGAGCCAAAGGCAAGAAAATTTCAAGATCTATCTAGTGGTATCTTCGGTTTTGCATAATTCGAAAAATTCATTGCAAAAAACCTATCTGAAAAACGTCAAAAAATGGGTTTTTTGCTCTTTTTCGAAGTCGCCTAAAATCTTGTCCTTTTAACTTTTTGACTTCTGAAAATTGTATCATGTAGAACTTTTTGCGCTCTTGAATTTGAGCTATTAATCATTATGGTAGCTAAAAAATTGACCATTCTGCAGTGACTTGAAAACTAAGTGACTGGTAATCACTTGCAAGTTTCCCATGTGCATAACTTTTCGAATCTTTGACTTTTTTTTATTCTGTAAAAGCCAAAGGCAATAAAATTTCAAGATCTATCTAGTGGTATCTTCGGTTTTGCATAATTCGAAAAATTCATTGCAAAAAACCTATCTGAAAAACGTCAAAAAATGGGTTTTTTGCTCTTTTTCGAAGTCGCCTAAAATCTTGTCCTTTTAACTTTTTTGACTCCTGTAAAATTGTATCATGTATAACTTTTTGCGCTCTTGAATTTGAGCTATTAATCATTATCGTAGCTAAAAAATTGACCATTCTGCAGTGACTTGAAAACTAAGTGACTGGTAATCACTTGCAAAATACCCATGAGCATAACTTTTCGAATCTTTGACCTTTTTTTGATCTGTAAGAGCAAAAGGCAAAAAAATTTCAAGATCTATCTAGTGGTATCTTCGGTTTTGCATAATTCGAAAAATTCATTGCAAAAAACCTATCTGAAAAACGTCAAAAAATGGGTTTTTTGCTCTTTTTCGAAGTCGCCTAAAATCTTGTCCTTTTAACTTTTTTGACTCCTGTAAATTGTATCATGTAGAACTTTTTGCGCTCTTGAATTTGAGCTATTAATCATTATCGTAGCTAAAAAATTGACCATTCTGCAGTGAATTGAAAACTAAATGACTGGTAATCACTTGCAAGTTTCCCATGTGCATAACTTTTCGAATCTTTGTTCTTTTTTTAATCTGTAAGAGCCAAAGTCAAGAAAATTTCAAGATCTATCTAGTGGTATCTTCGGTTTTCCATAATTCGAAAAATTCATTGCAAAAAACCTATCTGAAAAACGTCAAAAAATGTGTTTTTTGCTCTTTTTCGAAGTCGCCTAAAATCTTGTCCTTTTAACTTTTTTGACTCCTATAAAATTGTATCATGTAGAACTTTTTGCGCTCTTGAATTTGAGCTATTAATCATTATGGTAGCTAAAAAATTGATCATTCTGCAGTGACTTGAAAACTAAGTGACTGGTAATCACTTGCAATATTCCCATGTGCATAACTTTTCGAATCTTTGACTTATTTTTGATCTGTAAGAGCCAAAGGCAAGAAAATTTCAAGATCTATCTAGTGGTATCTTCGGTTTTGCATAATTCGAAAAATTCATTGCAAAAAACCTATCTGAAAAACGTCAAAAAATGGGTTTTTTGCTCTTTTTCGAAGTCGCCTAAAATCTTGTCCTTTTAACTTTTTTGACTCCTGTAAATTGTATCATGTAGAACTTTTTGCGCTCTTGAATTTGAGCTATTAATCATTATGGTAGCTAAAAAATTGATCATTCTGCAGTGACTTGAAAACTAAGTGACTGGTAATCACTTGCAAGTTTCCCATGTGCATAACTTTTCGAATCTCTGACTTTTTTTTGATCTGTAAGAGCCAAAGGCAAGAAAATTTCAAGATCTATCTAGTGGTATCTTCGGTTTTGCATAATTCGAAAAATTCATTGCAAAAAACCTATCTGAAAAACGTCAAAAAATGGGTTTTTTGCTCTTTTTCGAAGTCGCCTAAAATCTTGTCCTTTTAACTTTTTGACTCCTGTAAAATTGTATCATGTAGAACTTTTTGCGCTCTTTAATTTGAGCTATTAATCATTATGGTAGCTAAAAAATTGACCATTCTGCAGTGACTTGAAAACTAAGTGACTGGTAATCACTTGCAAGTTTCCCATGTGCATAACTTTTCGAATCTTTGACTTTTTTTTAATCTGTAAGAGCCAAAGGCAATAAAATTTCAAGATCTATCTAGTGGTATCTTCGGTTTTGCATAATTCGAAAAATTCATTGCAAAAAACCTATCTGAAAAACGTCAAAAAATGTGTTTTTTGCTCTTTTTCGAAGTCGCCTAAAATCTTGTCCTTTTAACTTTTTTGACTCCTGTAAATTGTATCATGTAGAACTTTTTGCGCTCTTGAATTTGAGCTATTAATCATTATGGTAGCTAAAAAATTGATCATTCTGCAGTGACTTGAAAACTAAGTGACTGGTAATCACTTGCAATATTCCCATGTGCATAACTTTTCGATTCTTTGACTTTTTTTTAATCTGTAAGAGCAAAAGGCAATAAAATTTCAAGATCTATCTAGTGGTATCTTCGGTTTTGCATAATTCGAAAAATTCATTGCAAAAAACCTATCTGAAAAACGTCAAAAAATGGGTTTTTTGCTCTTTTTCGAAGTCGCCTAAAATCTTGTCCTTTTAACTTTTTTGACTCCTGAAAATTGTATCATGTAGAACTTTTTGCGCTCTTGAATTTGAGCTATTAATCATTATGGTAGCTAAAAAATTGACCATTCTGCAGTGACTTGAAAACTAAGTGACTGGTAATCACTTGCAAGTTTCCCATGTGCATAACTTTTCGAATCTTTGACTCTTTTTTGAGCTGTAAGAGCCAAAGGCAAGAAAATTTCAAGATCTATCTAGTGGTATCTTCGGTTTTGCATAATTCGAAAAATTCATTGCAAAAAACCTATCTGAAAAACGTCAAAAAATGGGTTTTTTGCTCTTTTTCGAAGTCGCCTAAAATCTTGTCCTTTTAACTTTTTTGACTCCTGTAAATTGTATCATGTAGAACTTTTTGCGCTCTTGAATTTGAGCTATTAATCATTATGGTAGCTAAAAAATTGACCATTCTGCAGTTCCTTGAAAACTAAGTGACTGGTAATCACTTGCAAGTTTCCAATGTGCATAACTTTTCGAATCTTTCACTTTTTTTTGATCTGTAAAAGCCAAAGGCAAGAAAATTTCAAGATCTATCTAGTGGTATCTTCGGTTTTGCATAATTCGAAAAATTCATTGCAAAAAACCTATCTGAAAAACGTCAAAAAATGGGTTTTTTGCTCTTTTTCGAAGTCGCCTAAAATCTTGTCCTTTTAACTTTTTTGACTCCTGTAAATTGTATCATGTAGAACTTTTTGCGCTCTTGAATTTGAGCTATTAATCATTATGGTAGCTAAAAAATTGACCATTCTGCAGTGATTTGAAAACTAAGTGACTGGTAATCACTTGCAAGTTTCCCATGTGCATAACTTTTCGAATCTCTGACTTTTTTTTGATCTGTAAAAGCCAAAGGCAAAAAAATTTCAAGATCTATCTAGTGGTATCTTCGGTTTTGCATAATTCGAAAAATTCATTGCAAAAAACCTATCTGAAAAACGTCAAAAAATGGGTTTTTTGCTCTTTTTCGAAGTCGCCTAAAATCTTGTCCTTTTAACTTTTTTGACTCCTGTAAATTGTATCATGTAGAACTTTTTGCGCTCTTGAATTTGAGCTATTAATCATTATGGTAGCTAAAAAATTGACCATTCTGCAGTGATTTGAAAACTAAGTGACTGGTAATCACTTGCAAGTTTCCCATGTGTATAACTTTTCGAATCTTTGACTTTTTTTTAATCTGTAAAAGCAAAAGGCAAGAAAATTTCAAGATCTATCTAGTGGTATCTTCGGTTTTGCATAATTCGAAAAATTCATTGCAAAAAACCTATCTGAAAAACGTCAAAAAATGGGTTTTTTGCTCTTTTTCGAAGTCGCCTAAAATCTTGTCCTTTTAACTTTTTTGACTCCTGTAAATTGTATCATGTAGAACTTTTTGCGCTCTTGAATTTGAGCTATTAATCATTATGGTAGCTAAAAAATTGACCATTCTGCAGTGATTTGAAAACTAAGTGACTGGTAATCACTTGCAAGTTTCCCATGTGCATAACTTTTCGAATCTTTGACTCTTTTTTAGCTGTAAGAGCCAAAGGCAAAAAAATTTCAAGATCTATCTAGTGGTATCTTCGGTTTTGCATAATTCGAAAAATTCATTGCAAAAAACCTATCTGAAAAACGTCAAAAAATGGGTTTTTTGCTCTTTTTCGAAGTCGCCTAAAATCTTGTCCTTTTAACTTTTTTGACTCCTGTAAATTGTATCATGTAGAACTTTTTGCGCTCTTGAATTTGAGCTATTAATCATTATGGTAGCTAAAAAATTGACCATTCTGCAGTGATTTGAAAACTAAGTGACTGGTAATCACTTGCAAGTTTCCCATGTGTATAACTTTTCGAATCTTTGACTTTTTTTTAATCTGTAAGAGCAAAAGGCAAAAAAATTTCAAGATCTATCTAGTGGTATCTTCGGTTTTGCATAATTCGAAAAATTCATTGCAAAAAACCTATCTGAAAAACGTCAAAAAATGGGTTTTTTGCTCTTTTTCGAAGTCGCCTAAAATCTTGTCCTTTTAACTTTTTGACTCCTGTAAATTGTATCATGTAGAACTTTTTGCGCTCTTGAATTTGAGCTATTAATCATTATGGTAGCTAAAAAATTGACCATTCTGCAGTGACTTGAAAACTAAGTGACTGGTAATCACTTGCAAGTTTCCCATGTGCATAACTTTTCGAATCTCTGACTTTTTTTTGATCTGTAAAAGCCAAAGGCAAAAAAATTTCAAGATCTATCTAGTGGTATCTTCGGTTTTGCATAATTCGAAAAATTCATTGCAAAAACCTATCTGAAAAACGTCAAAAAATGGGTTTTTTGCTCTTTTTCGAAGTCGCCTAAAATCTTGTCCTTTTAACTTTTTTGACTCCTGTAAATTGTATCATGTAGAACTTTTTGCGCTCTTGAATTTGAGCTATTAATCATTATGGTAGCTAAAAAATTGACCATTCTGCAGTGACTTGAAAACTAAGTGACTGGTAATCACTTGCAAGTTTCCCATGTGCATTACTTTTCGAATCTTTGACTTTTTTTTGATCTGTAAAAGCCAAAGGCAAGAAAATTTCAAGATCTATCTAGTGGTATCTTCGGTTTTGCATAATTCGAAAAATTCATTGCAAAAAACCTATCTGAAAAACGTCAAAAAATGGGTTTTTTGCTCTTTTTCGAAGTCGCCTAAAATCTTGTCCTTTTAACTTTTTTGACTCCTGTAAATTGTATCATGTAGAACTTTTTGCGCTCTTGAATTTGAGCTATTAATCATTATGGTAGCTAAAAAATTGACCATTCTGCAGTGATTTGAAAACTAAGTGACTGGTAATCACTTGCAAGTTTCCCATGTGTATAACTTTTCGAATCTTTGACTTTTTCTTGATCTGTAAAAGCTAAAGGCAAGAAAATTTCAAGATCTATCTAGTGGTATCTTCGGTTTTGCATAATTCGAAAAATTCATTGCAAAAAACCTATCTGAAAAACGTCAAAAAATGGGTTTTTTGCTCTTTTTCGAAGTCGCCTAAAATCTTGTCCTTTTAACTTTTTTGACTCCTGTAAATTGTATCATGTAGAACTTTTTGCGCTCTTGAATTTGAGCTATTAATCATTATGGTAGCTAAAAAATTGACCATTCTGCAGTGACTTGAAAACTAAGTGACTGGTAATCACTTGCAAGTTTCCCATGTGCATAACTTTTCGAATCTTTGACTGATTTTTGATCTGTAAGAGCCAAAGGCAAGAAAATTTCAAGATCTATCTAGTGGTATCTTCGGTTTTGCATAATTCGAAAAATTCATTGCAAAAAACCTATCTGAAAAACGTCAAAAAATGGGTTTTTTGCTCTTTTTCGAAGTCGCCTAAAATCTTGTCCTTTTAACTTTTTTGACTCCTGTAAATTGTATCATGTAGAACTTTTTGCGCTCTTGAATTTGAGCTATTAATCATTATGGTAGCTAAAAAATTGACCATTCTGCAGTGACTTGAAAACTAAGTGACTGGTAATCACTTGCAAGTTTCCCATGTGCATAACTTTTCGAATCTTTGACTTTTTTTTGATCTGTAAAAGCCAAAGGCAAAAAAATTTCAAGATCTATCTAGTGGTATCTTCGGTTTTGCATAATTCGAAAAATTCATTGCAAAAAACCTATCTGAAAAACGTCAAAAAATGGGTTTTTTGCTCTTTTTCGAAGTCGCCTAAAATCTTGTCCTTTTAACTTTTTTGACTCCTGTAAATTGTATCATGTAGAACTTTTTGCGCTCTTGAATTTGAGCTATTAATCATTATGGTAGCTAAAAAATTGACCATTCTGCAGTGACTTGAAAACTAAGTGACTGGTAATCACTTGCAAGTTTCCCATGTGCATAACTTTTCGAATCTTTGACCTCTTTTTGATCTGTAAAAGCCAAAGGCAAGAAAATTTCAAGATCTATCTAGTGGTATCTTCGGTTTTGCATAATTCGAAAAATTCATTGCAAAAAACCTATCTGAAAAACGTCAAAAAATGGGTTTTTTGCTCTTTTTCGAAGTCGCCTAAAATCTTGTCCTTTTAACTTTTTTGACTCCTGTAAATTGTATCATGTAGAACTTTTTGCGCTCTTGAATTTGAGCTATTAATCATTATGGTAGCTAAAAAATTGACCATTCTGCAGTGATTTGAAAACTAAGTGACTGGTAATCACTTGCAAGTTTCCCATGTGCATAACTTTTCGAATCTTTGACTTTTTTTTAATCTGTAAAAGCCAAAGGCAAGAAAATTTCAAGATCTATCTAGTGGTATCTTCGGTTTTGCATAATTCGAAAAATTCATTGCAAAAAACCTATCTGAAAAACGTCAAAAAATGGGTTTTTTGCTCTTTTTCGAAGTCGCCTAAAATCTTGTCCTTTTAACTTTTTGACTCCTGTAAATTGTATCATGTAGAACTTTTTGCGCTCTTGAATTTGAGCTATTAATCATTATGGTAGCTAAAAAATTGACCATTCTGCAGTGACTTGAAAACTAAGTGACTGGTAATCACTTGCAAGTTTCCCATGTGCATAACTTTTCGAATCTCTGACTTTTTTTTGATCTGTAAAAGCCAAAGGCAAAAAAATTTCAAGATCTATCTAGTGGTATCTTCGGTTTTGCATAATTCGAAAAATTCATTGCAAAAAACCTATCTGAAAAACGTCAAAAAATGGGTTTTTTGCTCTTTTTCGAAGTCGCCTAAAATCTTGTCCTTTTAACTTTTTGACTCCTGTAAATTGTATCATGTAGAACTTTTTGCGCTCTTGAATTTGAGCTATTAATCATTATGGTAGCTAAAAAATTGACCATTCTGCAGTGACTTGAAAACTAAGTGACTGGTAATCACTTGCAAGTTTCCCATGTGTATAACTTTTCGAATCTTTGACTTTTTTTTAATCTGTAAAAGCAAAAGGCAAGAAAATTTCAAGATCTATCTAGTGGTATCTTCGGTTTTGCATAATTCGAAAAATTCATTGCAAAAAACCTATCTGAAAAACGTCAAAAAATGGGTTTTTTGCTCTTTTTCGAAGTCGCCTAAAATCTTGTCCTTTTAACTTTTTTGACTCCTGTAAATTGTATCATGTAGAACTTTTTGCGCTCTTGAATTTGAGCTATTAATCATTATGGTAGCTAAAAAATTGACCATTCTGCAGTGACTTGAAAACTAAGTGACTGGTAATCACTTGCAAGTTTCCCATGTGCATAACTTTTCGAATCTTTGGCTTTTTTTGATCTGTAAGAGCCAAAGGCAAGAAAATTTCAAGATCTATCTAGTGGTATCTTCGGTTTTGCATAATTCGAAAAATTCATTGCAAAAAACCTATCTGAAAAACGTCAAAAAATGGGTTTTTTGCTCTTTTTCGAAGTCGCCTAAAATCTTGTCCTTTTAACTTTTTTGACTCCTGTAAATTGTATCATGTAGAACTTTTTGCGCTCTTGAATTTGAGCTATTAATCATTATGGTAGCTAAAAAATTGACCATTCTGCAGTGACTTGAAAACTAAGTGACTGGTAATCACTTGCAAGTTTCCCATGTGCATAACTTTTCGAATCTTTGACTTTTTTTGATCTGTAAAAGCCAAAGGCAAGAAAATTTCAAGATCTATCTAGTGGTATCTTCGGTTTTGCATAATTCGAATAATTCATTGCAAAAAACCTATCTGAAAAACGTCAAAAAATGGGTTTTTTGCTCTTTTTCGAAGTCGCCTAAAATCTTGTCCTTTTAACTTTTTTGACTCCTGTAAATTGTATCATGTAGAACTTTTTGCGCTCTTGAATTTGAGCTATTAATCATTATGGTAGCTAAAAAATTGACCATTCTGCAGTGACTTGAAAACTAAGTGACTGGTAATCACTTGCAAGTTTCCCATGTGCATAACTTTTCGAATCTTTGACTTTTTTTTGATCTGTAAAAGCCAAAGGCAAGAAAATTTCAAGATCTATCTAGTGGTATCTTCGGTTTTGCATAATTCGAAAAATTCATTGCAAAAAACCTATCTGAAAAACGTCAAAAAATGGGTTTTTTGCTCTTTTTCAAAGTCGCCTAAAATCTTGTCCTTTTAACTTTTTTGACTCCTGTAAATTGTATCATGTAGAACTTTTTGCGCTCTTGAATTTGAGCTATTAATCATTATGGTAGCTAAAAAATTGACCATTCTGCAGTGACTTGAAAACTAAGTGACTGGTAATCACTTGCAAGTTTCCCATGTGCATTACTTTTCGAATCTTTGACTTTTTCTTGATCTGTAAGAGCAAAAGGCAATAAAATTTCAAGATCTATCTAGTGGTATCTTCGGTTTTGCATAATTCGAAAAATTCATTGAAAAAAACCTATCTGAAAAACGTCAAAAAATGGGTTTTTTGCTCTTTTTCAAAGTCGCCTAAAATCTTGTCCTTTTAACTTTTTTGACTCCTGTAAATTGTATCATGTAGAACTTTTTGCGCTCTTGAATTTGAGCTATTAATCATTATGGTAGCTAAAAAATTGACCATTCTGCAGTGACTTGAAAACTAAGTGACTGGTAATCACTTGCAAGTTTCCCATGTGCATAACTTTTCGAATCTTTGACTTTTTCTTGATCTGTAAAAGCCAAAGGCAAGAAAATTTCAAGATCTATCTAGTGGTATCTTCGGTTTTGCATAATTCGAAAAATTCATTGCAAAAAACCTATCTGAAAAACGTCAAAAAATGGGTTTTTTGCTCTTTTTCGAAGTCGCCTAAAATCTTGTCCTTTTAACTTTTTTGACTCCTGTAAATTGTATCATGTAGAACTTTTTGCGCTCTTGAATTTGAGCCATTAATCATTATGGTAGCTAAAAAATTGACCATTCTGCAGTGACTTGAAAACTAAGTGACTGGTAATCACTTGCAAGTTTCCCATGTGCATAACTTTTCGAATCTTTGACTTTTTTTGATCTGTAAAAGCCAAAGGCAAGAAAATTTCAAGATCTATCTAGTGGTATCTTCGGTTTTGCATAATTCGAAAAATTCATTGCAAAAAACCTATCTGAAAAACGTCAAAAAATGGGTTTTTTGCTCTTTTTCAAAGTCGCCTAAAATCTTGTCCTTTTAACTTTTTTGACTCCTGTAAATTGTATCATGTAGAACTTTTTGCGCTCTTGAATTTGAGCTATTAATCATTATGGTAGCTAAAAAATTGACCATTCTGCAGTGACTTGAAAACTAAGTGACTGGTAATCACTTGCAAGTTTCCCATGTGCATAACTTTTCGAATCTTTGACTTTTTCTTGATCTGTAAAAGCCAAAGGCAAGAAAATTTCAAGATCTATCTAGTGGTATCTTCGGTTTTGCATAATTCGAAAAATTCATTGCAAAAAACCTATCTGAAAAACGTCAAAAAATGGGTTTTTTGCTCTTTTTCGAAGTCGCCTAAAATCTTGTCCTTTTAACTTTTTTGACTCCTATAAATTGTATCATGTAGAACTTTTTGCGCTCTTGAATTTGAGCTATTAATCATTATCGTAGCTATAAAATTGACCATTCTGCAGTGACTTGAAAACTAAGTGACTGGTAATCACTTGCAAGTTTCCCATGTGCATTACTTTTCGAATCTTTGACTTTTTTTTGATCTGTAAAAGCCAAAGGCAAGAAAATTTCAAGATCTATCTAGTGGTATCTTCGGTTTTGCATAATTCGAAAAATTCATTGCAAAAAACCTATCTGAAAAACGTCCAAAAATGGGTTTTTGCTCTTTTTCGAAGTCGCCTAAAATCTTGTCCTTTTAACTTTTTTGACTCCTGTAAATTGTATCATGTAGAACTTTTTGCGCTCTTGAATTTGAGCTATTAATCATTATGGTAGCTAAAAAATTGACCATTCTGCAGTGACTTGAAAACTAAGTGACTGGTAATCACTTGCAAGTTTCCCATGTGCATTACTTTTCGAATCTTTGACTTTTTTTTGATCTGTAAAAGCCAAAGGCAAGAAAATTTCAAGATCTATCTAGTGGTATCTTCGGTTTTGCATAATTCGAAAAATTCATTGCAAAAAACCTATCTGAAAAACGTCAAAAAATGGGTTTTTTGCTCTTTTTCGAAGTCGCCTAAAATCTTGTCCTTTTAACTTTTTTGACTCCTGTAAATTGTATCATGTAGAACTTTTTGCGCTCTTGAATTTGAGCTATTAATCATTATGGTAGCTAAAAAATTGACCATTCTGCAGTGACTTGAAAACTAAGTGACTGGTAATCACTTGCAAGTTTCCCATGTGCATAACTTTTCGAATCTTTGACTTTTTTTGATCTGTAAAAGCCAAAGGCAAGAAAATTTCAAGATCTATCTAGTGGTATCTTCGGTTTTGCATAATTCGAAAAATTCATTGCAAAAAACCTATCTGAAAAACGTCAAAAAATGGGTTTTTTGCTCTTTTTCGAAGTCGCCTAAAATCTTGTCCTTTTAACATTTTTGACTCCTGTAAATTGTATCATGTAGAACTTTTTGCGCTTTTGAATTTGAGCTATTAATCATTATGGTAGCTATAAAATTGACTATTCTGCAGTGACTTGAAAACTAAGTGACTGGTAATCACTTGCAAGTTTCCCATGTGCATAACTTTTCGAATCTTTGACTTTTTTTTGATCTGTAAAAGCCAAAGGCAAGAAAATTTCAAGATCTATCTAGTGGTATCTTCGGTTTTGCATAATTCGAAAAATTCATTGCAAAAAATTTATCTGAAAAACGTCAAAAAATGGGTTTTTGCTCTTTTTCGAAGTCGCCTAAAATCTTGTCCTTTTAACTTTTTTGACTCCTGTAAATTGTATCATGTAGAACTTTTTGCGCTCTTGAATTTGAGCTATTTATCATTATGGTAGCTATAAAATTGACCATTCTGCAGGCACTGTGAATTTTGAAGCAAAAAACAAAAACAATAATCTTAAAATGAAATAACTTTTTTGATCTGTAAAAGTCAAAGGCAAATAGTTCTGCAAGATGAATCTAGCTGGTACAAACTTTGTACCACCCAAATTTAGTTTCTGCAATAACCTATCTGCAATTTAATTTTAATGATTTTCTAATACTTTTTCGAAGTCGCTTTGCAAACTTGCAGAGTTTTTGCAGAAACTAAATTTGGGTGGTACAAAGTTTGTACCAGCTAGATACATTTTGCAGAACTATTTTTAGACTTTTAGCTATTATTTCATTTTAAGATTATTGTAGCTTCAAAATTGACCATTCTGCAGTGACTTGAAAACTAAGTGACTGGTAATCACTTGCAAGTTTCCCATGTGCATAACTTTTCGAATCTTTGACTTTTTTTTGATCTGTAAAAGCCAAAGGCAAGAAAATTTCAAGATCTATCTAGTGGTATCTTCGGTTTTGCATAATTCGAATAATTCATTGCAAAAACCTATCTGAAAAACGTCAAAAAATGGGTTTTTTGCTCTTTTTCGAAGTCGCCTAAAATCTTGTCCTTTTAACTTTTTTGACTCCTGTAAATTGTATCATGTAGAACTTTTTGCGCTTTTGAATTTGAGCTATTAATCATTATGGTAGCTAAAAAATTGACTATTCTGCAGTGACTTGAAAACTAAGTGACTGGTAATCACTTGCAAGTTTCCCATGTGCATTACTTTTCGAATCTTTGACTTTTTTTTGATCTGTAAAAGCCAAAGGCAAGAAAATTTCAAGATCTATCTAGTGGTATCTTCGGTTTTGCATAATTCGAAAAATTCATTGCAAAAAACCTATCTGAAAAACGTCAAAAAATGGGTTTTTTGCTCTTTTTCGAAGTCGCCTAAAATCTTGTCCTTTTAACTTTTTTGACTCCTGTAAATTGTATCATGTAGAACTTTTTGCGCTTTTGAATTTGAGCTATTAATCATTATGGTAGCTATAAAATTGACCATTCTGCAGTGACTTGAAAACTAAGTGACTGGTAATCACTTGCAAGTTTCCCATGTGCATAACTTTTCGAATCTTTGACTTTTTTTTGATCTGTAAAAGCCAAAGGCAAGAAAATTTCAAGATCTATCTAGTGGTATCTTCGGTTTTGCATAATTCGAAAAATTCATTGCAAAAAAAATATATCTGAAAAACGTCAAAAAATAGGTTTTTTGCTCTTTTTCGAAGTCGCCTAAAATCTTGTCCTTTTAACTTTTTTGACTCCTATAAATTGTATCATGTAGAACTTTTTGCGCTTTTGAATTTGAGCCATTAATCATTATGGTAGCTATAAAATTGACCATTCTGCAGGCACTGTGAATTTTGAAGCAAAAAACAAAAACAATAATCTTAAAATGAAATAACTTTTTTACTAAAAGTCTAAAAATAGTTCTGCAAAATGTATCAGCTGGTACAAACTTTGTACCACCCAAATTTAGTTTCTGCAATAACTCTGCAATTTAATTTTAATGATTTTCTAATACTTTTAGTGCTTTGCAAACTTGCAGAGTTTTTGCAGAAACTAAATTTGGGTGGTACAAAGTTTGTACCAGCTGATACATTTTGCAGAACTATTTTTAGACTTTTAGTAAAAAAGTTATTTCATTTTAAGATTATTGTTTTTGTTTTTTGCATCAAAATTCACAATGCCCATTCTGCAGTGACTTGAAAACTAAGTGACTGGTAATCACTTGCAAGTTTCCCATGTGCATTACTTTTCGAATCTTTGACTTTTTTTTGATCTGTAAAAGCCAAAGGCAAGAAAATTTCAAGATCTATCTAGTGGTATCTTCGGTTTTCCATAATTCGAAAAATTCATTGCAAAAAAACATATCTGAAAAACGTCAAAAAATGGGTTTTTTGCTCTTTTTCGAAGTCGCCTAAAATCTTGTCCTTTTAACTTTTTTGACTCCTGTAAATTGTATCATGTAGAACTTTTTGCGCTTTTGAATTTGAGCTATTAATCATTATGGTAGCTATAAAATTGACTATTCTGCAGTGACTTGAAAACTAAGTGACTGGTAATCACTTGCAAGTTTCCCATGTGCATTACTTTTCGAATCTTTGACTTTTTCTTGATCTGTAAAAGCCAAAGGCAAGAAAATTTCAAGATCTATCTAGTGGTATCTTCGGTTTTGCATAATTCGAATAATTCATTGCAAAAAACCTATCTGAAAAACGTCAAAAAATGGGTTTTTTGCTCTTTTTCGAAGTCGCCTAAAATCTTGTCCTTTTAACTTTTTTGACTCCTGTAAATTGTATCATGTAGAACTTTTTGCGCTCTTGAATTTGAGCTATTAATCATTATGGTAGCTATAAAATTGACCATTCTGCAGTGACTTGAAAACTAAGTGACTGGTAATCACTTGCAAGTTTCCCATGTGCATAACTTTTCGAATCTTTGACTTTTTTTTGATCTGTAATAGCCAAAGGCAAGAAAATAGCAAGATCTATCTAGTGGTATCTTCGGTTTTGCATAATTCGAAAAATTCATTGCAAAAAACCTATCTGAAAAACGTCAAAAAATAGGTTTTTTGCTCTTTTTCGAAGTCGCCTAAAATCTTGTCCTTTTAACTTTTTTGACTCCTATAAATTGTATCATGTAGAACTTTTTGCGCTTTTGAATTTGAGCCATTAATCATTATGGTAGCTATAAAATTGACCATTCTGCAGTGACTTGAAAACTAAGTGACTGGTAATCACTTGCAAGTTTCCCATGTGCATTACTTTTCGAATCTTTGACTTTTTTTGATCTGTAAAAGCCAAAGGCAAGAAAATTTCAAGATCTATCTAGTGGTATCTTCGGTTTTGCATAATTCGAAAAATTCATTGCAAAAAACCTATCTGAAAAACGTCAAAAAATGGGTTTTTTGCTCTTTTTCGAAGTCGCCTAAAATCTTGTCCTTTTAACTTTTTTGACTCCTGTAAATTGTATCATGTAGAACTTTTTGCGCTTTTGAATTTGAGCTATTAATCATTATGGTAGCTATAAAATTGACCATTCTGCAGTGACTTGAAAACTAAGTGACTGGTAATCACTTGCAAGTTTCCCATGTGCATTACTTTTCGAATCTTTGACTTTTTTTTGATCTGTAAAAGCCAAAGGCAAGAAAATTTCAAGATCTATCTAGTGGTATCTTCGGTTTTGCATAATTCGAAAAATTCATTGCAAAAAACCTATCTGAAAAACGTCAAAAAATGGGTTTTTTGCTCTTTTTCGAAGTCGCCTAAAATCTTGTCCTTTTAACTTTTTTGACTCCTGTAAATTGTATCATGTAGAACTTTTTGCGCTCTTGAATTTGAGCTATTAATCATTATGGTAGCTAAAAAATTGACCATTCTGCAGTGACTTGAAAACTAAGTGACTGGTAATCACTTGCAAGTTTCCCATGTGCATTACTTTTCGAATCTTTGACTTTTTTTTGATCTGTAAAAGCCAAAGGCAAGAAAATTTCAAGATCTATCTAGTGGTATCTTCGGTTTTGCATAATTCGAAAAATTCATTGCAAAAAACCTATCTGAAAAACGTCAAAAAATGGGTTTTTTGCTCTTTTTCGAAGTCGCCTAAAATCTTGTCCTTTTAACTTTTTTGACTCCTGTAAATTGTATCATGTAGAACTTTTTGCGCTCTTGAATTTGAGCTATTTATCATTTTGGTAGCTATAAAATTGACTATTCTGCAGTGACTTGAAAACTAAGTGACTGGTAATCACTTGCAAGTTTCCCATGTGCATAACTTTTCGAATCTTTGACTTATTTTTGATCTGTAAGAGCCAAAGGCAAGAAAATTTCAAGATCTATCTAGTGGTATCTTCGGTTTTGCATAATTCGAAAAATTCATTGCAAAAAACCTATCTGAAAAACGTCAAAAAATGGGTTTTTTGCTCTTTTTCGAAGTCGCCTAAAATCTTGTCCTTTTAACTTTTTTGACTCCTGTAAATTGTATCATGTAGAACTTTTTGCGCTTTTGAATTTGAGCTATTAATCATTATGGTAGCTATAAAATTGACCATTCTGCAGTGACTTGAAAACTAAGTGACTGGTAATCACTTGCAAGTTTCCCATGTGCATTACTTTTCGAATCTTTGACTTTTTTTGATCTGTAAAAGCCAAAGGCAAGAAAATTTCAAGATCTATCTAGTGGTATCTTCGGTTTTGCATAATTCGAAAAATTCATTGCAAAAAACCTATCTGAAAAACGTCAAAAAATGGGTTTTTTGCTCTTTTTCGAAGTCGCCTAAAATCTTGTCCTTTTAACTTTTTTGACTCCTGTAAATTGTATCATGTAGAACTTTTTGCGCTTTTGAATTTGAGCTATTAATCATTATGGTAGCTAAAAAATTGACCATTCTGCAGTGACTTGAAAACTAAGTGACTGGTAATCACTTGCAAGTTTCCCATGTGCATAACTTTTCGAATCTTTGACTTTTTTTTGATCTGTAAAAGCCAAAGGCAAGAAAATTTCAAGATCTATCTAGTGGTATCTTCGGTTTTGCATAATTCGAAAAATTCATTGCAAAAAACCTATCTGAAAAACGTCAAAAAATGGGTTTTTTGCTCTTTTTCGAAGTCGCCTAAAATCTTGTCCTTTTAACTTTTTTGACTCCTGTAAATTGTATCATGTAGAACTTTTTGCGCTCTTGAATTTGAGCTATTAATCATTATGGTAGCTATAAAATTGACCATTCTGCAGTGACCTGAAAACTAAGTGACTGGTGATCACTTGCAAGTTTCCCATGTGCATAACTTTTCGAATCTTTAAGCTTTTTTTGATCTGTAAACGCCAAAGGCAAGAAAATTTCAAGATCTATCTAGTGGTATCTTCGGTTTTCCATAATTCGAAAAATTCATTGCAAAAACCTATCTGAAAAACGTCAAAAAATGGGTTTTTTGCTCTTTTTCGAAGTCGCCTAAAATCTTGTCCTTTTAACTTTTTTGACTCCTGTAAATTGTATCATGTAGAACTTTTTGCGCTCTTGAATTTGAGCTATTAATCATTATGGTAGCTAAAAAATTGACTATTCTGCAGTGACTTGAAAACTAAGTGACTGGTAATCACTTGCAAGTTTCCCATGTGCATAACTTTTCGAATCTTTGACTTTTTTTTGATCTGTAAGAGCCAAAGGCAAGAAAATTTCAAGATCTATCTAGTGGTATCTTCGGTTTTGCATAATTCGAAAAATTCATTGCAAAAAACCTATCTGAAAAACGTCAAAAAATAGGTTTTTTGCTCTTTTTCGAAGTCGCCTAAAATCTTGTCCTTTTAACTTTTTTGACTCCTGTAAATTGTATCATGTAGAACTTTTTGCGCTTTTGAATTTGAGCTATTAATCATTATGGTAGCTAAAAAATTGACCATTCTGCAGTGACTTGAAAACTAAGTGACTGGTAATCACTTGCAAGTTTCCCATGTGCATAACTTTTCGAATCTTTGACTTTTTTTGATCTGTAAAAGCCAAAGGCAAGAAAATTTCAAGATCTATCTAGTGGTATCTTCGGTTTTGCATAATTCGAAAAATTCATTGCAAAAAACCTATCTGAAAAACGTCAAAAAATGGGTTTTTTGCTCTTTTTCGAAGTCGCCTAAAATCTTGTCCTTTTAACTTTTTTGACTCCTGTAAATTGTATCATGTAGAACTTTTTGCGCTCTTGAATTTGAGCTATTAATCATTATGGTAGCTAAAAAATTGACCATTCTGCAGTGACTTGAAAACTAAGTGACTGGTAATCACTTGCAAGTTTCCCATGTGCATAACTTTTCGAATCTTCGACTTTTTTGATCTGTAAAAGCCAAAGGCAAGAAAATTTCAAGATCTATCTAGTGGTATCTTCGGTTTTGCATAATTCGAAAAATTCATTGCAAAAAACCTATCTGAAAAACGTCAAAAAATGGGTTTTTTGCTCTTTTTCGAAGTCGCCTAAAATCTTGTCCTTTTAACTTTTTTGACTCCTGTAAATTGTATCATGTAGAACTTTTTGCGCTCTTGAATTTGAGCTATTAATCATTATGGTAGCTAAAAAATTGACCATTCTGCAGTGACTTGAAAACTAAGTGACTGGTAATCACTTGCAAGTTTCCCATGTGCATAACTTTTCGAATCTTTGACTTTTTTTGATCTGTAAAAGCCAAAGGCAAGAAAATTTCAAGATCTATCTAGTGGTATCTTCGGTTTTGCATAATTCGAAAAATTCATTGCAAAAAACCTATCTGAAAAACGTCAAAAAATGGGTTTTTTGCTCTTTTTCGAAGTCGCCTAAAATCTTGTCCTTTTAACTTTTTTGACTCCTGTAAATTGTATCATGTAGAACTTTTTGCGCTCTTGAATTTGAGCTATTAATCATTATGGTAGCTATAAAATTGACCATTCTGCAGTGACTTGAAAACTAAGTGACTGGTAATCACTTGCAAGTTTCCCATGTGCATAACTTTTCGAATCTTTGACTTTTTTTGATCTGTAAAAGCCAAAGGCAAGAAAATTTCAAGATCTATCTAGTGGTATCTTCGGTTTTGCATAATTCGAAAAATTCATTGCAAAAAACCTATCTGAAAAACGTCAAAAAATGGGTTTTTTGCTCTTTTTCGAAGTCGCCTAAAATCTTGTCCTTTTAACTTTTTGACTCCTGTAAATTGTATCATGTAGAACTTTTTGCGCTCTTGAATTTGAGCTATTAATCATTATCGTAGCTAAAAAATTGACTATTCTGCAGTGACTTGAAAACTAAGTGACTGGTAATCACTTGCAAGTTTCCCATGTGCATAACTTTTCGAATCTTTGACTTTTTTTTGATCTGTAAAAGCCAAAGGCAAGAAAATTTCAAGATCTATCTAGTGGTATCTTCGGTTTTGCATAATTCGAAAAATTCATTGCAAAAAACCTATCTGAAAAACGTCAAAAAATGGGTTTTTTGCTCTTTTTCGAAGTCGCCTAAAATCTTGTCCTTTTAACTTTTTTGACTCCTGTAAATTGTATCATGTAGAACTTTTTGCGCTTTTGAATTTGAGCTATTAATCATTATCGTAGCTAGAAAATTGACCATTCTGCAGTGACCTGAAAACTAAGTGACTGGTGATCACTTGCAAGTTTCCCATGTGCATAACTTTTCGAATCTTTGAGCTTTTTTTGATCTGTAAACGCCAAAGGCAAGAAAATTTCAAGATCTATCTAGTGGTATCTTCGGTTTTGCATAATTCGAAAAATTCATTGCAAAAAACCTATCTGAAAAACGTCAAAAAATGGGTTTTTTGCTCTTTTTCGAAGTCGCCTAAAATCTTGTCCTTTTAACTTTTTTGACTCCTGTAAATTGTATCATGTAGAACTTTTTGCGCTCTTGAATTTGAGCTATTAATCATTATGGTAGCTAAAAAATTGACCATTCTGCAGTGACTTGAAAACTAAGTGACTGGTAATCACTTGCAAGTTTCCCATGTGCATAACTTTTCGAATCTTTGACTTTTTTTGATCTGTAAAAGCCAAAGGCAAGAAAATTTCAAGATCTATCTAGTGGTATCTTCGGTTTTGCATAATTCGAAAAATTCATTGCAAAAAACCTATCTGAAAAACGTCAAAAAATGGGTTTTTTGCTCTTTTTCGAAGTCGCCTAAAATCTTGTCCTTTTAACTTTTTTGACTCCTGTAAATTGTATCATGTAGAACTTTTTGCGCTTTTGAATTTGAGCTATTAATCATTATGGTAGCTAAAAAATTGACCATTCTGCAGTGACTTGAAAACTAAGTGACTGGTAATCACTTGCAAGTTTCCCATGTGCATAACTTTTCGAATCTTTGACTTTTTTTTGATCTGTAAAAGCCAAAGGCAAGAAAATTTCAAGATCTATCTAGTGGTATCTTCGGTTTTGCATAATTCGAAAAATTCATTGCAAAAAACCTATCTGAAAAACGTCAAAAAATGGGTTTTTTGCTCTTTTTCGAAGTCGCCTAAAATCTTGTCCTTTTAACTTTTTTGACTCCTGTAAATTGTATCATGTAGAACTTTTTGCGCTCTTGAATTTGAGCTATTAATCATTATGGTAGCTATAAAATTGACCATTCTGCAGTGACTTGAAAACTAAGTGACTGGTAATCACTTGCAAGTTTCCCATGTGCATAACTTTTCGAATCTTTGACTTTTTTTGATCTGTAAAAGCCAAAGGCAAGAAAATTTCAAGATCTATCTAGTGGTATCTTCGGTTTTGCATAATTCGAAAAATTCATTGCAAAAAACCTATCTGAAAAACGTCAAAAAATGGGTTTTTTGCTCTTTTTCGAAGTCGCCTAAAATCTTGTCCTTTTAACTTTTTTGACTCCTGTAAATTGTATCATGTAGAACTTTTTGCGCTCTTGAATTTGAGCTATTAATCATTATGGTAGCTAAAAAATTGACCATTCTGCAGTGACTTGAAAACTAAGTGACTGGTAATCACTTGCAAGTTTCCCATGTGCATAACTTTTCGAATCTTTGACTTTTTTTGATCTGTAAAAGCCAAAGGCAAGAAAATTTCAAGATCTATCTAGTGGTATCTTCGGTTTTGCATAATTCGAAAAATTCATTGCAAAAAACCTATCTGAAAAACGTCAAAAAATGGGTTTTTTGCTCTTTTTCGAAGTCGCCTAAAATCTTGTCCTTTTAACTTTTTTGACTCCTGTAAATTGTATCATGTAGAACTTTTTGCGCTCTTGAATTTGAGCTATTAATCATTATGGTAGCTAAAAAATTGACTATTCTGCAGTGACTTGAAAACTAAGTGACTGGTAATCACTTGCAAGTTTCCCATGTGCATAACTTTTCGAATCTTTGACTTTTTTTGATCTGTAAAAGCCAAAGGCAAGAAAATTTCAAGATCTATCTAGTGGTATCTTCGGTTTTGCATAATTCGAAAAATTCATTGCAAAAAACCTATCTGAAAAACGTCAAAAAATGGGTTTTTTGCTCTTTTTCGAAGTCGCCTAAAATCTTGTCCTTTTAACTTTTTTGACTCCTGTAAATTGTATCATGTAGAACTTTTTGCGCTTTTGAATTTGAGCTATTAATCATTATCGTAGCTAAAAAATTGACCATTCTGCAGTGACTTGAAAACTAAGTGACTGGTAATCACTTGCAAGTTTCCCATGTGCATAACTTTTCGAATCTTTGACTTTTTTTGATCTGTAAAAGCCAAAGGCAAGAAAATTTCAAGATCTATCTAGTGGTATCTTCGGTTTTGCATAATTCGAAAAATTCATTGCAAAAAACCTATCTGAAAAACGTCAAAAAATGGGTTTTTTGCTCTTTTTCGAAGTCGCCTAAAATCTTGTCCTTTTAACTTTTTTGACTCCTGTAAATTGTATCATGTAGAACTTTTTGCGCTCTTGAATTTGAGCTATTAATCATTATGGTAGCTAAAAAATTGACCATTCTGCAGTGACTTGAAAACTAAGTGACTGGTAATCACTTGCAAGTTTCCCATGTGCATAACTTTTCGAATCTTTGACTTTTTTTGATCTGTAAAAGCCAAAGGCAAGAAAATTTCAAGATCTATCTAGTGGTATCTTCGGTTTTGCATAATTCGAAAAATTCATTGCAAAAAACCTATCTGAAAAACGTCAAAAAATGGGTTTTTTGCTCTTTTTCGAAGTCGCCTAAAATCTTGTCCTTTTAACTTTTTTGACTCCTGTAAATTGTATCATGTAGAACTTTTTGCGCTCTTGAATTTGAGCTATTAATCATTATGGTAGCTAAAAAATTGACCATTCTGCAGTGACTTGAAAACTAAGTGACTGGTAATCACTTGCAAGTTTCCCATGTGCATAACTTTTCGAATCTTTGACTATTTTTTGATCTGTAAAAGCCAAAGGCAAGAAAATTTCAAGATCTATCTAGTGGTATCTTCGGTTTTGCATAATTCGAAAAATTCATTGCAAAAAACCTATCTGAAAAACGTCAAAAAATGGGTTTTTTGCTCTTTTTCGAAGTCGCCTAAAATCTTGTCCTTTTAACTTTTTTGACTCCTGTAAATTGTATCATGTAGAACTTTTTGCGCTCTTGAATTTGAGCTATTAATCATTATGGTAGCTAAAAAATTGACCATTCTGCAGTGACTTGAAAACTAAGTGACTGGTAATCACTTGCAAGTTTCCCATGTGCATAACTTTTCGAATCTTTGACTTATTTTTGATCTGTAAGAGCCAAAGGCAAGAAAATTTCAAGATCTATCTAGTGGTATCTTCGGTTTTGCATAATTCGAAAAATTCATTGCAAAAACCTATCTGAAAAACGTCAAAAAATGGGTTTTTTGCTCTTTTTCGAAGTCGCCTAAAATCTTGTCCTTTTAACTTTTTTGACTCCTGTAAATTGTATCATGTAGAACTTTTTGCGCTCTTGAATTTGAGCTATTAATCATTATGGTAGCTAAAAAATTGACCATTCTGCAGTGACTTGAAAACTAAGTGACTGGTAATCACTTGCAAGTTTCCCATGTGCATAACTTTTCGAATCTTTGCCTTTTTTTTGATCTGTAAAAGCCAAAGGCAAGAAAATTTCAAGATCTATCTAGTGGTATCTTCGGTTTTGCATAATTCGAAAAATTCATTGCAAAAAACCTATCTGAAAAACGTCAAAAAATGGGTTTTTTGCTCTTTTTCGAAGTCGCCTAAAATCTTGTCCTTTTAACTTTTTTGACTCCTGTAAATTGTATCATGTAGAACTTTTTGCGCTCTTGAATTTGAGCTATTAATCATTATGGTAGCTAAAAAATTGACCATTCTGCAGTGACTTGAAAACTAAGTGACTGGTAATCACTTGCAAGTTTCCCATGTGCATAACTTTTCGAATCTTTGACTTTTTTTGATCTGTAAAAGCCAAAGGCAAGAAAATTTCAAGATCTATCTAGTGGTATCTTCGGTTTTGCATAATTCGAAAAATTCATTGCAAAAAACCTATCTGAAAAACGTCAAAAAATGGGTTTTTTGCTCTTTTTCGAAGTCGCCTAAAATCTTGTCCTTTTAACTTTTTTGACTCCTGTAAATTGTATCATGTAGAACTTTTTGCGCTCTTGAATTTGAGCTATTAATCATTATGGTAGCTAAAAAATTGACCATTCTGCAGTGACTTGAAAACTAAGTGACTGGTAATCACTTGCAAGTTTCCCATGTGCATAACTTTTCGAATCTTTGACTTATTTTTGATCTGTAAGAGCCAAAGGCAAGAAAATTTCAAGATCTATCTAGTGGTATCTTCGGTTTTGCATAATTCGAAAAATTCATTGCAAAAAACCTATCTGAAAAACGTCAAAAAATGGGTTTTTTGCTCTTTTTCGAAGTCGCCTAAAATCTTGTCCTTTTAACTTTTTTGACTCCTGTAAATTGTATCATGTAGAACTTTTTGCGCTCTTGAATTTGAGCTATTAATCATTATGGTAGCTATAAAATTGACCATTCTGCAGTGACTTGAAAACTAAGTGACTGGTAATCACTTGCAAGTTTCCCATGTGCATAACTTTTCGAATCTTTGACTTTTTTTTGATCTGTAAAAGCCAAAGGCAAGAAAATTTCAAGATCTATCTAGTGGTATCTTCGGTTTTGCATAATTCGAAAAATTCATTGCAAAAAACCTATCTGAAAAACGTCAAAAAATGGGTTTTTTGCTCTTTTTCGAAGTCGCCTAAAATCTTGTCCTTTTAACTTTTTTGACTCCTGTAAATTGTATCATGTAGAACTTTTTGCGCTCTTGAATTTGAGCTATTAATCATTATGGTAGCTAAAAAATTGACCATTCTGCAGTGACTTGAAAACTAAGTGACTGGTAATCACTTGCAAGTTTCCCATGTGCATAACTTTTCGAATCTTTGACTTTTTTTGATCTGTAAAAGCCAAAGGCAAGAAAATTTCAAGATCTATCTAGTGGTATCTTCGGTTTTGCATAATTCGAAAAATTCATTGCAAAAAACCTATCTGAAAAACGTCAAAAAATGGGTTTTTTGCTCTTTTTCGAAGTCGCCTAAAATCTTGTCCTTTTAACTTTTTTGACTCCTGTAAATTGTATCATGTAGAACTTTTTGCGCTCTTGAATTTGAGCTATTAATCATTATGGTAGCTAAAAAATTGACCATTCTGCAGTGACTTGAAAACTAAGTGACTGGTAATCACTTGCAAGTTTCCCATGTGCATAACTTTTCGAATCTTTGACTTATTTTTGATCTGTAAGAGCCAAAGGCAAGAAAATTTCAAGATCTATCTAGTGGTATCTTCGGTTTTGCATAATTCGAAAAATTCATTGCAAAAAACCTATCTGAAAAACGTCAAAAAATGGGTTTTTTGCTCTTTTTCGAAGTCGCCTAAAATCTTGTCCTTTTAACTTTTTTGACTCCTGTAAATTGTATCATGTAGAACTTTTTGCGCTCTTGAATTTGAGCTATTAATCATTATGGTAGCTAAAAAATTGACCATTCTGCAGTGACTTGAAAACTAAGTGACTGGTAATCACTTGCAAGTTTCCCATGTGCATAACTTTTCGAATCTTTGACTTTTTTTGATCTGTAAAAGCCAAAGGCAAGAAAATTTCAAGATCTATCTAGTGGTATCTTCGGTTTTGCATAATTCGAAAAATTCATTGCAAAAAACCTATCTGAAAAACGTCAAAAAATGGGTTTTTTGCTCTTTTTCGAAGTCGCCTAAAATCTTGTCCTTTTAACTTTTTGACTCCTGTAAATTGTATCATGTAGAACTTTTTGCGCTCTTGAATTTGAGCTATTAATCATTATGGTAGCTAAAAAATTGACCATTCTGCAGTGACTTGAAAACTAAGTGACTGGTAATCACTTGCAAGTTTCCCATGTGCATAACTTTTCGAATCTTTGACTTTTTTTTGATCTGTAAAAGCCAAAGGCAAGAAAATTTCAAGATCTATCTAGTGGTATCTTCGGTTTTGCATAATTCGAAAAATTCATTGCAAAAAACCTATCTGAAAAACGTCAAAAAATGGGTTTTTTGCTCTTTTTCGAAGTCGCCTAAAATCTTGTCCTTTTAACTTTTTTGACTCCTGTAAATTGTATCATGTAGAACTTTTTGCGCTCTTGAATTTGAGCTATTAATCATTATGGTAGCTAAAAAATTGACCATTCTGCAGTGACTTGAAAACTAAGTGACTGGTAATCACTTGCAAGTTTCCCATGTGCATAACTTTTCGAATCTTTGACTTTTTTTGATCTGTAAAAGCCAAAGGCAAGAAAATTTCAAGATCTATCTAGTGGTATCTTCGGTTTTGCATAATTCGAAAAATTCATTGCAAAAAACCTATCTGAAAAACGTCAAAAAATGGGTTTTTTGCTCTTTTTCGAAGTCGCCTAAAATCTTGTCCTTTTAACTTTTTTGACTCCTGTAAATTGTATCATGTAGAACTTTTTGCGCTCTTGAATTTGAGCTATTAATCATTATGGTAGCTAAAAAATTGACCATTCTGCAGTGACTTGAAAACTAAGTGACTGGTAATCACTTGCAAGTTTCCCATGTGCATAACTTTTCGAATCTTTGACTTTTTTTGATCTGTAAAAGCCAAAGGCAAGAAAATTTCAAGATCTATCTAGTGGTATCTTCGGTTTTGCATAATTCGAAAAATTCATTGCAAAAAACCTATCTGAAAAACGTCAAAAAATGGGTTTTTTGCTCTTTTTCGAAGTCGCCTAAAATCTTGTCCTTTTAACTTTTTTGACTCCTGTAAATTGTATCATGTAGAACTTTTTGCGCTCTTGAATTTGAGCTATTAATCATTATGGTAGCTAAAAAATTGACCATTCTGCAGTGACTTGAAAACTAAGTGACTGGTAATCACTTGCAAGTTTCCCATGTGCATAACTTTTCGAATCTTTGACTTTTTTTTGATCTGTAAAAGCCAAAGGCAAGAAAATTTCAAGATCTATCTAGTGGTATCTTCGGTTTTGCATAATTCGAAAAATTCATTGCAAAAACCTATCTGAAAAACGTCAAAAAATGGGTTTTTTGCTCTTTTTCGAAGTCGCCTAAAATCTTGTCCTTTTAACTTTTTTGACTCCTGTAAATTGTATCATGTAGAACTTTTTGCGCTCTTGAATTTGAGCTATTAATCATTATGGTAGCTAAAAAATTGACCATTCTGCAGTGACTTGAAAACTAAGTGACTGGTAATCACTTGCAAGTTTCCCATGTGCATAACTTTTCGAATCTTTGACTTTTTTTTGATCTGTAAAAGCCAAAGGCAAGAAAATTTCAAGATCTATCTAGTGGTATCTTCGGTTTTGCATAATTCGAAAAATTCATTGCAAAAACCTATCTGAAAAACGTCAAAAAATGGGTTTTTTGCTCTTTTTCGAAGTCGCCTAAAATCTTGTCCTTTTAACTTTTTTGACTCCTGTAAATTGTATCATGTAGAACTTTTTGCGCTCTTGAATTTGAGCTATTAATCATTATGGTAGCTAAAAAATTGACCATTCTGCAGTGACTTGAAAACTAAGTGACTGGTAATCACTTGCAAGTTTCCCATGTGCATAACTTTTCGAATCTTTGACCTTTTTTTGATCTGTAAAAGCCAAAGGCAAGAAAATTTCAAGATCTATCTAGTGGTATCTTCGGTTTTGCATAATTCGAAAAATTCATTGCACAAAACCTATCTGAAAAACGTCAAAAAATGGGTTTTTTGCTCTTTTTCGAAGTCGCCTAAAATCTTGTCCTTTTAACTTTTTTGACTCCTGTAAATTGTATCATGTAGAACTTTTTGCGCTCTTGAATTTGAGCTATTAATCATTATGGTAGCTAAAAAATTGACCATTCTGCAGTGACTTGAAAACTAAGTGACTGGTAATCACTTGCAAGTTTCCCATGTGCATAACTTTTCGAATCTTTGACTTTTTTTGATCTGTAAAAGCCAAAGGCAAGAAAATTTCAAGATCTATCTAGTGGTATCTTCGGTTTTGCATAATTCGAAAAATTCATTGCAAAAAACCTATCTGAAAAACGTCAAAAAATGGGTTTTTTGCTCTTTTTCGAAGTCGCCTAAAATCTTGTCCTTTTAACTTTTTTGACTCCTGTAAATTGTATCATGTAGAACTTTTTGCGCTCTTGAATTTGAGCTATTAATCATTATGGTAGCTAAAAAATTGACCATTCTGCAGTGACTTGAAAACTAAGTGACTGGTAATCACTTGCAAGTTTCCCATGTGCATAACTTTTCGAATCTTTGACCTTTTTTTGATCTGTAAAAGCCAAAGGCAAGAAAATTTCAAGATCTATCTAGTGGTATCTTCGGTTTTGCATAATTCGAAAAATTCATTGCAAAAAACCTATCTGAAAAACGTCAAAAAATGGGTTTTTTGCTCTTTTTCGAAGTCGCCTAAAATCTTGTCCTTTTAACTTTTTTGACTCCTGTAAATTGTATCATGTAGAACTTTTTGCGCTCTTGAATTTGAGCTATTAATCATTATGGTAGCTAAAAAATTGACCATTCTGCAGTGACTTGAAAACTAAGTGACTGGTAATCACTTGCAAGTTTCCCATGTGCATAACTTTTCGAATCTTTGACCTTTTTTTGATCTGTAAAAGCCAAAGGCAAGAAAATTTCAAGATCTATCTAGTGGTATCTTCGGTTTTGCATAATTCGAAAAATTCATTGCAAAAAACCTATCTGAAAAACGTCAAAAAATGGGTTTTTTGCTCTTTTTCGAAGTCGCCTAAAATCTTGTCCTTTTAACTTTTTTGACTCCTGTAAATTGTATCATGTAGAACTTTTTGCGCTCTTGAATTTGAGCTATTAATCATTATGGTAGCTAAAAAATTGACCATTCTGCAGTGACTTGAAAACTAAGTGACTGGTAATCACTTGCAAGTTTCCCATGTGCATAACTTTTCGAATCTTTGACTTTTTTTGATCTTTAAGAGCCAAAGGCAAGAAAATTTCAAGATCTATCTAGTGGTATCTTCGGTTTTGCATAATTCGAAAAAATTCATTGCAAAAAACCTATCTGAAAAACGTCAAAAAATGGGTTTTTTGCTCTTTTTCGAAGTCGCCTAAAATCTTGTCCTTTTAACTTTTTTGACTCCTGTAAATTGTATCATGTAGAACTTTTTGCGCTCTTGAATTTGAGCTATTAATCATTATGGTAGCTAAAAAATTGACCATTCTGCAGTGACTTGAAAACTAAGTGACTGGTAATCACTTGCAAGTTTCCCATGTGCATAACTTTTCGAATCTTTGACTTTTTTTGATCTGTAAAAGCCAAAGGCAAGAAAATTTCAAGATCTATCTAGTGGTATCTTCGGTTTTGCATAATTCGAAAAATTCATTGCAAAAAACCTATCTGAAAAACGTCAAAAAATGGGTTTTTTGCTCTTTTTCGAAGTCGCCTAAAATCTTGTCCTTTTAACTTTTTTGACTCCTGTAAATTGTATCATGTAGAACTTTTTGCGCTCTTGAATTTGAGCTATTAATCATTATGGTAGCTAAAAAATTGACCATTCTGCAGTGACTTGAAAACTAAGTGACTGGTAATCACTTGCAAGTTTCCCATGTGCATAACTTTTCGAATCTTTGACCTTTTTTTGATCTGTAAAAGCCAAAGGCAAGAAAATTTCAAGATCTATCTAGTGGTATCTTCGGTTTTGCATAATTCGAAAAATTCATTGCAAAAAACCTATCTGAAAAACGTCAAAAAATGGGTTTTTTGCTCTTTTTCGAAGTCGCCTAAAATCTTGTCCTTTTAACTTTTTTGACTCCTGTAAATTGTATCATGTAGAACTTTTTGCGCTCTTGAATTTGAGCTATTAATCATTATGGTAGCTAAAAAATTGACCATTCTGCAGTGACTTGAAAACTAAGTGACTGGTAATCACTTGCAAGTTTCCCATGTGCATAACTTTTCGAATCTTTGACTTTTTTTGATCTGTAAAAGCCAAAGGCAAGAAAATTTCAAGATCTATCTAGTGGTATCTTCGGTTTTGCATAATTCGAAAAATTCATTGCAAAAAACCTATCTGAAAAACGTCAAAAAATGGGTTTTTTGCTCTTTTTCGAAGTCGCCTAAAATCTTGTCCTTTTAACTTTTTGACTCCTGTAAATTGTATCATGTAGAACTTTTTGCGCTCTTGAATTTGAGCTATTAATCATTATGGTAGCTAAAAAATTGACCATTCTGCAGTGACTTGAAAACTAAGTGACTGGTAATCACTTGCAAGTTTCCCATGTGCATAACTTTTCGAATCTTTGACTTTTTTTTGATCTGTAAAAGCCAAAGGCAAGAAAATTTCAAGATCTATCTAGTGGTATCTTCGGTTTTGCATAATTCGAAAAATTCATTGCAAAAAACCTATCTGAAAAACGTCAAAAAATGGGTTTTTTGCTCTTTTTCGAAGTCGCCTAAAATCTTGTCCTTTTAACTTTTTTGACTCCTGTAAATTGTATCATGTAGAACTTTTTGCGCTCTTGAATTTGAGCTATTAATCATTATGGTAGCTAAAAAATTGACCATTCTGCAGTGACTTGAAAACTAAGTGACTGGTAATCACTTGCAAGTTTCCCATGTGCATAACTTTTCGAATCTTTGACTTTTTTTGATCTGTAAAAGCCAAAGGCAAGAAAATTTCAAGATCTATCTAGTGGTATCTTCGGTTTTGCATAATTCGAAAAATTCATTGCAAAAAACCTATCTGAAAAACGTCAAAAAATGGGTTTTTTGCTCTTTTTCGAAGTCGCCTAAAATCTTGTCCTTTTAACTTTTTTGACTCCTGTAAATTGTATCATGTAGAACTTTTTGCGCTCTTGAATTTGAGCTATTAATCATTATGGTAGCTAAAAAATTGACCATTCTGCAGTGACTTGAAAACTAAGTGACTGGTAATCACTTGCAAGTTTCCCATGTGCATAACTTTTCGAATCTTTGACTTTTTTTGATCTGTAAAAGCCAAAGGCAAGAAAATTTCAAGATCTATCTAGTGGTATCTTCGGTTTTGCATAATTCGAAAAATTCATTGCAAAAAACCTATCTGAAAAACGTCAAAAAATGGGTTTTTTGCTCTTTTTCGAAGTCGCCTAAAATCTTGTCCTTTTAACTTTTTTGACTCCTGTAAATTGTATCATGTAGAACTTTTTGCGCTCTTGAATTTGAGCTATTAATCATTATGGTAGCTAAAAAATTGACCATTCTGCAGTGACTTGAAAACTAAGTGACTGGTAATCACTTGCAAGTTTCCCATGTGCATAACTTTTCGAATCTTTGACTTTTTTTTGATCTGTAAAAGCCAAAGGCAAGAAAATTTCAAGATCTATCTAGTGGTATCTTCGGTTTTGCATAATTCGAAAAATTCATTGCAAAAAACCTATCTGAAAAACGTCAAAAAATGGGTTTTTTGCTCTTTTTCGAAGTCGCCTAAAATCTTGTCCTTTTAACTTTTTTGACTCCTGTAAATTGTATCATGTAGAACTTTTTGCGCTCTTGAATTTGAGCTATTAATCATTATGGTAGCTAAAAAATTGACCATTCTGCAGTGACTTGAAAACTAAGTGACTGGTAATCACTTGCAAGTTTCCCATGTGCATAACTTTTCGAATCTTTGACCTTTTTTTGATCTGTAAAAGCCAAAGGCAAGAAAATTTCAAGATCTATCTAGTGGTATCTTCGGTTTTGCATAATTCGAAAAATTCATTGCAAAAAACCTATCTGAAAAACGTCAAAAAATGGGTTTTTTGCTCTTTTTCGAAGTCGCCTAAAATCTTGTCCTTTTAACTTTTTTGACTCCTGTAAATTGTATCATGTAGAACTTTTTGCGCTCTTGAATTTGAGCTATTAATCATTATGGTAGCTAAAAAATTGACCATTCTGCAGTGACTTGAAAACTAAGTGACTGGTAATCACTTGCAAGTTTCCCATGTGCATAACTTTTCGAATCTTTGACCTTTTTTTGATCTGTAAAAGCCAAAGGCAAGAAAATTTCAAGATCTATCTAGTGGTATCTTCGGTTTTGCATAATTCGAAAAATTCATTGCAAAAAACCTATCTGAAAAACGTCAAAAAATAGGTTTTTTGCTCTTTTTCGAAGTCGCCTAAAATCTTGTCCTTTTAACTTTTTTGACTCCTGTAAATTGTATCATGTAGAACTTTTTGCGCTCTTGAATTTGAGCTATTAATCATTATGGTAGCTAAAAAATTGACCATTCTGCAGTGACTTGAAAACTAAGTGACTGGTAATCACTTGCAAGTTTCCCATGTGCATAACTTTTCGAATCTTTGACCTTTTTTTGATCTGTAAAAGCCAAAGGCAAGAAAATTTCAAGATCTATCTAGTGGTATCTTCGGTTTTGCATAATTCGAAAAATTCATTGCAAAAAACCTATCTGAAAAACGTCAAAAAATAGGTTTTTTGCTCTTTTTCGAAGTCGCCTAAAATCTTGTCCTTTTAACTTTTTTGACTCCTGTAAATTGTATCATGTAGAACTTTTTGCGCTCTTGAATTTGAGCTATTAATCATTATGGTAGCTAAAAAATTGACCATTCTGCAGTGACTTGAAAACTAAGTGACTGGTAATCACTTGCAAGTTTCCCATGTGCATAACTTTTCGAATCTTTGACTTTTTTTTAATCTGTAAAAGCCAAAGGCAAGAAAATTTCAAGATCTATCTAGTGGTATCTTCGGTTTTGCATAATTCGAAAAATTCATTGCAAAAAACCTATCTGAAAAACGTCCAAAAATGGGTTTTTGCTCTTTTTCGAAGTCGCCTAAAATCTTGTCCTTTTAACTTTTTTGACTCCTGTAAATTGTATCATGTAGAACTTTTTGCGCTCTTGAATTTGAGCTATTAATCATTATGGTAGCTAAAAAATTGACCATTCTGCAGTGACTTGAAAACTAAGTGACTGGTAATCACTTGCAAGTTTCCCATGTGCATAACTTTTCGAATCTTTGACTTTTTTTTGATCTGTAAAAGCCAAAGACAAGAAAATTTCAAGATCTATCTAGTGGTATCTTCGGTTTTGCATAATTCGAAAAATTCATTGCAAAAAACCTATCTGAAAAACGTCAAAAAATAGGTTTTTTGCTCTTTTTCGAAGTCGCCTAAAATCTTGTCCTTTTAACTTTTTTGACTCCTGTAAATTGTATCATGTAGAACTTTTTGCGCTCTTGAATTTGAGCTATTAATCATTATCGTAGCTAAAAAATTGACCATTCTGCAGTGACTTGAAAACTTAGTTACTGGTAATCACTTGCAAGTTTCCCATGTGCATAACTTTTGGAATCTTTGACCTTTTTTTGATCTGTAAAAGCCAAAGGCAAGAAAATTTCAAGATCTATCTAGTGGTATCTTCGGTTTTCCATAATTCGAAAAATTCATTGCAAAAAACCTATCTGAAAAACGTCAAAAAAATGGGTTTTTTGCTCTTTTCCGAAGTCGCCTAAAATCTTGTCCTTTTAACTAATTGACTCCTATAAATTGTATCATGTAGAACTTTTTGCGTTCTTGAATTTGAGCTATTAATCATTATGGTAGCTAAAAAATTGACCATTCTGCATTGACTTGAAAACTAAGTGACTGGTAATCACTTGCAAGTTTCCCATGTGCATAACTTTTCGAATCTTTGACCTTTTTTTGATCTGTAAGAGCCAAAGACAAGAAAATTTCGAGATCTATCTAGTGGTATCTTCGGTTTTGCATAATTCGAAAAATTCATAACAAAAACCTATCTGAAAAACGTCAAAAAATGGGTTCTTTGCTCTTTTTCGAAGTCGCCTAAAATCTTGTCCTTTTAACTTTTTTGACTCCTGTAAATTGTATCATGTAGAACTTTTTGCGTTCTTGAATTTGAGCTATTAATCATTATGGTAGCTAAAAAATTGACCAATTTGCAGTGACTTGAAAACTAAGTGACTGGTAATCACTTGCAAGTTTCCCATGTACATAACTTTTGGAATCTTTGACCTTTTTTTGATCTGTAAAAGCCAAAGACAAGAAAATTTCAAGATCTATCTAGTGGTATCTTCGGTTTTGCATAATTCGAAAAATTCATTGCAAAAAACCTATCTGAAAAACGTCAAAAAAAGGGTTTTTTGCTCTTTTCCGAAGTCGCCTAAAATCTTGTCCTTTTAACTTTTTTGACTCCTGTAAATTGTATCATGTAGAACTTTTTGCGCTCTTGAATTTGAGCTATTAATCATTATGGTAGCTAAAAAATTGACCAATTTGCAGTGACTTGAAAACTAAGTGACTGGTAATCACTTGCAAGTTTCCCATATGCATAACTTTTCGAATCTTTGACCTTTTTTTGATCTGTAAAAGCCAAAGGCAAGAAAATTTCAAGATCTATCTAGTGGTATCTTCGGTTTTGCATAATTCGAAAAATTCATTGCAAAACCTATCTGAAAAACGTCAAAAAATGGGTTTTTTGCTCTTTTCGAAGTCGCCTTAAATCTTGTCCTTTTAACTTTTTTGACTCCTGTAAATTGTATCATGTAGAACTTTTTGCGTTCTTGAATTTGAGCTATTAATCATTATGGTAGCTAAAAAATTGATCAATTTGCAGTGACTTGAAAACTAAGTGACTGGTAATCACTTGCAAGTTTCCCATATGCATAACTTTTCGAATCTTTGACCTTTTTTTGATCTGTAAAAGCCAAAGGCAAGAAAATTTCAAGATCTATCTAGTGGTATCTTCGGTTTTGCATAATTCGAAAAATTCATTGCAAAAAACCTATCTGAAAAACGTCAAAAAATAGGTTTTTTGCTCTTTTCCGAAGTCGCCTAAAATCTTGTCCTTTTAACTTTTTTGACTCCTGTAAATTGTATCATGTAGAACTTTTTGCGCTCTTGAATTTGAGCTATTAATCATTATGGTAGCTAAAAAATTGACCAATTTGCAGTGACTTGAAAACTAAGTGACTGGTAATCACTTGCAAGTTTCCCATGTGCATAACTTTTGGAATCTTTGACCTTTTTTTGATCTGTAAAAGCCAAAGGCAAGAAAATTTCAAGATCTATCTTGTGGTATCTTCGGTTTTGCATAATTCGAAAAATTCATTGCAAAAAACCTATCTGAAAAACGTCAAAAAATAGGTTTTTTGCTCTTTTCCGAAGTCGCCTAAAATCTTGTCCTTTTAACTTTTTTGACTCCTGTAAATTGTATCATGTAGAACTTTTTGCGCTCTTGAATTTGAGCTATTAATCATTATGGTAGCTAAAAAATTGATCAATTTGCAGTGACTTGAAAACTAAGTGACTGGTAATCACTTGCAAGTTTCCCATATGCATAACTTTTCGAATCTTTGACCTTTTTTTGATCTGTAAAAGCCAAAGGCAAGAAAATTTCAAGATCTATCTAGTGGTATCTTCGGTTTTGCATAATTCGAAAAATTCATTGCAAAAAACCTATCTGAAAAACGTCAAAAAATAGGTTTTTTGCTCTTTTTCGAAGTCGCCTAAAATCTTGTCCTTTTAACTTTTTTGACTCCTGTAAATTGTATCATGTAGAACTTTTTGCGCTCTTGAATTTGAGCTATTAATCATTATGGTAGCTAAAAAATTGACCAATTTGCAGTGACTTGAAAACTAAGTGACTGGTAATCACTTGCAAGTTTCCCATGTGCATAACTTTTGGAATCTTTGACCTTTTTTTGATCTGTAAAAGCCAAAGGCAAGAAAATTTCAAGATCTATCTAGTGGTATCTTCGGTTTTGCATAATTCGAAAAATTCATTGCAAAAAACCTATCTGAAAAACGTCAAAAAATAGGTTTTTTGCTCTTTTCCGAAGTCGCCTAAAATCTTGTCCTTTTAACTTTTTTGACTCCTGTAAATTGTATCATGTAGAACTTTTTGCGCTCTTGAATTTGAGCTATTAATCATTATGGTAGCTAAAAAATTGACCAATTTGCAGTGACTTGAAAACTAAGTGACTGGTAATCACTTGCAAGTTTCCCATGTGCATAACTTTTGGAATCTTTGACCTTTTTTTGATCTGTAAAAGCCAAAGGCAAGAAAATTTCAAGATCTATCTAGTGGTATCTTCGGTTTTGCATAATTCGAAAAATTCATTGCAAAAAACCTATCTGAAAAACGTCAAAAAATAGGTTTTTTGCTCTTTTCCGAAGTCGCCTAAAATCTTGTCCTTTTAACTTTTTTGACTCCTGTAAATTGTATCATGTAGAACTTTTTGCGCTCTTGAATTTGAGCTATTAATCATTATGGTAGCTAAAAAATTGACCATTCTGCATTGACTCGAAGACTAAGTGACTGGTAATCACTTGCAAGTTTCCCATGTGCATAACTTTTCGAATCTTTGACTTTTTTTTGATCTGTAAAAGCCAAAGGCAAGAAAATTTCAAGATCTATCTAGTGGTATCTTCGGTTTTGCATAATTCGAAAAATTCATAACAAAAAACCTATATGAAAAACGTCAAAAAATGGGTTCTTTGCTCTTTTTCGAAGTCGCCTAAAATCTTGTCCTTTTAACTTTTTTGACTCCTGTAAATTGTATCATGTAGAACTTTTTGCGTTCTTGAATTTGAGCTATTAATCATTATGGTAGCTAAAAAATTGACCAATTTGCAGTGACTTGAAAACTAAGTGACTGGTAATCACTTGCAAGTTTCCCATGTACATAACTTTTGGAATCTTTGACCTTTTTTTGATCTGTAAAAGCCAAAGACAAAGAAAATTTCAAGATCTATCTAGTGGTTTCTTCGGTTTTGCATAATTCGAAAAATTCATTGCAAAAACCTATCTGAAAAACGTCAAAAAATGGGTTTTTTGCTCTTTTCCGAAGTCGCCTAAAATCTTGTCCTTTTAACTTTTTGACTCCTGTAAATTGTATCATGTAGAACTTTTTGCGCTCTTGAATTTGAGCTATTAATCATTATGGTAGCTAAAAAATTGACCAATTTGCAGTGACTTGAAAACTAAGTGACTGGTAATCACTTGCAAGTTTCCCATATGCATAACTTTTCGAATCTTTGACCTTTTTTTGATCTGTAAAAGCCAAAGGCAAGAAAATTTCAAGATCTACCTAGTGGTATCTTCGGTTTTGCATAATTCGAAAAATTCATTGCAAAAAACCTATCTGAAAAACGTCAAAAAATGGGTTTTTTGCTCTTTTCGAAGTCGCCTTAAAATCTTGTCCTTTTAACTTTTTTGACTCCTGTAAATTGTATCATGTAGGACTTTTTGCGTTCTTGAATTTGAGCTATTAATCATTATGGTAGCTAAAAAATTGATCAATTTGCAGTGACTTGAAAACTAAGTGACTGGTAATCACTTGCAAGTTTCCCATATGCATAACTTTTCGAATCTTTGACCTTTTTTTGATCTGTAAAAGCCAAAGGCAAGAAAATTTCAAGATCTATCTAGTGGTATCTTCGGTTTTGCATAATTCGAAAAATTCATTGCAAAAAACCTATCTGAAAAACGTCAAAAAATAGGTTTTTTGCTCTTTTCCGAAGTCGCCTAAAATCTTGTCCTTTTAACTTTTTTGACTCCTGTAAATTGTATCATGTAGAACTTTTGCGCTCTTGAATTTGAGCTATTAATCATTATGGTAGCTAAAAAATTGACCAATTTGCAGTGACTTGAAAACTAAGTGACTGGTAATCACTTGCAAGTTTCCCATGTGCATAACTTTTGGAATCTTTGACCTTTTTTTGATCTGTAAAAGCCAAAGGCAAGAAAATTTCAAGATCTATCTAGTGGTATCTTCGGTTTTGCATAATTCGAAAAATTCATTGCAAAAAACCTATCTGAAAAACGTCAAAAAATAGGTTTTTTGCTCTTTTCCGAAGTCGCCTAAAATCTTGTCCTTTTAACTAATTGACTCCTATAAATTGTATCATGTAGAACTTTTTGCGTTCTTGAATTTGAGCTATTAATCATTATGGTAGCTAAAAAATTGACCATTCTGCAGTGACTTGAAAACTAAGTGACTGGTAATCACTTGCAAGTTTCCCATGTGCATAACTTTTCGAATCTTTGACCTTTTTTTGATCTGTAAGAGCCAAAGGCAAGAAAATTTCAAGATCTATCTAGTGGTATCTTCGGTTTTCCATAATTCGAAAAATTCATAACAAAAAACCTATATGAAAAACGTCAAAAAATGGGTTCTTTGCTCTTTTTCGAAGTCGCCTAAAATCTTGTCCTTTTAACTTTTTTGACTCCTGTAAATTGTATCATGTAGAACTTTTTTCGCTCTTGAATTTGAGCTATTAATCATTATGGTAGCTAAAAAATTGACCAATTTGCAGTGACTTGAAAACTAAGTGACTGGTAATCACTTGCAAGTTTCCCATATGCATAACTTTTCGAATCTTTGACCTTTTTTTGATCTGTAAAAGCCAAAGACAAGAAAATTTCAAGATCTATCTAGTGGTATCTTCGGTTTTCCATAATTCGAAAAATTCATTGCAAAAAACCTATCTGAAAAACGTCAAAAAATGGGTTTTTTGCTCTTTTTCGAAGTCGCCTTAAATCTTGTCCTTTTAACTTTTTTGACTCCTGTAAATTGTATCATGTAGGACTTTTTGCGTTCTTGAATTTGAGCTATTAATCATTATGGTAGCTAAAAAATTGACCAATTTGCAGTGACTTGAAAACTAAGTGACTGGTAATCACTTGCAAGTTTCCCATGTGCATAACTTTTCGAATCTTTGACCTTTTTTTGATCTGTAAAAGCCAAAGACAAGAAAATTTCAAGATCTATCTAGTGGTTTCTTCGGTTTTGCATAATTCGAAAAATTCATTGCAAAAAACCTATCTGAAAAACGTCAAAAAATGGGTTTTTGCTCTTTTTCGAAGTCGCCTAAAATCTTGTCCTTTTAACTAATTGACTCCTGTAAATTGTATCATGTAGAACTTATTGCGTTCTTGAATTTGAGCTATTAATCATTATGGTAGCTAAAAAATTGACCATTCTGCATTGACTTGAAAACTAAGTGACTGGTAATCACTTGCAAGTTTCCCATGTGCATAACTTTTCGAATCTTTGACCTTTTTTTGATCTGTAAGAGCCAAAGACAAGAAAATTTCGAGATCTATCTAGTGGTATCTTCGGTTTTGCATAATTCGAAAAATTCATTGCAAAAAAAACCTATCTGAAAAACGTTAAAAAATGGGTTTTTTGCTCTTTTTCGAAGTCGCCTAAAATCTTGTCCTTTTAACTTTTTTGACTCCTGTAAATTGTATCATGTAGAACTTTTTGCGCTCTTGAATTTGAGCTATTAATCATTATGGTAGCTAAAAAATTGACCAATTTGCAGTGACTTGAAAACTAAGTGACTGGTAATCACTTGCAAGTTTCCCATGTGCATAACTTTTGGAATCTTTGACCTTTTTTTGATCTGTAAAAGCCAAAGGCAAGAAAATTTCAAGATCTATCTAGTGGTATCTTCGGTTTTGCATAATTCGAAAAATTCATTGCAAAAAACCTATCTGAAAAACGTCAAAAAATGGGTTTTTGCTCTTTTTCGAAGTCGCCTAAAATCTTGTCCTTTTAACTTTTTTGACTCCTGTAAATTGTATCATGTAGTACTTTTTGCGTTCTTGAATTTGAGCTATTAATTATTATGGTAGCTAAAAAATTGACCATTTTGCAGTGACTTGAAAACTAAGTGACTGGTAATCACTTGCAAGTTTCCCATGTGCATAACTTTTCGAATCTTTGACCTTTTTTTGATCTGTAAAGCCAAAGGCAAGAAAATTTCAAGATCTATCTAGTGGTATCTTCGGTTTTGCATAATTCGAAAAATTCATTGCAAAAAACCTATCTGAAAAACGTCAAAAAATAGGTTTTTTGCTCTTTTTCGAAGTCGCCTAAAATCTTGTCCTTTTAACTTTTTTGACTCCTGTAAATTGTATCAGTAAGAACTTTTTGCGCTCTTGAATTTGAGCTATTAATCATTATGGTAGCTAAGCAAAATTGACCATTCTTGCAGTGACTTGAAAACTAAGCATGACTGGTAATCACTATGCAAGTTTCCCATGTGCATAACTTTTCGAATCTTTGACTTTTTTTGATCTGGTAAAAGCCAAAGGCAAGATGAAATTTCAAGATCTATCTAGTGGTATCTTCGGTTTTGCATAATTCGAAAAATTCATTGCAAAAAACCTATCTGAAAAACGACAAAAAATGGGTTTTTTGCTCTTTTTCGATGTCGCCTAAAATCTTGTCCTTTTAACTTTTTTGACTCCTGTAAATTGTATCATGTAGAACTTATTGCGTTCTTGAATTTGAGCTATTAATCATTATGGTAGCTAAAAAATTGACCATTCTGCAGTGACTTGAAAACTAAGTGACTGGTGATCACTTGCAAGTTTCCCATGTGCATAACTTTTCGAATCTTCATCTATTGACAACCAGAACAAAAAAACTATGATTGTACTTTTTTTTTTTTAAATTATATTTTTGCTTTATTCAAGAAAAGACGTCCTTTTAATCCTTTTTGTTTTTTTTCTGTAAAAAAGGATGTTCTTTTTATACTTTTATAAATTATATTTTTGCTTTAGTCTAGAAAAGACGTCCTTTTTATCCTTTTTGTTTTTTTTTGTAAAAAGGATGTTCTTTTTATTCTTTTATTAATTATATTTTTGCTTTAGTTTTGAAAAGACGTCCTTTTTATCATCCTTTTTTCGACTTAGAAAAAGTCAGAAAGCGATAAAAAGTATACGTTTATTTTTGACTAAGACTTTGATTGAAAGGGTTGTCAATAAAAAAGTTCAAAAAGAAATTATTCTTTTTGAGTGTTAAAAGTCAGAAAAGATAAAAAGTCTTAGAAAAAGACTTCAAACAAACATATACTAACATATACAAAAACACATGAATAGAAAAAGATATTTCTTCTTTGTTTATAAAATTCTGGATGAACATAATTATTCAAAACTAATATTAAAATTAAATAAATAAAATTTAAAAAGTCTCACAAACTTGAAATTTGAAATTTTTATTTAGTAAAAGATATATTAAAAAAATTAAAGTTCTCAATAGGATTTTTAAGTTAAAGGAAAATAACCCTTTAATAAACCATATTTTGACTGAGCGATTGACGTCGTAAGACGTTATTTTCGGGTTATTTTCGTTTAAACAAATAAAAATAAAAGGAGCTTTAGGGAATTCGGGTTTTTTGAATTAAGGGAAAGATACAATTGAAAAAAAATTACCTCTTTTCTATACAAAGAATTAATAAAAAATTTTTAATTAAAATTTAAAAAAGGAATTCTATTCAAAACAAAACAAAAAAATAAATTCTTAGAATGTACAAAAAAGAACATCCTTTTTGACTAGAAAAAGTCAGAAAGGATAAAAAGTACTGTCTATTTTAAAGGAGAAACTTACTTTTAGAAATTTATAAAGTACAAAAAAGAACATCCTTTTTGACTAGAAAAAAGTCAGAAAAGCGGATAAAAAGTACGTCTATTTTAAAGGAGAAACTTACTTTGAAATTTATAAAGTACAAAAAGAACATCCTTTTTGACTAGAAAAAGCTTCAGAAAAAGTGATAAAAAGTACAGATCTATTTTAAAAGGAGAACTTACTTTTGAAATTTATAAAGTACATAAAAGAACATCCTTTTTGACTAGAAAAAGTCAGAAAGCGATAAAAAGTAATACGTCTATTTTAAAGGAGAACTTACTTTGAAATTTATAAGTTACAAAAAGAACATCCTTTTTGACTCAGAAATAGTTTCAGAAAGACAAATAAAAAGTACGTCTATTTTAAAAGCGAGAAACTTACTTCTTTTGAAATTTATAAAGTACAAAAAGAACATCACTTTTTGGACTAGAAATAGTCAGAAAGGATAAAAAGTACGTCTATTTTAAAGGAGAAACTTACTTTGAAATTTATAAAGTACAAAAAAGAACATCCTTTTTGACTAGAAAAGTCAGGAAAAGGATAAAAAGTACGGTCTATTTTAAAGGGAGAACTTACTTTGAAATTTATAAAGTATTAAAAAAGAACATCCTTTTTGACTAGAAATAGTAAGAAAGCGATAAAAAGTACGTTCTATTTTAAAGGAGAAAACTTACTTTGAAATTTATAAAGTACACAAAAGAACATCCTTTTTTGACTAGAAAAAAGTCAGGAAAGGATAAAAAGTACACGTCTATTTTAAAGGAGAACTTACTTTGAAATTTATAAAGTACAAAAAAAGAACATCCTTTTTGACTAGAAATAGATCAGAAAAGGATAAAAAGTGCACAGTCTATTTTAAAGGAGAACTTACTTTTGAAATTTATAAAGTATTAAAAAAGAACATCGCTTTTTGACTAGAAATAGTCAGAAAGGATAAAAGTACGTCTATTTTAAAGGAGAACTTACTTCTGAAATTTATAAAGTTACAAAAAAGAACATCCTTTTTGACTGAGAAAAAGTCAGAAAGGTGATAAGTAAAGTACGTCTATTTTAGACTTAGACTTTGATTGAAAAATAAAAAGAACATCCTTTTTGACTAGAAATAGTCAGAAGAGGATAAAAAGTACAAGATTCTATTTTAAAGGAGAACTTACTTTGAAATTTATAAAGTACAAAAAGAACATCCTTTTTGACAAGAAAAAGTCAGAAAGCATAAAAAGTACGTCTATTTTAAAGGAGAACTTACTTTGAAATTTATAAAGTACAAAAAGAACATCCTTTTTGACTAGAAAAAGTCAGAAAGGATAAAAAGTACGTCTATTTTAGACTTTGATTGAAAAGTAAAAAGAACATTCTTTTTGAGTCAAAAAGGATAAAAGGAATGTCTATTATAAAGTAAAGTCAATTTTAAAAAGAACATCCTTTCAAACTAGAGAGAATATCTAAGCCCCCTTTGTCAATAGGTCCGAATCTTTGACTTTTTTTTGATCTGTAAAAGCCAAAGGCAAGAAAATTTCAAGATCTATCTAGTGGTATCTTCGGTTTTGCATAATTCGAAAAATTCATTGCAAAAAAAACCTATCTGAAAAACGTCAAAAAATGGGTTTTTTGCTCTTTTCAGAAAGTCGCCTAAAATCTTAAGTCCTTTTTAACTTTTTTGACTCCCTGTAAATTGTATTTCATGTAGAACTTTTATGCGTTCTTGAATTTGAAAGCTATTAATCATTATGAGTAGCTAAAAAATTGACCATTCTGCAGTGACTTGAAAACTAAGTGTGACTGGTGATCACTTTGCAAGTTTCCCATGTGCATAACTTTTCGAATCTTTGACCTTTTTTTGATCTGTAAGAGCCAAAGACAAGAAAATTTCGAGATCTATCTATTGGTATCTTCGGTTTTGCATAATTCGAAAAATTCATTGCAAAAAACCTATCCGAAAAACGTCAAAAAATGGGTTTTTTGCTCTTTTTCGAAGTCATACCTAAAATCTCTTTGTCCTTTTAACTTTTTTGACTCCTGTAAAATTGTATCATGTAGAACTTATTGCGTTCTTGAATTTGAGCTATTAATCATTATGGTAGCTAAAAAAAATTGGACCATTCTGCATTGACTTGAAAACTAAGTGACTGGTAATCACCTCTGCAAGTTTCCCATGTGCATAACTTTTCGAATCTTTGACCTTTTTTTTATTTGATCTGTAAGAGCCAAAGACAAGAAAAAATTTCTCGAGATCTATCTAGTGGTATCTTCGGTTTTGCATAATTCGAAAAATTCATTTGCAAAAAAACCTATCTGAAAAACGTCAAAAAATGGGTTTTTTGCTCTTTTTCGAAGTCGCCTAAAATCTTGTCCTTTTAACTTTTTTTTGACTCCTGTAAATTGTATCATGTAAGAACTCTTTTGCGTTCTTTGAATTTGAGCTATTAATCATTATGGTAGCTAAAAAATTGACCATTCTTGCAGTGACTTGAAAACTAAGTAGAGCTGGTGATCACTTGCAAGTTTCCCATGTGCATAACTTTTCGAATCTTTGACCTTTTTTTGATCTGTAAGAGCCAAAGACAAGAAAATTTCGAGATCTATCTATTGGTATCTTCGGTTTTGCATAATTCGAAAAATTCATTGCAAAAAACCTATCCGAAAAACGTCAAAAAATGGGTTTTTTGCTCTTTTTCGAAGTCGCCTAAAATCTTGTCCTTTTAACTTTTTTGACTCCTGTAAATTGTATCATGTAGAACTTATTGCGTTCTTGAATTTGAGCTATTAATCATTATGGTAGCTAAAAAATTGACCATTCTGCATTGACTTGAAAACTAAGTGACTGGTAATCACTTGCACAGGGTTTCCCATGTGCATAACTTTTCGAATCTTTGACCTTTTTTGATCTGTAGAGAGCCAAAGACAAGAAAATTTCAAGATCTATCTATTGGTATCTTCGTTTTTGCATAATTCGAAAAAATTCATTGCAAAAGCCTATCCGAAAAACGTCAAAAAAATGGGTTTTTTGCTCTTTTTCGAAGTCGCCTAAAATCTTGTCCTTTTAACTTTTTTGACTCCTGTAAATTGTATCATGTAGAACTTTTTGCGCTCTTGAATTTGAGCTATTAATCATTATGGTAGCTGAAAAATTGACCATTCGGCAGTGACTTGAAAACTAAGTGACTGGTAATCACTTGCAAGTTTCCCATGTGCATAACTTTTCGAATCTTTGACTTTTTTTTGATCTGTAAAAGCCAGAGGAAAGAAAATTTCAAGATCTATCTAGTGGTATCTTCGGTTTTGCATAATTCGAAAAATTCATTGCAAAAAACCTATCTGAAAAACGTCAAAAAATGGGTTTTTTGCTCTTTTTCGAAGTCGCCTTCAAAATCTTGTCCTTTTAACTTTTTTGACTCCTGTAAATTGTATCATGTAGAACTTTTTGCGCTCTTGAATTTGAGCTATTAATCATTATGGTAGCTGAAAAATTGACCATTCTGCAGTGACTTGAAAACTAAGTGACTGGTGATCACTTGCAAGTTTCCCATGTGCATAACTTTTCGAATCTTTGACCTTTTTTTGATCTGTAAGAGCCAAAGACAAGAAAATTTCGAGATCTATCTATTGGTATCTTCGGTTTTGCATAATTCGAAAAATTCATTGCAAAAAACCTATCTGAAAAACGTCAAAAAATGGGTTTTTTGCTCTTTTTCGAAGTCGCCTAAAATCTTTTCGTCCTATGTTTTAACTTTTTTGACTCCTGTAAATTGTATCATGTAGAACTTATTGCGCTCTTGAATTTGAGCTATTAATCATTATGAAGGTAGCTAATAAATTGACCATTCTGCAGTGACTTGAAAACTAAAGTGACTGGGTGATCACTTGCCCATAGTTTCCCATGTGCATTTCAACTTTTCGAATCTTTGACCTTTTTTTGATCTGTAAGAGCCAAAAAGACAAGAAAAACTTTCGAGATCTATCTATTGGTATCTTCGGTTTTGCATAATTCTGAAAAATTCATTGCAAAAAACTTCTATCCGAAAAACGTCAAAAAATGGGTTTTTTGCTCTTTTCTCGAAGTCGCCTAAAATCTTGTCCTTTAACTTTTTCTGACTCCTGTAAATTGTATCATGTAGAACTTAT